>CM062809.1:193394597-193865856 GCA_031772625.1 Pinus tabuliformis
AGCCAGGTAGCCTTTGAAACTGTCTTTGCTCTGCATTGACAGGAGTAGATAAAAGCTGCTTCAGTCAATCTCCAGTATAGTTTTAGGCTTTAAACAGTTGTTCCAAAACATTTGATCAGTTTCCTCTGGTTCAACATATTCAATGGAAAGTCCAAAGCCTCCTATATTTCAACGAAGTCCTCATAGAATATTGTAAAAAAAATTGTGATCTTAAAATGTCCTTAGAAAATACCAAAAAATAGATTTAAAAGTTGGCTCCAAAGAAGAAAACTCGTTACACCAGGTCAAACCCTGACCCAGATCCTCCAGCTATTTTTGAAAATCCCAACTTGATTCCTAAGACCTCTATGAGACAAGAAGCTCAAGAAAGTTCTGCTGGTTTAGACCTTGAAATAGTTTAGCAAAACTATATCCCAACTCCTTCTAAAGCCTCAACCTGTTTTCACATTACTGCTACTTCCCCTATCTCTTCATCCACCTCCAAAAGCATGCTCTCCACACCTCCATCCACTGCACATATTTCAACTCCAGTCCCTGCTGCTTCAGCTGCCCCATTTCTTCCTGTTGTCCCATTTATCCCTATAAATATGGCAATGCTCCTCTTCAGTTGCCTGCAAATCTAGGGGCTATGCCTCAGGATTATCAAAGTAAAATCACATATTTTGATGGTACTGGCTCCTATACAGCCCAGCAACACACTAAGAAAATGCAAGATTATTTTGAGAATTATGAAATAGATGATGATGATGTGAGAATGAAGATTTTTGTCCAAAGTCTAACTGGTGATGTGAGGATTTGGTTTAGAGCACTTCCTGCAAATTCTATAGCTGATTCAGAAGCTCTTTACCAATCCTTCTTAAACAGATAGGAAAAGAAGAAATAACCTTTACACATTTTAACAGAATATGAAAACTTGAAAAGAGGCCCACAGGAAACCGTCCAAGACTATTGTGCTAGGTTCAACAATGTTTACAATGCTATTCCTCAAAACCTTAGACCTACACCTGATTTAGCTTTGATCAAATTCCCTGATGGATTTGATTCTGACATGGTATACCAATTGAGGGAAAGAGCCCCTCCAAGCTTAGCAGACATGCAGAATATAGCTGTTAGTGTGGAGGCAAACTTAATTGCTAAACAAAACCGGGCAAGAGTTGAAAGAAGGACAACTTTCAAAGAGGAACCTTCAGCATTTGAACAAAAACTTGATGCAATCATCAAAGGTATGGATAGACTTGGGGATAGGATGGAAACTATTGAAAGGAAATCATCATGGGAAGGTTAACCATGTAACACTGCAAAAAGCCCGAACTTTAGAAAAAATCAAACTCCAAATGTTGGAAGGGTTGGCCCTGACCAAAATATCAGACCTCCATTCCAAGAAAATTATGCTGAAGCCTCAACATCTAGTGTACCAACAGAGGACACCCAAATCAACCTAATGGGGTTAAACAATGAGCAACAAATATTCTTGACCCAAGATGATCAAGAGGCTCACAATTTCAATCAATTCCAAACCAAATCCGGAGAATCATTTGATTTTAGGGAAGGCTATGATGTAGCAGTCTATGAGGTTCATAAACAGTACAAATTAAGAAGTAGAACCATAGACGTGCCTGAACCTACCAAGCTGAACGATACCAAACAGCCAAAGAAGACAAATGATAACATTGTCCAGATGGAACCCTCTAATAAAATAGTCCCAGACCCAAAGGAAGTCACTGTGGAAGATGTATCAGACTCACAGTCTTTAAAAAAATAGCCATACACATCCCATTCTTCGAAGGAAAGTCCAAATTGTTCTCCTGAAAATAATTCCAAATCAGATGTACCTCAAAACAACACTCATAATCAAGAGAAGATCACTGAAAATCCAGCTGAAAAGGAAAAGTCTGCTATCTATAATGCAAAAATACAGATAGAAAAACCGTTCAACTTGGAAACATAAATAGTTAAGCTGAAAATAGCTATTCCTCTCTCTGAATTGGCCAAACATGAAGTTTACAGACAGCAAATCAATAGGTCACTCCAAATACCAGAGAATAAGGATGCAGTCAATGTTCTAGATGATCAACCAGAGTTGATTTTTGGTCCGGAAGTCAATGGTAAAATAGTAGATGGAGGAGTTCCTCCATTCTATGTGAGCTTGAACATTCATGACAAAGTCCTACATAATGCTATGTTTGATTCGGGAGCTTCGCATAACCTGATGCCAAAATATGTGATGGAAAGACTGGACCTAGACATCACAAGACCCTACAAAGATTTATTCTCATTTGATTCCAGCTAGGTCAGGTGTCTAGGCCTAATCAAAGACATTTGTGTATCCTTAGTCCAATATCCAGCTAAGACAATCTTGATGGATGTGGTGGTAGCTGATATTCCACCCAAGTATGGTATGCTTTTATGAAGATATTATGGTGCAAAACTCCAAGGATCTTTGCAACTAGACATGTCCTATGCCACTATTTCAGTCTTTGGCCAGCCAAAGAGATTATACTGGGAAACACTAATGAAGTATGTGGTTAGTAGTCAAGAAAAACCCCAAAACTTCCCCATCTATTCTATGCATTCCGATATGGATTCGTTCATCTTATACAATGCTGAGATGTGTTCCACAATTGATATCAAACTCATAGGAGCAGCACCAACACAAAGCACAGATGAACGGTGTAATGCTCAAGATAAAAAAATTGTTGTTATGATTGATGCAACAAAGGGAAATGATATACCACATAAATTACATGAGCCAAATCTGCCCATTGAACAAGCTTCTAAAACTCTTAAGGCTAATCATAACCAAGAGACCTTATGGTACTTAGAGTTTGATGGTTCTGTCAACAAATTAGGAGCAGGGCAGGGGTTTGGATACACAATATGAAAAATGACCATGCTGAAGGTCATGCATATAGGTTAAATTTCAGATGTACAAACAATATGGCTGAGTATGAAGCCCTTTTGCTGGGACTCAAACTGATTAGGAGTCTAGGGGCAACCAAGGTTTCAATTCTAGGGGATTTAGATCTAATTATACAGCAGATGAAGGGAAATTTTGTTACAAATGATCTCAGGTTGGGGGCTTACAGAGGGGCAGCTATTCAAATTCTTAAAACCTTCTCAGAATCTCAGCTAACCAAAATCCCTAGAAAGCACAATTTACATGCACATAGCTTGGAAAATTTTTCCAGCACTTGCAAGCTGCCTTTTGAACCCAACCACTAATTCACTGCTGAGATTAAACATAGGCCTGCTATCCCAGATAATGTAAAAAAATGGCAGGTCTTTGAAAATGATACACAGATAAATAATTTCCTAACTCTGAAGGAGGAATTCTCAAGTATAAACATTGATACAAGTACCATGGATGATCAACAACAGATAGACCAAATTGAACAAAACATATCAGCTGAAACAACAAATCTAATTTTACACCCAACAACTTTTGATGACAAGAATTTGCAAGAGTTGAAGCAAACAGACCTTGATGAAATAACTGAGGCAGAAGCTGAACTAATTGAACTAAAAGACAATTTTCTGCCCATAGGCTTAACTCCTTTAGAGGACATATTTGATTCAAATGATATTTCAAGGAAGCCAAAAATGCAACTTCTCAATGCAGAAATTGAGGACTATAACATTGGAACCACAGAAAATCCCAAAATGGTAAAACTCTCCAAAGCATTACCTGCTGATCAGAAATTGAAATACATCGACTTGTTTAAGGAATTCCAAGATGTGTTTGTTTGGAGTTTTGAGGTTCTCAAATCCTATGATACTTCAGTCATCCAACAAAGTATACCCTTAAAACAGAATCGAAAACCCTTCAAAAAAAAGCTTAGAAGGGTGAATCCTGTCCTCCATCCCTTGATTGAAAAATAATTTAAGCATATGTATGAAGCTGGAATCATTGCGCCTATCAGGTTCTCAGAGTCGATTTCAAATCTAGTACCCACTAGGAAGAAAACAAGAGAGATAAGACTGTGTGTTGACTTGAGAAATCTGAATAAAGTCTCTCTCAAAGACCATTACCCCTTACCGAAAATGGATCATATCCTACAAAGGGTAGTGGGAGCCTCTAGGATCTCATTGCTAGATGGATTCTCAGGATTCAATCAAATTTTAGATCACCCGGATGATCAAGATAAAACTGCCTTTACAACACCTTGGGGTACCTTCAAATATGTCAAAATGCCTTTTAGACTCAAGAATGCAGGGGCCACTTTTCAAAGAGCAATGGACATATCCATTGCCAAAGAGATCCATTATTTCTTAGTCATATACCTTGATGACCTCACTGCTTTTTCAAAATCAGACCAAGAACATTTAGAACATTTAAGGCAAGTGTTCCTAATTTGCAGAAAATATGGCATATCATTGAACTCAAAGAAATCATTGTTTGGTCTAGAAGAAGGCAAAATCCTAGGTCACATAATCTCAAAAGGTGGCATTAGGATTGATCTGGACAGAATTCAAGCTATCCTTCAAGTGCCTCATCCAAGGAACATCAAAGAACTGCAAGCTTTTTTAGGAAAGATCAATTTTCTAAGAAGGTTCATTCCCAATTTGACTGAGCTTATAAGACTGTTAAATAATATGTTGAAGAAAGATTCTAAAGTCAAATGGACCATGGAAGCTAAACAAGCCTTTGAGGACATCAAAACAGCCCTAACAAAAACACCAGTCCTCACCAATCCCAAGTTTGATAGAGGTTTCATCATTTTTTCCTTTGCATCTGAGCATACTATTGTTGCTGTCTTATTACAAAAAGATGACCAAGGATGTGAGAAGCCCATTGCTTTCTTCAGCAAAGCCCTTAGAGATGCCCCCTTGAAATACCAGATCATGGAAAAGCAAGCTTATGCCCTGGTAAAAGCCATCAAGGATTTCAGAGTTTACATCTTGTACTCACATGTGATAGCCTATGTATCAAATGTTGTGGTCAAAGACATTTTAACTCAAGAAGGAATTGAAGGAAAGAGGGGAAAATGGATAGCCAATATTTTAGAATATGACATTGAAATCAAGCCTACAAAACTGATAAAAGGACAAGGATTAGCTAAACTGATGATTGAAACCAATTTTCAAGCCATTGACATCAATGAACTGGACAACGAACAGGAGATGGCGACTACACAGATCAATCAAGCCTTTTTACAATCCCCTTGGTATGCTGACATATGTTTTGTATTATTAAACCTACAAGCTCCCCCAAGGTTTTCCAGGACTAAAAAGAGATTCTTGAAAATGAAAGCATCAAAGTTTTGTATTATAGATAATGTGTTGTTTTGGAAAAATCACGAAGGAATTTTGCTTGATTGCCTAACATTGGATGAAACTGACAAAGTCCTCAAGGAGTTTCATGCAGGGGATTGTGGAGGACACTTATACTGGAAATCAACTGCAGATAAGATTCTAAAAGCTGGTTTCTATTGGCCTTCCCTGTTTGCTGATGTGAAAAAGTTTGTAGTTTCATGCCATAAATGCCAGATCTTTGAAGGCAAGAGAAAGTTGTTACTTTTACCCCTCAAACCTATCTCAACTGAAAGACCATTTCAACAATGGGGTTTAGACTTCATTGGTGAAATCCACCCTTCATCCTCTGGCCAACATAGGTGGATTTTGACTGCCACAGACTATTTTACCAAATGGATAGAAGCCATCCCCTATAGGCAAGCCAATGACTAAATTATTATGCAATTTTTAGAAACCAACATCTTGTCTAGATTTGGCTGTCCGGAAAAAATTATTACAGAAAATGTTGCTGCATTCAAATCCAAAAGAATTATCAACTTTTGCCATAAATACCACATTACCTTGGGCCACTCCATAGCCTATTATCCTCAAGGTAATGGCTTAGCTGAGGAGTCCAACAAAAGCCTCATCAACATCATCAAAAAGGTCTTGGAGGAGAACAAAAAGAATTCGCATAAAAAACTTGTGAATGCACTATGGGCAGATAGATTGACCACCAAAAGATCCACTGCAACAAGTCCATATGAATTGGTATATGGTCTCGAGGCAATTTTCCCCTCCTCTTTGGGAACCCCTGTAACCAAATTACTGCAAGATATTCAAGCAGAACCCAATAATATTCAAAGAAGGATCAATCAAACTATTCACTTGCAGCCGACAGGAGAGGAAGTATATCAGAGAACCCAGGTTATACAAGATAAACTCAAGAAGATCTTTGGCAAAAGAACGAAAGTTGAATATTTCTTCATAGGAAACAAAGTGCTGAGATGGGATTCTAGGAGGGAAGATAAAGGGAAACATGGGAAATTTGATTTTCTTTGGAAAGGACCATATGTTATTCATGTTGTACAAGGTAACAACACCTATTTTCTGAAGAGTTTGGATGGTAAAGATAATAAGGAAGGTCCAGTCAATGGACGAATTCTCAAGCATTATTTTGATTCCCTTTGATCAACATAACACAACTGTATATTGTACATAAATATTTGTATTTCCACTAGTTTTTCATTTACAGCGAATAGATAAGGAACAAGATGCAGCAGATTTTGAGATAAAAGTCAAGGAATTGCACCACTTTAGGTGTGAATTTTGAAATTAGCACAAGAGATCAAGAAGAAAGCTTGGGATTTATAAAGGTGATGATAAACACTCAGAAAAACCAATAAATATAGAGTTGTAATTTCACACAGATTAGCTCATAAGGAGTGCACACATGCTACAAAGGTTTAAATCATTGGTTCCCAGAAGAAGGAAGTTTGAAATTAGAACAGCCAACTAAAAATAAGTCCATTTGACCTGTTGTTCTTGGCCTTTCACAAGGAAAGGCCATCCCCAAGTGGAGCCACTGTTAGGTTCCTATACCAATAGGTTTCATTTTTCATGATTGACTATGGAAGTGCCAAATATGTTCATCTTTTCATGCTGCAAAGGTTCCATATTTTGTATACAGATAGGGAAATTAAAAAATGTAAAGAGGGTATGCCCTAAAAGAAAAATCAAAGGGCAAAAAGAGTAAATTGGTCAACAAAAGAAAAGAAAATGAACCCAAAACCAAAAGACCAACAAAGTGGTCAGTCAAAATGCCACTCCTATCTTATTTGCAAGTTCACAATGTGCAAATACTGTGGTTTATTACACTTGATGGATGGCCCAACAGTCCAATTTGGACCATGCCATGTTTAAATTTGCTATTATAGAATAGAGAAAGAATATCTGTCCAAATAGTTCAAGCTTGGCAGATGAGTAGATAGGCAGAGAAATTAAGGAGCCCAACTGCTTAATCTAGGCCCTTGGAAGAGACAAGGGTAGAATTAGGTAGGAGGGTAGTCAAAAGAAAAAGAGGACAATCAGGGTTTGCTAGTTCAAGTGCACCCAATCAAAAGGAAGAAAATATGTTAGGTGTATTAGGCTGGGTAGGTAGTTCAGGTTGCAGAAACAAGGTTATGATCTTTGCCTTGTCGAGAAAGATTTATCTCATCAATAACATTGGTACCATGACAGTCGTTTGGTTGCAGAATAGTGCAAGCATAACTAATTCCCCTATCATTCCCCCAGAAATCTTTGACTGACATCCCCTCAAGGACATTGGGATCTGCCCAATAGTCCTATTGCACTTCATTCTTTGAGAAATACTAAGTTAAACTCTCAGTTTGCTTAGTAGAAATAAGCCACATTTCTTGTGTAAAAAGTCATCATTACACATTCCTCTCATTTTCTTATGTCTAAGTTTTCCACTTTATAAACTTGGCATTTACTTATGTAGTCTCACTCCATAAAATCATATTAACACCTAACTCTATTATTTAGCTCCCTAAGTCATTTTCCCCACCCCTATTTTTACAAAGAAAGAAACACTATATTAAAAACCCAAAAAATGTAAGTATCCCCACCCCTTGGCACTATAGCCATATAATACAAAGTTTGGGAAATGCTAGGTCCATTTGGGGCCTTGGTATTAGCCCTTCCGCATCCAAAACTTGGGGTTAATTTAACATTTGGTTAAATTAATAACCATAGTCCACCCCCACACATAACCCTAGCCTCAATACCCTCCGCACTTTTATATTTTGGGATCGGTTTAATATTCGATTAAACCAATAACCATGCCTGCGCAAACATAAAACCCACAATCCAAAGTTTTTAACCCCCCGCGGCATATTATAATATTAGATACGGGTGGGTCCCAGATCCAACGGCCCTCGCCAATATTGGAGCAACCCCGCTGTACGAGGGTTAGCTCCCGATAGAAGGCAGTTTTGTCGTCGTACGTGCAGACGCGTGGCCAGTTTTCATTGCATCAGGCCCGCGCTGACACATACCGCCCCCGTACCAAAGGCGGTCCGATACCAAACCACTTACCGCCTGTCCTCCCCGCCGCCCACGTCAGCTCCCCGTCACCTATGACGTCACGTCTGCGTCGGCCCGCCGCTACCCTTTACCGTTGCCACATCACCCACTCAAGTCACCACCTTGCCAACGTGTCATTTGCCATGTCACTATCCTCGTCAACTTCCACGTCACTGTCCCGTACCTGCTACGCGCCAAATTACTTCATGCTGACGTCATCCCCGAAAAGCGCCAAAAGCGCCAAAATGTCCAAAATTCGATAAAAATTCGTGAAAACGACTATTTTGTTTGTTTTCTATTGTGTGCCCGTGGAGCCTTTTGCATGTAATTTTATGTCCAAATCACTCAACAACCTACACATTGCATCACCTGGTGAATTCACCTCCATAGTCCAACCTTGCAGCTCCAAGTTGTACCTACTAATAGTTCTTCGTGCCGTATAAATAGGTATTTACCATATGTTCACCTGAAAACCTTGTTTTCCGCAGTTTATACATTAAAGTTGTTTGAACACCTGCGAATTCAAACCAAAAAGGCACTTAATATCCTAAAATTCCACCTGTTAACTCACTTATTGACCCTTTGTTCAAGTGCAACCCGGCAAATTTTCCCTCCTCTGCAAAATCGCCATTGAGGCTCGAAATCCAGCTCCAGTTAGCCCGCAAAACCACTAAAGACTATCTGCAAAATCCCTGCTATCTCCATTCCTTGCAAGCTTACTTGTTGCAGAGCCCTGCATACTCTTTATTTCCCTTAAACTCTACTCAGCAGGAACATCTTTGCACAAAACTCAAAACTATAAATTCCTTGCCAAAAAACCACTTCCAAGACTCTGTTTTCCTGTTGAAGTATACACCAAGTTCAATTATAATCCCAGTAAAATCATGGAGGCCCTAGTTGCCCTCAGTATTGCACCACTAAATGCACCCCATAGAGAGTTAGAATGGATACCTCTGGCAGACAGAGACTATCAAATTGCTGATATGGAGGGAACCAAGCCTCACCTTCAGGATTTCTGTGAGATAAGGAATAAATTTAGAAACAGGGCTGACCTATTGGGAATATGCGAGTCCAACATGCCAATGTACTACCCGCCCTCAGTGAATGTCTTCCCTGACCTCATCCATAAGTGTTGTGCAAATTATGAGCCCTCTCAAAGGGTAGTGATGGACCCTGCTGGAAATGTCCTCTTTTACATTACTCCTCAGCCCATAAATGAGATGCTACAATTCAAGCCAACTTAGCCTCTCGTCTTCCTTTCCATGAAATAATTACTGGATCAAGCCTCAAAGTTTTCGTCTGCAGAAATTGACCGACTTGCCAAGCTGTTTATGCCACCAGACTGTTACTCCAGATTCACAATTCCCTATCACCATGCTTGGTTTACTTAGGAGGGAAAATTGCTCATAGATATGATCTCCTACATCCTGGGATTCAAAACAAGTGAAATTGTAGATGAAATTGTCTTTGCCTTGATGTCTATCTTCACTCCAGGACAGCCCCCTGCTGTCAAGTATGACTATGCCACCTTCATAGCCAACAAGATTCATGAGCAGTTCATGAACTTAGAGAGGGAAAGGGTATTCAAATACACCTCATATATCTATCATTTGCTGCTATACTATCAGTCTGAAAGTTTCCCAGTTTTCCTTAAGAAATTGGATGCTAGGGGGGAGCAAAGGTCTGTCATATTTTGGTCCTCAGTGTTCCATCATGTTAATCTCTTGCCCTACACATACTGTGAGTTCATTGACCTCTTTGTCTACCCAGCCACTTTCCTTTTATCAGCAGATACTCCTCCTAGGCTCACTGCTGAAATGCAGAGAATTCTACATCTCTCAAAGGGATACAGCATTGGTGACTGGTATTACTACCAGATCCACACTATAATAAGGATCTATGGCTGTGAATTAGCCCCATGCAGACTACCAAAATATGTCCCCATGAGACTCTTTTCCTTGGATTACTACCGGCAGTTCAATAGTGCAGACTTAAAGCACTTCTATGGTGCTAGGAAAAGGTCACGGCTTAAAATTAGACATCAATTGGGCCCCTTTATCTTTAATAAAAGGGAAGAGGCATGGAAGGATGCTGATGAGATTCTGAGAGAAAAAATCAAGCTCAAACTGAGTTTCTATTGGTCACCATATGACCCTGAACACTTCATAAGCTTTAGAAGAGTTAAGAACAAGCTCACAGGGTATCCCCACCATAGAATCCCTGAAATTGAACAATATGCCAATCAACAAGAATGGATAGAAGGCACACTTGTGGAAGAGCTTACTGAAGAAGAGATAACAGAAAAAGCAATAAAAAACCTTGAAAAATCAATTGACTTGGAATCTTTTGGACAGGTGTTTTTCACAGCCCCTCGACACCTTGGAGAAGGCACCTCATCCGCCATATCTTCCCAACAGCCTACCCAACAAAGTGCTCCACTAGCAGGAACATTTAAAGGTAAGGAGGTGCAGGATTCAGAACAAGAAGTGCACCATTCTGAGCAGCAAGAGACAATGGCAGACTGGCTGGTCTCTACAGATGAGCAAAGTCAAGGGTAGGACCCTTCAACTCAAGCAAAGGTGATGGAAATTCCTGTATTACAGACTCCTCTTAATGAGGAAAGGGCTAAGAAAAGTGATAGACAGGAAGAGACTCCTAGACATCTGTAGATCAGCAAGGTGAAAAGAAACAGAGATTAAACCCTTATTCAGAAGAAGAAATGCCAGAGGGGCCAACTGAACAACAAGTTCCCCCAAGTATGGAGACATCAGCCAGCTCCTTCCAGCCAGAGCTAGAAAGACAACAAGGGGTGGAGGTTACATCTACCAGGCAACAAAGCAGACAGGGCTCTGATATTAAGAAGGCATTCACCGATATTAAGGCTAGAAATGAGCCAGTGAGGTACCAGCTCTACAACCAGTTGCTAAGGATGGCTCCCACTAATCAGCAAAGGCTAATGGCAGCCTATGACATCCAAGAAGGGAAAATGACTCTCAGTCATTTTAGACCTATAACGCAGCAACCACAATCAGCTGCTGACTATATCAGAACCAATCTGGAAGTGCTCTCCAAAGATATCCATCCGATGGACCAGATTGAATTAGAGAAGCAGACCGGTGAAATGGTATATTCCACCTTGGCAGAAAAAACATTGTTGGCCCATAGATTGCAAAACTCTCTGCACAATACTTCTGCCCAACTAGAATTGGAGAAAGCTTCATCACAAGCCAAGGATAATAGAATCAAGTCCTTGGAGGAGATTATTATAGAATTGGGACATGATCCCCAGGATCCCAAAGGCATTCAGGCCTTGATCAAAAAGAAAGAGGAAGACATAGCAACCCTCAAAATACAACTCAAGCTGCCAGCTACACTACATCCTCAAGACATAGAGATAGCACAACAAAAAGAAGAGCAGGATGTGGTAACTTTCCTTATGATCTTGCACAAAATATTGATAGAAATAGAGGGTGCCTTGGAGGCATCATTGCAAGGAATATAGGGAGAGTTGGCCTCTCGGCCAATTCAAACAACTCACATTCTTACAGCTACTCCTCCTATGGCCACCACAACAGTCCCTCCCATTGATCCAACATCCACAGCAGGTACCTCAAGTTCAGCAGCAACTATAGCAACAACAGAGCAGGAGACCAGCTTGAGTATGGAGGTGATGATGAAAGAAATAAAAGCCCTGGAAGTACAGATGGAAAAATTGAAAGAGGCCAAAGAAAAGCTGGCTAAAATTGAGGAAAGATATGACAAGTCAAAGCAGGATGTAGCTGAGAAGACAAGGGAAGTAAAAACCCTGGAGAAAAGGATAAAAGAGCTAGAAAAAGAGCTTACTCTTGATAGGACCATGGTTGAGGTCAAGAAAATTTTGTGGGCCAAGATTGGCCAATCCATTACAGACCAGTGGAAATCAATTGAGACCATACATGAGCAAATGGACTTGATAGGATTAGCTCAATTTGAAAACCAAAAGGCTAGAGTATCATTAGGGAATATGCCTGAGCAAGCCAACAAGATGATTCAATTTCTAAATACTCATACTAAAGAGCAACTAGCAGCAATAGGTATCAGGAACAGGACTGATACCATCTTACTAGTAAAAAGAGTGCTAACCCTAAGGAATTTTGTGCAAACTCTAGAAAGAAAATGCCAAGAAATGCAGGCAGAGGTGAATGAGTTCAGAATAAAGTTTGCAGCATTACAGAGAAGAGGGCTACCAAGTTTAGTAACTAGCGCTGGAAGACTGTTGTCACATGAGCATTATGCCAATAGGGTAAACAACTATGCCTCTAATCAAATCATAGCGTCCTCAAGCACATCAGAAGAAACACCGCCTCCATCTGGACAAAGTCTCTATGATAAACTAGAAAACCTGTTTTACATTGAACATGAGATAAACCATCTCTTTGAAGTCCAACCAAATTTTTATAGATACACTGAAGCTGATGAAACACTAATAAAGATATAAAGACATCAGCTGCCTACAGAAGATTGGTGGAAAGGAATGATGGAGACATTCCTCAGGTGATTTGTTTATTAATTCTTTTTTGATAAGCTACAGGTCAGCACATACAGATAGCACGGTCCACCTGTCAAAGGGAAGAAAAAGCAGCGCAAGGCAGAAATGGAATGGTCACTACAGCTCATTAAATGCAAAGAAACCGAGCACTCATGATGAAGACCAAGACAACAACAAACAACGTACCAGCATCAGGATAGCAAATGCAGAATGAATGCACAACAAGCAGCCGACTCACACAGCCCAGAAAAGTCAAAATATCTCTGACTAATTAGACAGCTAGCACATTCATATTTATTATAGCATTTATTCCCTCATTTACTACTTCTCAAGAGTTGGTAAAGAAAGTTATGAGCTAAAAGACTTATCTTCATGATATTTTGTATCTCCCTTTTTTATAAATACCTCCCCATAATATGTATTTGGGGTTGGTGATTTTCTTTCTAAGCTACGCTGTAATTTCTAAGACTATCTAATACAAATGGTTGTTGAAGTTCATGGTTTCTGCGCTGTTTGAATGTGGAAATGATGGTGTGGGACATGCTACACGATTCTTGTGTCACTATATGGAACAATAAGTTATTCTAAACCCTGTTTTATGTTTTATGTGTTTGTAAAATGTCATCTATGTTCCATAATCTTAATAACAGAGAAGAAGAATAGCCCAGGATTTGTTTAAATGCACCCTATGCTCAATTTCTGCTATTAATTATGTTTTCTTTAGTATTAGCCACAAATATGAATTCTTAACTACTCATGTTTGCACTAATTCCTTCCATTATGAATATTGTTTAGGAATTCTTAATTGCTCCTGAATAAGATTCATACACTTTCCCTCTGCCAGCGTAGTGAAATATCCTTAACTACCTTTCATTCCCTGACTTCATTCCACCAATTTCTAGATTTGAAAATTGTTCCAGAGCTGCTTGTCTCGCTCTGTAGTATTTCCTTTACCCAGGAAACACTTTCAAATGTACACCATCATAGACTCCATGGCCCAATGGAATAGACTATCTCAGAGTTGCATCCGAGCTCTGCCTGAAATCACCATCCAACAAACTTAAAACAAAAACTTGTGCGTGATAACTAGCCTAATATACTCCAAAAACAAAGCTAAATTACAAAGAGAGAGCCCTCTCTGGTTGCAGGTAGGCTAGGACCTGCAGCTAAAAGATTGGTTAGTGGTTACCTCGGCCGTATTCCCTATAGGAGGCAGGGAACAACCTAAGTGATAACAGGAAGGATGATTTTAAACAAATAAATCTTTATTGATAACACCTGATGGAGGAGATCTACTGGTTAGTCTGTAATTCCCCCTCTGTGGGATGGGTCCTTTTATATCCTTGATGCTTCAGAAATAGATTCTCTCTCTCAGTCATGTGAAAAACCCAAACAAAGTGAATAACTCAAGTGGGAGCTCAAGAAAATGAGGATAATATTGACGATGATTATGATCATGATGAAGAATGGATGAAAAACCCTCCTTTATATATCAAAGTATGGAGTTAATCTCGAAAATGGAGAATAATAAAATAGTATTAACCAAATTTAGATCTAGCTACTTGGAATACTTTATTATATTTATTGGAGAGGGAAAATGAATTTAAAATGGTTAAATTCCTTTATTTAGAAATAATTAATAAATAAAATGATTTATTAACTATTTTGTAAGAAACAAGAAAGGTGTGAAATCAAAAAAATTATTAAATAGTGATTTCATAATTATTCTAATAACATAAATCAAGAAATACAAATAAATACCAATTTATTTAAATATTCCTAAACGATTTAGTGAAATGGGACAAGGAATAATTATTAAATAATGATTTAATAATAATTCCTAGAGAAAATTAAATAAATAATGATTTATCCAGTTATTCTCATGGGAGTTTTTTATTTAAATCATAAAATAATTTAATAAAAGTGGCTTTCTAAAGTATTTTCCATAGTCAAAGTGATTTTACTATGGTAAAATTAAATCCACATGGTGTATTTCAATCCACCTAGTTAGAAATGGCTAGGTGATCAGTTTTTGGTGATAACAAAGGGTATCAAAGCAAGTTGAAGGATATCAAAAGGATCAAGATCTACATTGAAGAATCAAACCCTAGATCAAAGAAGAAATCTGCAACAACAAGAAATTTTGTCTCCATAGTCATTATCAAAAAGGCCACGAAAACCCTCATCAAGTCATCTATAAAGCAAGGTAGCTCGAGGGACATAAAAAAATGAAGATCACATCATTTTGAAGAAAGTTGAAACCCAAGAAATAGTTCTGATATACACTACAAAAGAAGGTCAAGCATATTAAATGCAAGAATGCATTGTCATCATCTTCAACTCCTTGCTCTAGACGAAGATCTTCTAGGGAAGCACAAATAATCCTCATCAAAAGCAGTAACCTTTTCTATTGGAGAAAGGATTTTTAATTTGAAAGATCATCCAAGAGGAAGCTCTAATACATCTTCTTCAACCAGTGATCAAGTAGAAAAGTTCATCTTCACTTGTCAAGTAAGTATCTTTCATTCATTATTTTATTTGGTAAAATGACTTCGTGGTTGTGATGGGCCTCTAAATTAGACATAAATTAAGGCCCATGCATCTAATTTAAAACATAAATTAAGGCCTATGACCATCCTTCAACACATTAAACCTCTATTTTTGCATTAGATAATTTACTTTTAACTTTAATATATTCATTAGGAATGTTTATGAATAATTGAATATTTGTGCCTAATATTATTTATTTTTGTGGAATATTATGAGAATATTGGGAAAATTGTGAAGAGTTGGAGAATGATATAATCTAGGGACTTGTTCCCTACTAGTGGAGGGTCAATAATAAATAATAATTCAACAAGAGATTATGGAATCGTGGCACAAATTGTGGAACTCCAATTATTGAGAAAATCTAGGAATGTGTTCCACTAATCAAGAGAGCAGATCCACTAATCAAGGGATTTTGGTGGGGAAAGCTTCCTCCATCCATGGGGAATGGTTCTTAATCATTTTGTATAAGTACCAAGTTGAATTTGCCTCTAGGCAATGATTGAGAAAATCTAGGAATGTGTTCCCTGCCATTTAATATAAATTCCTAATATTGGGGACTAGATCAACTAATCAAGGGATTTTGGTGGGGAAAGCTTCCTCCATTCATGGGGAATGATTCCTAATCAGTTTTTATTAGTACCAAGTCAGATTTTCCTCTAGGGGGGATTTTCATTAGTGTTATTGTGGAGAGAACTTGTATTCTTGCAGCTCCATTGTATTTTCTTGTAGGGATGTAATTCTATTGATGAAAATAATTAAGATTGGTGTCATGTTCAGCTTCTAAATCTTGTTCTCCTCCATAGTTATCTGATTTTCCTTCGTCTTGGCCATCCTAGGAACCTCAGAGCCCTTTTTTATCATTTTCTTTTCTTCTTTTCATTGCTTATTAACATGCATCTCTAGTTTTTATGTCTTTCTATTTCTGCATTTAGGATTATTAATTTCTTGTTGTAGGATTGAGTTAAATGGTTTATGTAAGTTATTTTGCAGGATCAAAACCATTATTTTATCCTTGGAAAATCTTTGGAAGTTCATAGTAGTCATTGAGTTGCTTGGATTAGTCTTCTTATTCCCAAATCTAGATTGATGGACCTCCTTTTTAGCAAAGAACAATAAATTTCTGCGATTTTTTAGAGCATGCTAACAACCTTCAATTGACTTGAATCCACTTGAATTAGATCGCAAAAAAATTCTAGCCCATAACAAAAATCACCCCATTGCATTTTCACTTGATTTGGTTAGGAATTTTTTAGATTTACTAGCTCACTAGTTCTCGAATTTCTAGATTCTCGACTAGTAATGTTTTTTATTTTTTTAGAATGGGTTAACATAGGTCTTTTTGAGTGATTCCACTTGGAATAGGGACATAAGACATCCTAATTAATAAAAAAAATTGTCCCATCCACTTTGGATTTGATTTTCTTGGTCACTAAACCATCTCCAATTTCATCATTTCACAAGGAAACTTCTCCAAGCTTTTTGAGAAAATCCATCCATCTCCCAACTTCGATTTTGAGTTCTGAGTCATCCTAGATATTTTATCACTCCATTCCATCCATCTACTACCTTTCCTATGCTTCTCATCACCTCAAACACCTCAAATTTTTCTCTCGGTTGTATCTTGTAGGTTTTCTGTAATTCCTATAGGATCATCATGTAGGTTTCTAGTACATCTTGTAGGTTTTCCTGAAACAGCCTGTTTTGAGGCTGAATTGATGGAAAACCTCTAGGAAGTCACCAAAATCCTCCCAAGGGTCTCCCACACCATCCAAACATCTCCTAATCCTCTCATCCAACCTCCAACATTCTTAATTCACATGCCACATCACCAAAGGAAATTAGTTTGCATACTTGATTTTGCATGAAAAGACAAAAAGACAAAAACGAATTTATTTCAGTCTTGTTAATTTCACATTAGTGATGTTTGATTCTTGTTACTTCCATGTTTAGATAGTAGCATTTGGTTCAAGATAATTTAGCATTATTGCAACGCATAGTGTCTTTCCAGATAATTAGGAAATTGTGTGATTTAGCATTGAATTTTTGTCACTTTCCTTGTACTTTCTTTCTTGCAATAGGTAAAGGTTCCATTTCAAAAATTTCATTTTATACAATTAGTTTAGGATTTGACTTCAGTAAATGCACTCCATTACATCATAACAGCAATGGAAGGACACATTTTATACCGCACATATAGTGCCAACACCTCTTAAGTTTGTACAAACCCCGGGTTAATAATTAAAGTCGGTAGCCTTGGGAGTTGCAGCATTCTTGTTACAATACCGAGGCTTATCACTTTTTGGTGCCGTTGCCGGGGAGGTGTAAAAGAATGCATTTTTTTATTCCCTAGTTGATTCATGTCTTTTTATGTTTTGCAAAAGCAAAATATTTGCATTAGGCATATTTAATTTCAAAAGTAGAAAATTGCATTGCATTATAGTTTTCATTCAATCATAAAAACAAAAACAAAATTTCTCCAACACCAACCCACCCCCTCAATTGATCACATGGTGTAGTAAGAGCCACATCACCATTCACTTTTATAGGTAGAAGAAGAATATGACAAAGAATGTATAAGAAATGGATGGAGATGATGACAATGAGGAAGATCCTCTCGGATTTCCCATTCAAGATAATGATGGTAGTGTGCACATGAAGAACATCCCTCCATCTTTTCTTCCAAAATTCCATGGTCTAAGGTCAGATGATCCGGAAACCTTTCTCTTTGAATTTGAAATTGTTTGTAGATCTTATGGTTACTTATTAAAAACTCAAAAACTGAGATTGTTTCTGACAACATTGAAGGATAGATCTCTTAAATGGTTCAGGAGTTGATGGACTAATTAATTAAGATCATGGAATGATATGCAAAATATATTTATAGAAAAATATAAAGATCATGATATTAAAGAAGCAATCTTTAGAATGAATCAAAGAGAATATGAGAGTCTTGAGGATCTAATATAGAGATTCATGTACAATGTTAAGAGGGGATAACTACATCATTTAGGATCCAACACACTAAAAACCCTCTTACTTATAACAATTAGGGATAAGTGGATTGATCTCCTTAATATCATGAGTGGAGGTGATGTATATCAATTATCATTTGAGGAAATTTTTGAAACATGCAAACACATATCAAGAGGAAAAGCAAGAGTAGGTAAATCAGCATCAAGATTGGTAAGTCAAGCTAAACTTGGAAAGTTGTTTACTGATTTTAAAACATAAATTCTTAGCAATCTAACAAAGCAAGTAGAAATCTTAAGAATGCATGGTGAAGGAAAAGAAAATGCTAATATTTGTGTTGCAGAATCACATGATGTTAAACGTTGTCCATCATTACCAATGTTGAAGGAAGTTTACCAAGAGGAAAATGGAGCAAGTCAATTGCCAATGCAGTTATGTTATGTAGCTCCAAAAGGACCACGTCAGCCAATTCAGCCTAATATGATGCAAGAGCCTAATTCACAATTTCAATCTTATGCACATCCACCTCAAAGTAATGGGAACACACTCTTTCCTTGGCAACATTGGCCATCTCTACCCCAAAACCAATCTTGGCAACAAGGTTGGCAAGGAACTTATGGAAGGCATCCACAATATCCTCCATACCCAACTCCATGTTATCCCTACCATTCACCTCCACCACAACCACAACCCCATTCACATCCATCTCAAATATACACTCCCACTCAACTACCTATACACTATTTCCAAACCCACATGTTGAAGTAGGTCAGCCCACTTACAATGTTGAGATACAACACTTCCAAACATCTCTTCTTGAGCTCAATGGTATTCACCATAGCTCAGGAATGGTATTGAAAAAAATAGATTCTCTTAATATCATTAAAGGACCACATCCAAAAGAAGAAGATTCAAATAATAAGACCACAAAATCATGGGCTACAATTGATGAAGAGCAGACATCAAAATCAGAGGTCGAGAGAACTCCCTCATAGTTACCATCAAATCCTCCATGTATTTAAACGGAACAATCAACAAAACTAAGAATATTTTAAGGTCATGGTAGAAGAACACATGAAGAATGATCTAGATCAGCAAAATGACCAAGGACATCACAACTATATTGAAACATGGTTACAGATAGTCACTAAGTTGCATCATCACTCTCTTCCTCAACTATGCTTGATCCTTTCAAAGTCAAATCATTCGGTCTTTGAAATCTAGGTACATGTCAAAGCATACATTTCAAGCCTCCACATCATTTTGTTTGTCATCTTGATGTGCACATGGCTCCATTGTAAGTATTCTTATACTTGAAAGTGATTTTGTTTTTCAAGTAGGGTAGGGTAGAAGAAGAAAAATTAAATAAGAGAAAAAATAAAAATATAAGGTGAAAACCTCCTTGGAGGTGCCTCAGATTGGCTCATTGATTGAAAACCTTCATGAGGTGGTCAATAGGTTGAAAAAAAAAAGAAAAAAAGAGAAAGAAAAAGAAGAAGATCCTAGGTGAAAACCTCCTTTGAGGTTCCTAGGAAGACCTACTAGTTGAAAACCTCATTGAGGTAGCTAGTAGGCCTAGAAGAAAAAAAAGAGAAAAAATAAAATAATCCTTGCTCCATGCATGCATGCACTATCCAACATCTGCAAGAAACAAGAACAAGATGGTACTAAAAAGAAAATTGGTCAAGTCTAGTCAAAAGAAGTCAAATTTTGACTTTCTCCTACTTCGCTCAAATGCTCCAACAAGGCCAAGGACATGCCAATCCATCACTCTCATCTATTTTCACCATCTAGCCATCATTCTCATGCTTTTACCACTCATTTTTCTTGCTGGCCTAAAAAACTACAGGATGCTCTGTTTTACTATAGGATACAAAAATACATAGAGAAGAAATTTGTTTTTGCCATAACTTGAAAACCATTTGCCAAGATGTTTCAGGGGGAGATGCATATGGATGATGGTAACATGCTCAAGGAATTTCAGCAAATTCTAGTGCATGGTTTCCAAGAAATCGACCTCCATCACCTACAACCATTTTTCCATTTTCTCAATATCCGTGCATCCATTTAAAAAGTTGTTTCATGGGGAGATGCCTATGGATGATGGTAACATGCCCAAGGAATTTCAGCAAATTCCAGTGCACAGTTTCCATGAAATTGGCCTCCATCACCTTCAGCCATTTTTAGTTTTTCTCAAGATCTGTGCATCCATTGTCCAAAATTGTTCCATGGGGAGGTGCATAATGATGATGGCAACATGCTCAAAAAGTTTCATCTCAATCCAGTCTATCGTTTGGGAGATATGGAAAAAATAAGTCGTTGTCCTATAAACCTATAGGATACTGAACAACACCTACAAGATTGGTAGTGAGCCATTTTAAAGGAGATCCATAGGTCAAAGAAGCTCTTCCATAGCTTAGCAACAACATCAAGATCATTAGCATCAACATCCAACACCTGCACATCAACATCAACTCAACAGCAGCATGCATGTCTCTCCAACAACCATAAGGTAGGTACAGGTATGCAATATTCTTGACCTCTTCTCTTGAGCATATTATAGTTAGAAATTTGTTGTGAATGCATGAGAGATGAGGTTTCATAAGCTAAGGATGGGTTAGCAGTCTTAGCCGTGTTAGTTCCAGTCTTCACAGCCTGTCACCAGGGATCAACATGAGCTCTTACTATGTATGGTTTTGTTAGATGCTTTACACATGATGTTCAGCACAAAACATGTCACAAGTGTGTCCATTAGAATAAGCTTGGAAAAGTATTTCCAATGGTATATCACACTCCTGTAACCGGTTCTTGGATTAGAAGAAATGCATGAATGATTCTTGGTTATGCATGTTTTGAGGTCAGTTGCTGCACATAATGACAAGTTTAGTACAAAATCAGTTTCTGAATTAATGGTAAGGAATTTTTCAAAAGTCAAAGAGTTTTTTGTTCATCACATAGCAAATAAGAAAAATGTCCTTCCGTTTATGCACAAATGCTACTATGTGGGAGATATACAGTGATATTTGGAGCCTACATTAAAGCAAAGCAAATTTTTCATATTTTTTACTATTTTAGTCATTTTAGTGCGGGGACATTTTACAACAGATGGAGAGTAATTTTGCAAACCCCAAGGAGGTTTTTGTTACGCATGAGTCATATAACAAAATCCTCTTTTATTTTATTCACAGGTGTCATGGATTGAGATATGTGACTAGATATTTACAGCTCATTTTCACATATTTAAATTTTTAATGATTTTCTGTTTTAGAGATGATTTTGTGGAACATATTTCGAGCTACTGGAAATGCATTTCCCAAATTTCAGAGAGGTGTTTCTCCAAAATAACCTTATGTACAAAAACATCTTTCAGTTTTTTAACAGGTAATATGGTTTAGGAGATACGAGTTCATCTTCAACACCTATTTTCAAAAATTCGGCCCAAGTTTAATGTAATTAATTATATTTTGAAGAAAATGGTTGAGCTCAATCCCTTAGTACAAGGATGAGAAAATGTATATATTTTATGAATTTCATAGTGTAGGGGGTTGGAATTTGGCAGAAGGTTGGACTCTTGAGAAAGAAAGGAACTTCATTGTACACTCATGATTTCATTTTGGCTAAGGAATTGAGACCAGAATTTGCAGCACTCTTTGGGATTCATGTGGCAATCTGTCTTGGTACAGTGCTTCTCTTGGTAATTGTGAATTTGTTTATGTAATTGTATGCCATTATATGTCTTATTTCTTTTGAACTAAACAAACAAGAGTGTAAGTAGAATCCATTGAAAGTGCAATGCTCTACTTGAAGTTTGTTTTAGTTATTTGATGTTTTCAACTGTTTGGGGAGGATCCATGATTGCTCTCGCCCTCTTCAACACCTCACCTGTATATTCCTTCCATTTAATTCAAATTTAAGTGCCAAAACGACTGCCTACCTTGCCCCATTGAGATCTCTGTAGGACTTAGCCTCAATCCCCATACCCAAAATCTATCTTTCCATCTAAGCCAACAAATCATCCTTTTATTCGATCAAACCCTTTGCACTCATACCTAGCCTAAGATTAGAAGATATTTCATTCATCTCAAGCCCTCATCGATCATTATTTGCTGAGATTGAACTGGAGAGAACCCTCTCCTGACCTGGTAGGGATAGCTACCAGGCTGAGCGTGGTTTGATGTTGGCCTTGGATCCTACTTTTTCAGCCTGAGGTAAATCTATGCACTAACATAGTGGCGACTCCACTGGGGAAGAAAAGTATATTTTTTTGTTAGTGTTATTTGCTTTATAGACTATAGACGGAGCCTGAAGTTAGCCAGGTAGCCTTCGAAATGCTCTTGCTTTGGATTAGCGAAAGTAGATAAAAGCTGCTTCAGTCAATCTCCGGTCTGGTCTTATAAATGGAGTATCTGACTTGTAAATTGCCCCAGTAACTTGTATCAAGTTCAGATATGATTGTTGATGGTGGACAACGATCAGACACATATGAAGGCTGAAATCATCTACCTGGCGACTCCACCGTTCGAAGTCCTTGAGTTTGAAAGTATTGATGGTGGCTCCACTGGCTAAATGAAGGACTCAAATGTTGCTTCTATTTTTTCAAGGTATTCATGTATCGATTTTTCTAATCTTCCTGGTTTTCCTAATCAATTACCAAAGGATGCATACATTTTGAGTAATGGCCCTAAATTCAATGGGGAAGATCTAACATTGACTCTAGAACATATAGAAAATTTTAAAACATTTGTGGAAATTCTTAGAGTTAAAAAGGAAGATGTCTTCATCAAATTGTTCTTTGATTCGTTTCAAGGCGAATGTAGAAAATGGATTGAAGGTCTTCCTATCAGATCTATTAAGTCCTTTGCAGATTTTTGGCATATCTTTCTTGAAACATGGATGGAGAAAGAGGAAGAATTCAAAATAGAGGTTCCCTCTATTCAAGGTTTTAGAGAATGGGAAGATATGTGCACGGATGATGAGGTAGATGAGAACTTTGCTTCATCTCTTTTTTCTTATCTGAAATCTTGTCGATGCAGCCATGAAGTTAAGCTCATTTTTTTGCAAGAGTTTTCCATTAAAATTGAAGGAGATCTAGCTGAATTGGAGACCCAAATACAATCCCAGGATCTGGATTGTGGAGTCCCATTCCTCGGGGACCTTTTTCAGCAGAAGGAACAGAAGGTAAGGCTGCCCGTGGATATTTTCATTGATAATTTGTAGTTGGAAGCATGTATTGAGGAGTTGGGGTAGCAAATAGAGTTTGGTTTCTTCGATCCTATTGCAGTGTACATGGGAATTTTTTTCAGTTTGAATGATAGATCAGATTGCCTTTTACACAACCTTTCCAGTTGTGTCCTGGTTCAAGCACTTCCAAGCAGTATCCTTGTCACAGTTACTTGATTGGTTGCTCTGGCATTATAGCGTTACTTGATCTATCAGTTTTGTAGCAAAGTAGGTTAGGTTTGTACATAAATAAGCTGCCCAAGGCAGCATTTCAGTTTTCGATATTTGTTTATGTACAAGTTGCAATATGTACATGTTTTTGGATTGGTATGAGTTGTTTTGGGTTTGCAGTTGTTTGACCATCCATGCCCAATGGAAGAGGCATTGTCTTCTTTCCAGATATTTGTAGTTCTTGGCACCTCCAAGGAGCTACCATCCCCATTGGAGTCGATGTTAGTTCCAGTCTTCACAGCCTGTCACCAGGGATCAACATGAGCTCTTACTATGTCTAGTTTTGTTAGATGTTTTGCACATGATGTTCGGAACAAAACATGTCACAAGTGTGTCCATTAGAAGAAGCTCAGAAAAATATTTCCAATGGTATATCACACTCCCATAACCGGTTCCGGGATTAGAAGAAATGAATGAGTGATTCTTGGTTATGCATGTTTTGAGGTCTGTGGCTGCACATAATGAAAAGTTTAGTACAAAATCAGTTTCTGAAATAATGGTAAGGAATTTTTAAAAAGTGAAAGAGGTTTTTGTTCATCACATACCAAATAAGAAAAACCTCCTTCAGTTTATGCAAAAATGCTACTATGTGGGAGATATAAAGTGATATTTGGAGCCTACATTAAAACAAAGCAAATTTTTCATATTTTTTACTATTTTAGTAATTTTAGTGCGGGGACATTTTAAAACAGATGGAAAGTAATTTTGCAAAACCCAAGGAGGTTTTTGTTACGCACAAGTCATATAACGAAAACCTCTTTTATTTTATTCACAGGTGTCATGGATTGAGATATGTGACTAGATCGTTATAGCTCATTTTCACAGATTTAAATTATTAATGATTTTATGTTTTAGAGGTGATTTTGTGGAATAGATTTCAAGCTACTGGAAATGCATTTCTCAAATTTGAGAGGGATGTTTCTCCAAAATAACCTTATGTACAAAAAAATCTTTCATTTTTGTAACAGGTAATATGGTTTAGGAGATATGAGTTCATCTTCAACACCTATTTTCAAAAATTCGGCCCAAGTTTAATGTAACTAATTATATTTTGAAGAAAATGGTTGAGCTCAATCCCTTAGTACAAGGATGAGAAAATGTATATATTTTATGAATTTCATAGTGTATGGGTTGGAATTTGGCAGAAGGTTGGACTATTGAGAAAGAAAGGAACTTCATTGTACACTCATAATTTCATTTTGGCTAAGGAATTGAGACCAGGATTTGCAGCACTCTTTGGGATTCATGTGGCAATTTGTCTTGGTACAGTGCTTCTCTTGTTAATTGTGAATTTGTTTATGTGATTGTATGCCATTATATATCTTATTTCTTCTGAACTAAACAAACAAGAGTGTAAGTAGAATCCATTGAAAGTGCAGTGCTCTACTTGAAGTTTGTTTTAGTTATTTGATGTTTTCAGCTGTTCCAGGAGGATCCATGATTTCTCTTGCCCTCTTCAACACCTCACCTATCTATTCCTTCCATCTCATTCAAATTTAAGTGCCAAAATGATTGCCTACCTTGCCCCATTGAGATCTCTGCAGGACTGAGCCTCAATCCCCGCACCCAAAATCTATCTTTCCATCTGAGCCAAAAAATCATCTTTTTATTCAATCAAACCCTTTGCACTCATACCTAGCCTAATATTAAAAGATATTTCAGTCATCTCAAACCCTCATCGATCATTATTTGCTGAGATTGACCTGGAGGGAGCCCTCTCTTGACCTGGTAGGGCTAGAAACTAGGCTGAGCATGGTTTGATGTTGGCCCTGGATCCTACCTTTTCAGCCTGAGGTAATCTAGGCACTAACAAGCCACCTTCAACTAGCTGATTGCAATTCAATCCTCCACTCATGCAATGTTGAAAAATCAAATTACGAAGGGTGATGATTTCAAGGAATGAGGACAACAGTTAAAAGAAGAAATTTTTGCAAAGGCCAAGGTCACCACAACACTCCAAGCCCTCCATCCACTTCATATTCACTATCTATTCATCAATCGTTCATCCCATTTCATTCATGAAAAAAAAGAGAGAATCCTCTCCATTTTAATGAAATTTCCAATTGCACGTTAGCAAGAAGGATGGTCAAAGAGAAAAGGAGGATCAAAAGAGATCCCTGTCACTCACATTTTTATTTTACCACTCATTACCATTCATTCCTCCATCATTTATGTCATTTTTTCCACTCATTTACTTCAGTTTACAAAGAGACTGTGTTTTCTACAGGATGATCCTGTAGGAATTACAGAGACCGAGAAATCCTACAGGAGGAAGTCCTAAGGAAAATAAATGGTGGAACAAAGTAGCACAATGTTGATAAGGGTGTGGAAGACCTTGCCAAACTAAAAAAACAATCAAGAACCATCTTGAATAAGGCGAAGAAGGCAAACTAATGGTCTCAAGAAACAATGATTTTTCTTTGCACAAATATGTTTTTTGACTTGTCCTTGCAGAACTTACAACCAAGATTCTTAATGCACAAGAGAGAGGCCACTAGGGCCATGGATGAGGCACAATGAGGTCACTAAGCTGGTCAGAGGATGAGTAACACTTTTCAATAGGGGGGTATGATGGGCCTCTAAATTACACATAAATTAAGGCCCCTGCCTCTAATTTAAAACATAAATTAAGGCCTATTACCATCCTTCAGCACATTAAATCTCTCTTTTTGCATTAGATAATTTATTTTTAACTTTAATATATTCATTAGGAAGGTTTATGAATAATTGAATATTTGTGCCTAATATTATTTATTTTTGTGGAATATTATGAGAACATTGGGAAGATTATGAAGAGTTGGACGGGGAGATAATTTAGGGACTTGTTCCCTACTAGTGGAGGATGAATAATAAATAATAAGTCAACAAGATATTATGGAATTATGGCACAAATTGTGGAACTCCAATGATTGAGAAAATATGGGAATGTGTTCCACTAATCAAGGGAGCAGATCCACCAATCAAGGGAGAATATCCACTAAACAAGGGATTTCAATGGGGAAATCTTCTTCCATCCGTGGGGAATGGTTCTTAATCATTTTTTATAAGTACCAAGTCAAATTTGCCTCTAGGGAATGATTGAGAAAATCTAGGAATGTGTTCCCTGCCATTTATGAAAATTCCTAGAATTGGGGACTAGATCCACTAATCAAGAGATTTTGGTGGGGAAAGCTTCCTCTATTCATGAGGAATGATTCCTAATCATTTTTTATAAGTACCAAATCGAATTTTCCTCTACGGGGAGGTTTTCATTAGTGTTATTGTGGAGAGAGCTTGTATTCTTGCAACTCCATTGTATTTTATTGCAGGGATGTAAATCTATTGATGAAAATAATGAAGATTGGTGCCATGTTCAACTTCTAAATCTTGTTCTCCTCCATAAGTCTCTAAGTTTCCTTGGGCTTGGCCATCCTAGGAACCTCAGAGCCCTTTTATATCATTTTCTTTCCTTCTTTTCATTGCTTATTCACATGCATCTCTAGTTTTTATGTATTTCTATTTCTGCATTTAGGATTAGTAATTTCTTGTTGTAAGGTTGAGTTAAATGTTTGATGTAAGTTATTTTGCAGGATCAAAAGCATTATTTCATCCTTCGAAAAGCTTTGGAAGTTCATAGTAATCATTGAGTTGCTTGGATTAGTCTTCTTATTCCCAAAACTAGATTGTTGGACCTCCCTTTTAGCAAAGAACAATAAATTTCTTCTATTTGTTAGAGCATTCTAATGAGATTCAATAAACTTGATTCCACTTGTATTAGATCACAAAAAAAATTCTACTCCATTACATTTGCACTTGATTTGGTTAGGCATTTTTTATATTTGCTAGCTCACTAGTTCTTGAATTTCTATATTTTCGACTAGTAATGTTTTTTATTTTTTTAGAATGGAATAACTTAGGTATTTCTGAGTGATTCCACTTAGAATAGGGACCTAAGACATCTTATTTAATAAAAAAAATTGTCACATCCACTTTGGATTTGATTTCTTGGTAATTAAACCCTCTCCAATTTCATCATTTCACAAGGAAACTTCTCCAAGATTTTTTAGCAAATCAATCCATCTCCCAACTTTGGTTTTGTGTTTTGAGTCATCCTAGACATTTGGTCATTCCATTCCACCCATCTACCACCTTTCATATGCCTCCCATTACCTCCAAAAGCTTACATTTTTCTCTCGGTTGTATTTTATAGGTTTCTTGTAATTCCTACAGGATCTTCCTGTAGGTTTCTAGTACATTATGTAGGTTTTCCTGAAACGACCTGTTTTGAGGCCGAATTGATGGAAAACCTCTAGGAAGTCACCAAAATCCTCCCAAGGGTCTCCCAAACCATCCAAACATCTCCTAACCCTCCCATCCAACCTCCAACATCCTTAATTCACCTGCCACATCACCGAAGGAAATTAGTTTGCATACTTGATTTTGCATGAAAAGACAAAAAGACAAAAACAAATTTATTTCAGTCCCTTTACTTGCACATTAGTGATGTTTGATGCTTCTTAATTCCATTCTTAAATAGTAGCATTTTTTTCAGGATAATTCATTATTGCAACACATAGTTTCTTCGCAGTTAATTAGGAAATCGTGTGATTTAGCATTGAATTTCCGTCTCTTTCCTTGTACTTTCTTTCTTGCAATAGGTAAATGTTCCATTTCGAACATTTCATTTTTTGTAATTAGTTTAGGATTTGGCTTTAGTACATGCATTCCATTACATCATGATAGTGAAGGAAGGACACATTGTATGCCGCACATATAGTTCAGACACCTCTTAAGTTTGTACGAACCCCGGGTTGATAAATAAAGTCAGTAGCCTTGGGAGTTGCAACATTCTTGTTGCAATACCAAGGCTCATCAGGTTGCAAGGACATATGTAATTTGGATAGGTCATTAAAATTCCTTTCATAAGAAAGGAGGATAGATATTGTCCATGAAAGAGAAGTCATTGATATCTATGGAAATGTCACTGAAGTTCAGGCATTGTTTGAATGCATGAAAAAGGATCAAGGGACTCATAGGATTCTTATGAAATTAGTCAAAGGTCCTCTCATCCCTATGTATCATAGGAGACATAAAATAGATATATAATAATAGAAGATATATTGTATGAAAATGCAGTAAAGAAGGACATATCACTTAGACCTAATCTACACAAAATTGAAGGTATCAAAGAATGAATGGATATCTTTATAAGATCCCAATCGGGAGATCTTGGAGAGATGATAAGAATATAATATTCATTGTTCTTAAATTCACTAAAGTTACTTCATTCGACAACTTGTGGTCTCTATGCTAGATAGAAAAAGATAAGTTGAGGGAAAAAGTGTTGAAGGTTAAATGACTCAAAAATTTGCAAAAAGGAAAGGGAAGTTTGGTCCTCAAACAAGACAGAACAATATAACTAAGATTCAATGTTATGGAAAGAAATCTCATATCACTAGAAAGATGGAGGAAGCTGAAGAAAAAGGCCAAGGAAAGAGGGAGCAAAAAATCTCTACTATGATTGAGATGGTGTCCCTCATAAAAGGGTCTTATCATAAGCTCCTACATATTTTGTTATAGATATGACCATGATGAATAAAAGATGCATTGTGGCATCATGGAAGCATTAGAAGCAAGAGCTCGTAACATCACCATGGGAATCATGAAGGATAGAAGGAAGAAAATCCATGGAAAACAAACATGAAGGATATAGATCTTGGGAACCTCATTGGGCATTGAAGGAAAATATGAAGTCATCAAGGACAAGGCTCATCATACATCAAGTCAAAAGGGAAACATATGACAGATAGGGATATGAAATATCCTCAGGATTCTATGATGGAATCCTCATTAGAGGGTTCACTAATATAGAGAGGAAGCAAGTGTTTCATTAGGAACTCCAACTTGTGGAATTCATGGATGATGTTATCATGACATAAGAGATGAAGCAGATCAAGCAGTTGAAGACACTTCAATCAAGGAAACTACTGAAAGAGGCCTAGATGACCTAAAGATAAATGAGGTATGTATGCTTATGTTTAATATTATAATGTCATGTCATATGTTTGCAGGTAACATGGATCACTACTTCTATCTTAAGAAGCATGATCAAGGGAAAAGGATCTCCTCCTATGAAAGGATGCAGGAAGGCATAAGTCACACTAAATGAAATCCACATAATATGTCCTCATATGAAGTACGAGGTGGTTGAATATAATTAAGGAAATATGTTTGGAAGCTCTTGGGAATGGAATGAGTGAGGAAGAAAGAGATCATGAGATATTCAACCCTGATGAAGGTGATTAACATCCAAAAGACCAAGAATATTTGACTAGGAAATCTCCCCGAAATATATGAGGACTCTGATGAAAGTCTGAAAAATATGGAGACCCTTGACAATGGACATATTTGGGAGATGTGTCAACATGTATGAATTATGTTGATACCTACAGGAAGATTTCATGATGAAGATCCATCTTGTAACATACTATTTGATTTAATGTTATGTTTTGATTTCTTGAATAACGTTTGGATGGGTTCATGCACGGCTACTGGAAAAAGAGTTGTAAGTACAAGTACAACTAGCATTCATGTGATGAATGGAAATTCCTGAAAGAAACATGATGAGGAAGAAGTATCCATATGGCGAAGGCTCTAGATATGTATCAATAAGGCCAATTTTAATGAAGAAAGGAATGACATGAAAAACCAAGAAGAAAAGTGATCGATGGCTAATGCCCTACAAGGAAGAAGCTCAATTGAATTTCATGACATCAAGGAAATTGGTCAAGTAGCTAAACGACCCATGAAAAAGAAGTTGATGATGAAAAGGAGAGTCCCTAGATAAGAGGGAACTCTGACAAGTATCTAATTGAGAGAGAGCTTGGGAAAGTTCTTGGTCAGAAGGAACTTGGGTAAATTCTTTTACATGAATGGGAATATCTTCCCTAGTTTAGAGGGAGAGATAGACACAACATTCTTATCTTCACTTGGGAAGGAAGAATGAAGGATTGGGTAATCATCTGGCATTCGATGCTCTTTGAGGATGTGTAGGAAATCCAAGATAAGAGTAGGCAAGGGAACCAATATTCTTTGAGGGTTGGGAACCAAAAATATGAATAGTCCTAGAAGTTCATACTCAGTGAACACCCGGGTGGGTATGTACCTTGAGAGACAATGATGAAGGTGTCTATAGCCATTGGTCTCACCAACATTGTGCTCTAATCTAATAAGAGATAGATATGTCAGTCAAGGCCTTCTTTTGGAAACAATTTTGGTTGCTATGATGTTATACATATGGGTTACCAATCCAATTCTTCTTATGATAAATTCTTCATATTGAGAATGACCAAGTACCATTATGAATACCTCCCTAGTTAAGAGGGAGTGTTAAAGAAAGTGTAAGTAGGTTTGGTATTCATGTGATGCAGGAAAGTGTTCCCTCTATGGACAGAGGCAACCCCTCTAGCCCAAGAGTGGGTCTAGTCACAACAAAAACAGATCAACAATTGATTTCCTTAAACAGTCATCGTTGGAGGCCTACCTCAAACTGGTGGTCGATGAAGTTCTATTGCACTACTCCAGCTTCTGCTTCCTTCTCCTCAATGAATGATCAACCTGAAACAATACGAAGAAAACACAATAAAGCATGTAACCGGAAAACAACAATGATCTATTTACTCATAAAGTCAAGAAGTCATGAGCTATCAAGTAAATTACATACAAGACATAGGAAAACATCATTGATTGTATTAATAATGAATTAAGAGCAAGCTTACAACCAAGTCTTGACGTCACAAGCCTTCTCAGAGGATCCAACCAGTATGTTTCTCAAGCATTCACTCTTTAAGGATGAATTTCCCAACATACAATGTCTCTCTCTCACTCATAAGCTTTAACACAAAGTTAAGGGCACTCCACAACCTTCCATAAGCTATCAACAATCCCACACTTGTCACACCCACACCAGCTATCTATCAAACTCAAAAGCACTAGTAGTACTACTCAACCAAAGGAATTACTAACTTGTTAAAAAAGCTAGCAGATCATAGCAATGGTGAGTGATTTTATAGGAGAAGGAGCCTCCATGAAATGTGGAAGGAAGAGCTCATCCTCAAGGAAGGTATCAAAAATGATAAAACTACCATGCCAAATGAGGAAGGGCGACCCAAACTATGCCAACAACCAAGTCTGGAGACATCCAAAAGGTCGACTGTTGAAATGAATTTCCCAATCTGGATCATCGCGGGACATGAACTAATTACTCATGACAACATCGTGAGGAGGCAATGCATGCAGACTCATCGTCGCAAGACACAACTCATAACCTCGCGCTAGGTCTAGAAATAGGACCATCTCGGGAAACAGATTTACACCAGCAATGGAGTCACGATGAGACCGTTATGGACATGGGAACGTTGTGTATATTAATGTTTTACTAGCGATGAGTCAGAAACTTAAGGAATGAGGGTCAATTTGTAGCAACAAAGAGCATTTGCTTAATCTTCTTACATCAGTGGGAAGATATGAACATGTTGATTTGACACATGACACAGTAGAAGGACTGAAATGAGGACAGTGACAAATTACTGTGTAATAGATTCCCCCTAAAGCGTGAAGCCTGAGAGAGTGGGACGGGTGAAATGCTTTACGAAATTGTCTGAACTGGAACCACCTTGAAGATCCTGCAGGTGCAAGTACAACTGATATCTGTAGTAGTGAAATACATATAGTCTAGGCATGGGTGCAGCCATCCATAAGACATATGAGACTTGGTCTATGGTATGGACACAACCACCCAGTTGATAAGCCCATAATAATGACAAAGGTATGGTCGCAGTCATCCATGAAGACGCAGGCATGGTCACAACCATCCATCAAAGAGTCATATATGTAATCACGAACCAATCCACGCAACCCGAACATCTGTAATCTTAGTTCGAGGTCTTTAAACCCAACTGATCATAGTACAAATTCTATCATGTGAATAGATGTGCTGAAGTCGAACATGATAGAAAGTCGCTTGATTACTGGCCAATGATGAAAATTGTTAACAAGCGCAAGAGAAACCATCATTAATGTGAATGGCTCTCAAGGTATTGTCCAATACAGTCTTCTAAGTGCGAAAAATGAGCTGAAGTCGAACACTCATGGAATCACCCAATCGAAGACCAATGAGGAAAGTCTGTCATCAGGCACGAAGAACTTGCCATTGAGGCATGCAAGTCCCAAGGTACCGAAAGGGATCTCTAGATTAATCTCCTAGATAAGGAGCTGGTGTCGACAAGAGACGATCCGTCGCAGGAGGGCCATGATGTTTCCCCCATCAACGACACGAGATAAGGAACAAGTGGTAGATGGTGAAACAGAATATCAGAGGAGGAGGTAAGGATGTAAACTGTAGAAAGATTATACTCTTGAACATATTGGTGACACGACTCTCGAAAGTGGTATCATTTTGATACCAAAGGATCAGAGGCTTGATGGAGGCAACATAGATCAGAGGGAATGAGGCGAAATGGCAACCCAGAACCATGAAGGCCAAATGGCGATGTATGGATATCCCAACCTGACAAGCAGCAAAAGTGTCGATGTTCAAGAATGACTAGCTACCGCAAATAACCAATGATGATTTCCAAATTTTCCCCCACCATTACTGGTGAGTACCCCAATTATTATTGAAAACAAGCTTGAAGGGGATAGCATATTCTTGTGATATAAGTTCGACCTTCGGTCGAATCCAACCTAGTAATAGTTTAACGAGCCCTAGGGAGGAGAAGCTCGAGTTTTGTCATGGTGATGAGTCCAATGTTGTCGGGGTTTAATGAGTTCAACATAGGTAGAACTCAGAGTCTTTTCCATATTTAGAGAGCTTCAAAAAGACACAGAAAGAAAACTCCAGGGGGGTCCTTTTTAGTAGATTTGTGTCCCTCAAGCCCGAGAAAGTATAAAATAATACTCGAGAGATCTGCTTGACCATTACGATGAAGGAGTACTTTTTGTAATTAGTGACCTCGATCTGAAAGAGTAGAAAAGCGATCGAAGACACGTCGTTTCGTAACCAATATCGGACCCGAAACGACAAAATTTCGGCAATCTTTTCATGTTTATATGGTCGGAAAAGAGATCAAAGTAGACTGCCTCTTATTTCGTTTAACGAGTCAAAAGGAATAACTCGACAATCTTTTCGTATTTTACGAGTCAGAAAAGAGCTTAAAGGTGACTCGACCTAGAGGAATGAGTGGTATAAAGGGTAGCAATGGGTTCCGACAATGGTGGAATTGCTCAAAACATGTAATGGTCAAGAGGCTGGCTAATAAAACCACTCATCACTATGGTTCCTCAGGAAAGAAAAAACAACCAAGTGAAAGCATATCATCATCCAAAGAGATGGTGGCGATGGAATGAAACAACCAAGGCTCATCTAATAGAATTTAGTGGATAAAAACGACAATCACGAGATGTAAATCGGGTGGGTTCATTTTTACACAAGCTTGAACCATGGAGAACTTTGCTTGGATTCGGTTTCATGTTTACACAAGCTTGAAACAAAAAACTATGCTTGTTATAAGTTTGCATGCCCCCAGCATAATGATGCAAATCGAGGTACATGCCCCCCAAGCTTCATTGCATTCAACGAGGTGGATGGAATGAAGGTTCATTTTCGAGATCTTGGAAAGACTCGACTTGGATTTTACGAGTTCTTAATCAAAGACTCGATTCAGGAAAGGGAGGTGTTTCATTTTTTTTTTAATGAGGTTGACATGGTGAAAGAACTATCCTCATAACCCTTATTTAATTTTGTAACGAGGTTGACATAAGATCAAGAACTTTCCTCAAGACTCCTTGTTTCATTTTTTAATGAAGTCGACACAAGAAAAGAACTCTCGTCAACACACCTAGTTTCATTTTTTAACGAGGTTGACACAGGAACAAAATATCCTCGGAGCTCCTTGTTTCATTTTTTAACGAGATTGACACAAGACAAGGGACTATTCTCCATGATCCTTATTTCATTTTTTAATGAGGTTGACACAAGATCAAACTATCCTTGAGCGTCCTTGTTTCATTTTTTAACGAGCTTGACACAAGATTTGGAACTATGCTTGATCATCTGTTCATGGGCCAGATGAGAACATGGCTCCCAAGAGGTCTTTGCTGGAAGGAAGAAATGCACTCTGGGAGGGATACATGTCATGAGGTGCTAATGACAGATTAGGTTCCAATGCCCCCAGTACATGATGTACGAGACCATTTGCATGAGCATCAGCAAAGGTGGAGATGGAACGGGTAGCCACATAATTGACCTATGGCAAGGAAGGTACTTCTTGCGAGCAAGAACCGATAGGGGATGATGGCTGCACAGGAGGCACCGGGGGACTAAAGAACGATAATTGATCGATGGTCACCATTCTTCCATCATGTGGAAAATAGACCACATGGAAAAGTGAAGAGACAAGGGCCCCCATGGCATAAACATAGTCACGGCCAAGGAGAAGACTGAAATCTAAAGCACCTTGGACAACCATTACGTCTATATAGATGGTTTTTCCTCCCAAAGTAACAGGAAACTTCGGAAGGATCCCCAAAGGTCGGTTGGTTCCTCCGTCAAACGCCAACAGATTCTGTGCGACCGACACAAGCTGCGGGGAGCCCAAAGCTTGCCAAGTAGCGAAAGGCATGAGGCTAACCGATGCACCCTCATCCAAGATAGTGCCTGTTACACAGTAATTTGTCACCATCCCTGTTACTCCTCTTTCCGTACCTTGGAGGACCCATCTCGGGAGTTATAAGAAGTGACAAAGGCTAAAAACACTTGCATTATGTTCCCCTGAGTAAGTACTCCATGTTCCCTGAAGACACCTTCTGCAGATCATCCCTAAAAAGTGCTCTTTTTCCATTGGCGCAAGTCCACAGTATCCTACCCGCACCAATGATGGAGATCCTCAAAAGAGGGTGCGACCATTGGCGCTCTGCCTTAGAACAACAGTCACGCCAACCAAATTTAGTCGTGCTTTTTGCCTTAACGCACGTTCGACTGTTTTTTCCTTCATTACATGGAGCTTTTCTGAGGATAAAAAATCAGTCTTTTGTCGAGCTTTATCCATCTTTATGGCTTTTGAGGATAATGCTAATCCGCAAAAGGTGTCCCGGTTCATCGTATCCTCCTCCCTTCTTCATCTATATAAGCTTGTCATTATGCATTGGACAAGCTAGTGTTGGAGAGTGTTAGAGAGTGTTGGAGAGTGTTAGTGCTAGTGATTTAGTGATTGAGTGATAGTAGTGATGATTATTGGTCATGGAGTGTTAGATGTTGAGTTCTTGGAGGAATGCTAGTGAGTGCTAGAGAGGTTATGCTGCCGGAGAGGAGATGCATGGCAAGACACATATAGTTATTCGCCCAGCCAGGAGAAGGGTCGACGTCAGAACAATGGTTGTAACTTTTCTTGTTTATTAATTGATGAGCGACTGCTATTATAGTTCCAATCTCATTATCTATCATGGTGATGTGTTGATTTATTTCCTTTCTGACTGAAATATAGTTGTGCCTTGGTAGTTCTTGTGTTGGTATATGTCTCTTCCTTTGCATGTGCAGGTGTTCGTTTGTGATCTGTTGGAGCAAGGGAGCGGGGATATCAACTCTGCTTCAATCATAGCGTTGGACTCCAGGTTAGTCTTCTTGATTCACCTTTGATGCATAACTAGGAACTTGCGTAGCAGCGTGGTTTGTTTGTGGCTAGTTCTGTTATAGGCTAGTGGGATCGCCTCTGTCCGCAGAGGGGATTTACCTGACCAACAAATTGGCGACTCCGCTGGGGCTAGAACTATTTGATTTCTGTCTTGCATGTTAATTTTCTTCTGCTTGCTTGAGTGAATGAGCTTCCTAAGTCAGTTTTGAGATTATTCTTTACTGTTTGACCCATCTGAGCACTGTCAACCCTAGCTGAGGTCGTATCATTTATTTTTCTAGTTGGCAAGCTTAATTGGCGCGGTTATTTCTCTGACAGTCGCGCCAGTTGGCGCATGTTGCTCAAAAGCAGCTCGCGCCAATCCTGTGGTAGCGCAAGTTGCATGATGACAGTCGCGCCAGCTCTGTAAATTTTGCCTGTGTGTGGGTGGAAAGCTCATTTAGTCTCTTTATATATCTCTTTCAGACTCTGGAACTGTGTTGAACCTCTGCTTGACTGGTCTTAGCTTGTATCCCTCAGCTGTTTGCTCATTTCTATTGATTTTCGTCTCAGGCCTAGGATATCTAGGGGCTTTGCATGACTAGCCTTCTGTGGGAAGTTTTGATCTCTTGATTATCCAGTCAACTTGTTGGTTGTGTTCTGCACCTATCCAGTGCTTTGTTAAAGCTTGATCTTCTATACTCTGAATACTTCACTTCTAGCCTCTTTGAAGTTCACTAGTCTTTGTGTTTTTCCTTGCTTGCATGGTTCATTTTAGTGTTTCAGAATTGGTTCTATTTCATTAACTGAACTTGGATTGTGCATATCTCTTAGAATTTGTTTACATGCATCATGCCATCTTAAAGGAAAGAAAAATAAAAAATCTCTTGCATCATAGTGGTTAGCATTTATTGTTATTTGTTGCTATTAAAAAGAAAAATACAAAATTTCGTTTCTTGTTATTAGCTGCATTAGGGTCTTTGTTGTTTGTTGAAGTGATCGTTTCGTTTGTGAAAAAGATCTCAACCCTCCTATAGATAGAATTCATCGAATCAAATGGTTTAATTTTGGCATATAGTTTGCATGTAAAAAGTTTTTGAGATATCACATACGGTAGGACCAAAAAACTGAAACATAATCAAAGATAAACTTTAAAATGAACTCAATGAACATAAAAACGCATTGGAACATAACGCAAACACTCTAGAGGTCTAGGTTAGAGACGTGTTCCGACGTCTTTAAACCTGGTAGTTTATCGTCGAGTGGTTGGGTGATTCCTCCACAGTGAAACGATAGGTGCCAATACGGACTGTGCTCCCACGTACCGTCGAGTATATATTGGGAGACCCCTATAGGAATAAAGCCTTTATCCATAGGAAGCCATGTCAGCCGCCCTACGATTCGCAATGCAGTGAACACAACATTCACGAAGATCGACCACCCGTACCCTAAAAAGTATTCTGTGGTTTTGCGAAAAGTTTGGCATACCCTCTACCTAGAATTCCAGAGCAGTCACTTTTGATCCTTTTCGGACTCCCTAAACGAAAAGGCGCCTGTGAGCGTCTTGTCACTTCGTGCTCATTAAATATTCGAAGGAGACTAGAGTCATCTTTTATCCTTTTCTCGACTCTTAAAAAATGAAAAGGTTAAGTTCAGTGTCTTAAAATTTATTGCCCACGATAACATCTACCCAGTTAGATTTTGTAAGTTTCATCCTGGCGGAATCACCAGTTTCGTCTTCTACCGAAACACCGGTGGTGAGTCTCCCTGTGGTTCTAAGTATACAACCACTTAGTTCTCGTGCCCCAGGTGACGAGACTTACCAATTTCATTGGAACCCTACGTGGGAACCGTTTGAAGACGGTACCCCTTTTTGGGACCATCCTTCTCCTCGTGGGTCAGTCCCACCAGTTTCATCTGACATGGATGATTTGTCTCCTACAACAACTGATGAGTCCATTGCAACGAGCGGTGACATTCCCACCTCAACGGACCCTATACATGTTAGTAGTATGCCTACTACTACAAATTTACCACTGGGCTATAAAGCTTTGAGAGATGCCACGCCTTCTGGAACTCCGTTCACAGGTCCCATTTGGTCATCACACACTTTTCCTACGACGGAGCCTTTTACTCCACCAAGTCACAGTCTATTTTTTACCTCCGTCACAACCGCTCCCACGGTATGTGCAGCCCCCTTGACTTCTATTTCTAGTCTTCCCTCAGCTTCTTTGTTTGGAGTCTTTGACCCCATGACAAATGTCCCAATGCAGGAGCCATATGATCCATATTTGTCATCTCAACCGGTTGTTGAGGTATCGGTCCCATTGTCAATTGATTGGACCTCCACCTCTTTCCATGGTGGTCAAGTTTTATCTGCGCGATCTCCAATACAACCCCCTCAAGACCAACCAGGGCAATCCGTTCATGGAAACCCTTTCGTTACTGTTGCTCCTTTTTCCTCTTCTTATATGCAACCTTCTGGTAACTCAGGTCAGTCGTCTTTTCAACAAGTCCAACCTGGTATCTAGCAAGGCTATCCCGTTGGACAAAGTGGTCAACAAACTATTAACCCAAACCAATCCAATGTCCAGTATAGTCCAATGTTTGGACAAGTTACTCAACCACTCGGTCAACCTACTGTCCAGTATTCACGACCCTCTGGGCAGGTTGATCAGCCTCAAACACAGTTGGGCCAACCAACTGCCCAGTCTCCTCATCCATCTAGTCTGCTAGGACAACCTTCAGCTGCGCAACAACAGTTCCAACAGGTAGGCCAACCTCAGTATCAGCAGGTACAACCTTCTGGACAAATCGGCCAACCTCACTATCAACAAGGTTTTCCTTCTGGCCAGATAGCCCAAACTATAGGACAGTCTATTGGCACTACTCAATCCGGTCCGTGGCCCCAAATGGGACCCCAATACCCATCTGGACTTCAAATGTAGGCTGGGTCTCAATCGCAAACTTTTTATCCAACCCAGCCTGGTCCTTCAACTCAATTCGGCGCCCCACCACTGTATGGCTACCAACAACCTCAAGGGCAATTTTCGTTTGCCCCGTACCAGAACTACCAGCAACCGCAAGCGAATCCCTCGCAAACTTATCAACAGCAATATGGCACACCTGTAGCATCATTTGGTAATCCTTATGCTGGGGGGCACTATATAAATCCCTACGGCCAATCCACTATGGGGCCAAATCCTTCCGAACAAACTCTATGGGGGCAACCACCACCTGGCTGGAACCCTGGTGCTCCACCCTACCAACAGCCCCAGATGCCTTTCAATCCTCAATTACCATTCTTAGCGACTTTAGAATTACCAGATGTATCCAAATTAACCAATGATCCTATTCTTCATAATCCTTATTGGCCTCCAGTTCCAACTAAAATACCTGGTGACTGTCCAAAATTCGATGGTAAAGCCAATGAAGACCCACAAGCCCATATTATGACCTATCATTTGTGGTGTTCATCTAATTCATGGCTTGACGATTCAATTCAGCTTCGCCTTTTTCAAAGGACTCTCACTGGCTCTGCCGCTAAGTGGTATATCGAACTTCATCGCGGGTCCTTTCAAGATTTCAATTCCTTGGCTATGGCATTTCTCACTCACTTCCAGTTACCCATTCGATACGAAACGGGTATGCACCTCCTCACTTCCTTAAGACAAATGACAGCTATGCATATCTCTGATCATATCCATGAATGGAGATGGCGTAGACGTATGATCAAATTTTGGATTCCCGACCAACTTCTTACCGATTGGTTTACGACTTCGTTCGTGCCTCCGATAGCTCGGGATATCGCCATGGGGGCGTGTGTCACTCAAGAGCAAGCTATTGCTCGAGCTCAGTACCTTGACTTGGTTTATTCTCAGTCAGGTACATTATATGATTATTTGCCTGATGTCCCACGACAAGGAACGTCTAAAGCCCCGCCAACACCCACTGTTGACGGTATCATTGGTTCAGTTAATTCATCCTCAAAGAAAAATTCGACGAACCCTGCAAAGCAAAAAACATCTGCTTCGAATGGACAACCTTCCCAGGCATCGCCTGGTTCGAATGTTACTTCTGAGGTTAATGCCGTCCAATCTAATACGACAAACAAGGCTTCGAAAGAGAAGAAAAAAGGGAAAGTGAAAAATAAGCCGGAGCAACCTAAGCAGGAAACCCCAAAACCTCAACCTGAGGACGGGACTAAACGCAAACCCAAATATCCTTGTCTTATTTGCAATGAAAATCACTTTACCAAGGATTGCCCGAGGCGGTCCGAAGTTAGTCGTTTGTTAAAAGGCACCTCTGGGACTCCTGCGGTGCTCAAAGAGCCCTTTCCCACCCAACACACTCAAAAAACTCAAATGGTGGCTGACCCTACTCAGCCTCCCTCTTCCTTTGGTTCTCAAGTGTTTATGGCTGGTACAATACCCATTAATATCAGTACTCGAACGAAAGATTATTCGTCATCTGCCGGGAAGGAGCCTGAGGTTCCCCCAAGTGCTCCCCCGTTCAGTTCAGGTCCGCTCCACATCGAGAGACCTACCACTGAAACGCCTCTTCGACCCCCTCCAAAAGGAGTACTCCGGAAATCCTCGTATAATCCGAATGCTCGTGCTGCACAGCACTACAACATCGTTGAGGACTTAGCACAGACTCCGTCGGCTATGTCCGCTTTAGAGGTTCTCCAGAGCTGCCCTTCTCAGAGAAATTCCATGCTATCTGCCATTGGTGGCATAGACCCGGCTGATTCGGATTTAATAACTTTTGACTTGGAACGCCACACTCTAAGACTCCCTCCCCAAATCGCCTTCCTCATACAGGTAATTATTGATTCCAAGACGATTCATCGTACAATTATTGATGAAGGTGCCTCAACTTGCATCATGTCCGTTGCCTGTTGGAAAGCGATTGGATCTCCGACGTTGAGCCAATCTCCCACTACCTTGGAAGCTTTTGATGGAAGAGCGTCCCGTCCTTACGGTATACTCCAACGTTTACCAATCTCTTTGGAAGGGAAGACGGTCGAGATGGAAGTTGAAGTCGTTGATGCTACTCTAACCTACAACCTCCTTCTCGGACGTAGCTGGATATACGCAATGCAAGCTGTTGCTTCATCTTTCTTCTGAATCATACGTTTTCCTCATCAAGGGAAGATCGTTACCGTTGACCAACTCTTTTTTTTTCTTCTTCTTCTGAAGGCACCATCCCGTTCGTGGACCATACCTCCAAATTACCTAAGACTCTGGGAGCTGGACTTTTCAAAGATCCTGATCTTATGGGTGTTTTTCCACTCCCTCCTCTAAATGTCGCCTCTGTCAATATGATCACTACTGGCTCTGATCCGTGGCTCGTACCCCCTACAGACCAAGTAGATCCCTGGGGCGACCAGATGCCATTGAGTCCCGCCGAGTTTAATTATGTTGAAATCATTGCTGCCTCGGCTCCCTCCTCTACGCTTACTCCATCCTCAGGACTTCTAGATAAGGCTTCTTCGGATTCTCTAGGAGAAATATTCCTCTCTGACGAAGCTATTATTGAGACTATGTCTCTAGAGGAACCTCCCTCGTATAGTTCTCACCATCGTTCCTCATTTCTCCCTGCTTCGCAGCATTTCCTGACATGCCTCGAGCGGTTTGCTCCTTGTCTACCATCACAAATCCTTCAAACGCCTATTCAAATTGATCAGGTTTTTTCTGAAGGGAATATGGCAAACATTACACGAACCCAACCCCTCGACATCTTTGTTAAACCTGGGATAGTCGAGCATCTTCACATCGGAGTCACTTGTACTCCAGAGGAGATTCAACTTTATTCCGAACTTTTTCGCGAATTTCGTGATGTTTTCGCTTGGTCCTATGAAGAAATGCCTGGCATTGATTCTAGTATAGTGATGCATGAAATAATCACGTACCCAGATGCTAAGCCTGTTCGTCAATGTCTACGCCCTGTACACCCTCGGAAGGCTGCGGCGATTAAGGCCGAAGTAGAAAAGCTTCTTAACGCCGGTTTTATTTACCCTATTCCTCTTACAGATTGGGTTTCTAACATTGTCCCTGTAACTAAAAAACAAGGTACAATCCGGGTTTGTGTCGATTACCGTGATATAAACAAAGCCTGTCCTAAAGATAATTTTCCCACACCATTCATTGATCAGATCATTGACGAGTGTGCCGACAGTGAAATGTATTCTTTTATGGATGGTTTCTCCGGTTATAACCAGATCAATATTGCTCCGGTTGATCAACACAAAATGGCCTTTATTTGCCCATGGGGGACTTTTGCCTATAAGAAGCTCCCTTTCGGTCTTAAAAATGCTGGTGCTACCTTACAGCGCGCAATGTCGTATGCATTTCATGACATTCGGCATATTGTGCAACCTTATCTGGATGATCTTTCTGCTCATTCAGCTAAACGTCAGGACCACCCTAAACACCTTCGCGAAATCTTTCTTCGCTGTCGGTACTACTGAATCCGGCTAAACCCCCACAAATGTGTCTTCTGCGTTGAATCTGGCAGATTTCTCGGTTTTATCGTTTCTAGAGAAGGCATCCGGTTGGATCCCCTTAAAGTCGAAGCTATCGTCAATCTCCCTCCCCCAACTTCTTTGCATCAGTTGCAAAGTTTGCAGGGGAAAGCCAATTTTTTACACCGTTTTGTTCCCAACTATGCTGAAGTAGCTAAAGGTTTTACGCGATTACTGAAGCGTGATATCCCTTTCCATTGGGATGCCACAGCTTAGGAATCTTTTGAACGTCTCAAGATTTTGCTTGTTTCTGCTCCATTGCTTCGTCCTCCGAATTATTATCACGACTACACCTTGTATTTGGCTGCTGCCGATACCACTATCGGCATGGTCCTTTTCCAAACTGATGATGATAACACTGAACATGTTATTTACTATCTCAGCCGCAACCTGTTAGACACGGAAACTCGATATGCTTATATCGAAAAGTTAGCACTAGTCGCAGTTTGTGCTGTACAACGCTTCTGTCATTATATTCTTTTGCGTACTACTACTGTGATTTCTGATTGCAACCCCATGACGTATATATTGTCACGCCAGTTACTAGGGGGCAAATACTCAAAGTGGATTGTTATCCTCCAAGAGTTTGACTTGGAATTTACCACTGCCAAGTCTAAGAAATCCCTTGTGTTTGCTGAGTTAATTTGCTCTTTGCCATCTTCTTCCACAACCTCGCCTGCAGAAGACCAAATACCAGATGAAACCCTGTTCCTCATTAGCACCCTCGATCCATGGTACGGAGATATAATCACATATCTGCAAACGTCCTCCTTCCGCCCGGGTGTGTCTAAAGACGCTCGGCGGAGGATTCGTCATCAATCTCAACCCTACCGTATCATTGGAGATACATTATATCGTCTTGGTGCAGACTCCGTTCTCCGCCGTTGTCTTACTCTAGAGGAAGCTGAACGGGTTCTAAATGACTGCCACTCTGGCGCTTGTGGCGGACATATGTCCGGATATGCTACAGCCCAAAAAATCCTTCGTGCTGGCTATTTTTGGCCCTCTATATTCAAGGATTGCATCCTTGCCGTCCGTTCTTGTCATGAGTGCCAGATATACCAGCGGAAAATGCGAGCTCCTTCTGCTCCGTTGCACCCTGTGGTTTCCGTCGGTCCCTTTGCAAAATGGGGAATTGATTATATGACCTGTAACCCTCGCTCAGCCGGGGGGCATGGGTTTGTCATCGTTGTCATCGATTACTTTACTAAATGGGCCGAGGCGATGCCTAAATTAACTGAAGACGGTCACACTGCGGCGCAATTTTTATTCAATCATGTTATTTCGCGATTCGGCGTCCCTCAAGCCATTGTCGCTGATCACGGAAAGCATTTCCGTAATCATATGATGTCGGAATTAACAACCCAGCTAGGCTTGCAACACGATAGTTCAACTCCATACTACCCTCAGTCCAATGGTCAAGTTGAAGCGGTCAATAAAATCTTGGTTACAATGCTTCAACGTATCGTTGGTGTGCATAAATCTAACTGGCATTTGATGTTATTCCCTGCCTTATGGGCTTACCGAACTTCCGTGAAGGATGCCACTGGTTTCACTCCGTTTCAACTAGTTTATGGACTAGAGGCTACCCTTCCAATTGAATGTGAGATCCCTTCATTGAAATTAGCCGTCAAGCTGCTTCCCAACACCACCCCGTTAGAAGAACACCTTCTTTACTTAGAACGGTTAGATGAGACTCGTCGCCTGGCCTCTTTGGCCATCGAAACACAAAAGAAGTGAGTCAAGACTCACTTCGATCAGACCGTCCATCCGCGTTCTTTCGTTGAGGGAGACTTGGTCCTACTCTATGATCAAGCGAAAGATAAGCTAGGCGCAGGAAAGCTCGAGTCTATGTGGCTAGGCCCTTATATTGTCAAGAGAGTCCTGCAGAAAGGGGCCTACGAGCTAATTGATTATGAAGGAAACCCTCTTGGGAAGCCCCGAAATGGGCTTTACTTGAAAAATTACTATGCGTGATGCTGGTACATTTTATTGTGTACATACATGTACTTTGGTGTATTGTGTGTCGGTTTTCGAGACATAGCTACCACTTATTGTGTTTTTCGCTTCTTGTGCAGATGCCAGATGCACCTTATGTTGGTTTCGCTGATGGTGCCTACCGCAGTACCCGCGATTTGTCTTCTGCGGCATGGGTAATCTACGATCCTCATAGCGAGCTAATAGATTGCCAGGGTGTGTGTTTAGGCTGTACTACTAACAATGTCAACGAATACTGTGTTGTAATCGAGCTACTTGCTAGAGCAATTAATTTCGGTATTCGCGCATTGATAGTAAACCTGGACTCTCAACTTGTTGTCCACCAGCTCAACGGGCAATATTCCGTCAGAAACCATCATATACTAAGGTTGTATTTACGTGTAAGGTTGTTAGAAAGGCATTTTGATTTTATTACATATCAACATGTTTCGAGACAATTAAACACATTATCTGATGCATTGGCCAATCATGTATTAGATAGACATCTGCATAATTTGTAATTAAAACATTATGTAAGCAAGCACATGAAAACACAATAATGAACCATAAACATATGTATATATATACGTGTGTGTCAAAATGTTTGCGCCCTGCGCATTACATAATCCAAAAAATAATACATGTCCAAAACTCATACAGCCGTCGACAACATGTCTCTCAAAAACGTGCAAAAAATGAAACCTAGGCGTCTAATCGCGGTGATGCTCATGATAGCATGTCACCGCCCACACCAAACGTCTCAACAGACGATGGACGCGAGTAGATACTCCCACCGTATGCTTCTGGTACGCTCTAGGCACATTCGCCAATCTGCCATAATCTGGGATCCCTCGAGTAAGTGCCTCGAGGTTCTGTACTAGGTCATCATCGTCACCCTCTGCCTGAGGGTCCGCTGCCGGTTGTACTCTCCGTACGTTGTGAGGCAAGTCGGCTGGTCGTTCTGCACCAACGTCTGCATACATATATAGGTGCTGTAAGAAACAGACATGAATTATAAAAACTTGAATATGTTAAAATATTAAAAACATAAAAGGTCCTTACCTAGCTCCTCGTCCCAGTCCTCTCCCTCAGGCAACGGGAGGTCTGGATCTCCAGTAAAATCAGTGCCCGCATAGGGCCAGTCTTCCACGACGATCAACTGGTGTTGGAGACAAATGAAGAACTCGGGCCTCCAGGACATCTGCTGGCCCCCACCTCCTCTGGGCATAAGTGGTGCCCATCGAGCCAACCTCGGCTCCCGTGGCACTGGATCTGCCACTATACCTCCTGGGATCCAGAATATCGGTAGTCGCTCCAGGAAAAATGATACTATGATGGATCCATATCCGAACTGTTTATTTCCATCACGCTTACATTTGGTAAGTTGCCTCTTGATATTTGTTGTTACTGCCGTGGCCCAATCAAATAATGTAGGGTGTAGGCACTCAGTTGCCAGCAGCAAGTGATTCTTGTTGGCCTCGTGGGGTGCCTGTACCCCAGCCGTCCGAGTGATAGTGAATAGTACCACTCGTAGCACCAAATCTGGGATAGTGACAATGTCCACCTTGGCACTATTGGATCCAAAATGGGCCCCAGGACAAACTCTAGCCATTACCTCCCCCATCTTTTCCCCAGAAGGTCTACTACCGGTCAAGATGGGCCGTGCGCCCCGCCGAGATAGTCCAGTAATAAAATAGACATCAGAGACATCCAACTCCAAAGTCTGGTCTTTCAGGCAGAATACCTGATCCTCAATATCCCAGGCATCCACAATAAACCTTAGTAACTCGGGCTGTGCACGTAGATATGAGGTAAGGAAGAATTTTTTCAAGCCACAATCTCGCAAAGCATCCATGCATGCGTCATCTTCCAATGCCAAAGCATCTATGGCCTCATGTTCCCTTCTCTCCATTCTATAGCCATTTTGACCAATTCCTGCAACCAAAACACCAAAATGTCATCATAAGATCAATATTGAAACCAAAAATCAAAGAAAATTGCAGTTTCAACGGTCAAAATTATGTGAAAATTGGTTCGCGCAATTGGCGCGACTGTTTTACAAACAGTTGCGAAAATGGCGCGACTCCTTTTAGAAAAATAGCCCATTGGCGCGAACCCGCGTGGGAAACTCGCGCCAATGGGCGCAAACCTATTTTTTGCAATACCCCTTGCAGAGGATCATTCTGTGGATGGAAAACTGAAAGAATGGAATAAAAATGAAGCTAAGGATGAGGCCTCTTACCTGTTTCAAATGGCGGCTTGAATGGTCTCCTCGATTGGTCGCAATCAGCAGTTGAAATGTGCACCCAAAACCCTCCAACGGTAAACTCACAAGGTAAAAAGTGAAAAGTAATTTTATTTTTTACTATTTCACTATTTATAACTTCTTTTGGCTTAAAAAACACATTAAAATCATGTTTTTGTGAATTTTTTTATGTCAAAGTAGGGTTTTACGCTGTTTTTGTATGTTGACAGGGATTAGTGCCACTCAAGCAACATAACGAGCTCCTTTTTTCGGTTTTTCGAGCTCGGTAAAACACGAAAAAGGTTACTTCAAGGTCCGCTTTCAGCTCTTTTCTGACCATTTAAAGAAGAAAAGATTGCCGAGTCGCTCCTCTTGACTCGTTAAATGTTAATAAGGGGCGGTCGTTTTAAGTTCTTTTTGTCGACCGTTAAAACATAAAAAGATTACCGGGTTTTTGTCGTTTCAAACTCGTTAGTGGTTACGAAACGACGTGGTTTTGACCGCTTTTTTACTTTTTTCAGGTCGAAGTCACTAATCATGAAAAGTACTCCTCGATCGTAATGATCGGGCGGTTCTTTCGGGTATTATTTTATACTTTTTCGGGCCCGAGAGACACAACTTTACAAAAAAGGACATCCCTGGAGTTTCCTTTTCTGCTGTCTTTTCAAACTCTCTAAACATGAAAAGATGCCGAGTTCTTCCTTTGTCAGACTCGTTAAAACTTAATGACATCGGATTTTGTCACAACACAAGCATATGCTATCCCCATCAAGCTTGTTAAAAATAACTGGGGTACTCGCCATAAATGGCGAGGGGAAAAGAAAATTTTTGAACCATAATTATTACCGTAACGGCAGTATGTCGCTCTTGAACATGGCACTTTTTGCTTTCGTGTCTGGGGTGGGGATATTTCATCTCATATCTTTCACTTGCTTCCATGGACTTGGGTACCCTATTTGACCTCTCATTCACTCATTGCCTCGTCATCATGATCTTTGATACATTGATCTCAAATACTGCCAATTCCGTTAATGTGCCGCCGATATGTTCAAGAGAAGTTGACCTCTGCAAAACAACCTCCCTCTGATAGTTCGCACAATATTGATTCACAACTTCATCTCTCTGTCTCGTGTCGATGATGTGGGAAACATTATGGCCCACCTTCGATCAAGGTCACTCCCTGTCGACTTCAACTCATTATCCAGGGAATTGATCGAGAGACTCCTTTTCGGTGCCTTGGAGCCTGCATGCCTTAATGGCAGGTTCTTCGTGTTCGACGTGAGGTTTTCATCATTGGCCTCTGATTGAATGATTCTACGGGTGTTCGACTTCAGACCATTGATTCACATGCCGTAGATTGTACCTATAGTACCTTGAGGGCCATTGTCATTATTGGTGGTACCTCTCGCGTCTGTTAACAGTTTCCATTATTGACTGGTAATCAGACGATGTTCATGCATGTTTGACTTCAGCTCATATATTCACATGCTTGGACTTGTACTCTTGTTCGGGTCGAGTTGGAGCGCAAGACCCTGGATTGTGTCTGTTGTAATCCAGGCGTGATTCTTGATACTTGACTCATTCACTGGATGGCTGCGACCATACCTGAGTCAGTTTATTGATCCTAACCAGATGGCTGCATCCATACTATGGATCCAGATTATTTATGTACTCTCTTATGGATGGCTGCGACCATACCACGTACATCATGTAATTGAACTATCAGTCATGTCTCTTAATACAGCTCCTCAGCGACAGTAACTATATGTGCTCTTATGTGTTCTTATGTGTGTTCTTGTAAAGCATTTCACCCCTCTCCACCTCTCGGACTTCATGCTTTAGGGGGCATCTGTTACACAGTAATTTGTCACCATCCCTGTTACTCCTCTTTCCGTACCTTGGAGGACCCATCTCGGGAGTTATAAGAAGTGACAAAGGCTAAAAACACTTGCATTATGTTCCCCTGAGTAAGTACTCCATGTTCCCTGAAGACACCTTCTGCAGATCATCCCTAAAAAGTGCTCTTTTTCCATTGGCGCAAGTCCACAGTATCCTACCCGCGCCAATGATGGAGATCCTCAAAAGAGGGCGCGACCATTGGCGCTCTGCCTTCGAACAACAGTCACGCCAACCAAATTTAGTCGTGCTTTTTGCCTTAATGCACGTCCGACTGTTTTTTCCTTCATTACATGGAGCTTTTCTGAGGATAAAAAATCAGTCTTTTGTTGAGCTTTATCCATCTTTATGGCTTTTGAGGATAATGCTAATCCGCAAAAGGTGTCCCAGTTCATCGTATCCTCCTCCCTTCTTCATCTATATAAGCTTGTCATTATGCATTGGACAAGCTAGTGTTGGAGAGTGTTAGAGAGTGTTGGAGAGTGTTAGTGCTAGTGATTTAGTGATTGAGTGATAGTAGTGATGATTATTGGTCATGGAGTGTTAGATGTTGAGTTCTTGGAGGAATGCTAGTGAGTGCTAGAGAGGTTATGCTGCCGGAGAGGAGATGCATGGCAAGACACATATAGTTATTCGCCCAGCCAGGAGAAGGGTCGACGTCAGAACAATGGTTGTAACTTTTCCTGTTTATTAATTGATGAGCGACTGCTATTATAGTTCCAATCTCATTATCTATCATGGTGATGTGTTGATTTATTTCCTTTCTGACTGAAATATAGTTGTGCCTTGGTAGTTCTTGTGTTGGTATCTGTCTCTTCCTTTGCATGTGCAGGTGTTCGTTTGTGATCTGTTGGAGCAAGGGAGCGGGGATATCAACTCTGCTTCAATCATAGCGTTGGACTCCAGGTTAGTCTTCTTGATTCACCTTTGATGCATAACTAGGAACTTGCGTAGCAGCGTGGTTTGTTTGTGGCTAGTTCTGTTATAGGCTAGTGGGATCGCCTCTGTCCGCAGAGGGGATTTACCTTACCAACAGTGCCAAGTACTACCTTATCATAAGCATGTATGATAATCTGGAAAGGCACATAGGATGGAAGGCGAAAAGCAGTCAAGTGACTCCAGTCGAAGGAAACGACTGAACTACTCAGTGGGGGTATCATATGATTTCCCCCATACTCTACAGGAACTAAAGAAGGACTTTCTAAATCAGCTGGGATAGGAGGGTCATTCTTAGACTCTAGAGAATCTAATGAGATGAGAAGAACATGAGCAGTAGAATCTTGATGCTCATTGGGAATAGAGTGGACCACTGGTGGTGAATCCAAGTCGACGCTTTTGCCGACCAATGGTTGGTCAAGAACGGGCTGAGCACAGCTAAGTTTGAGAAGAGGAGGGTGGACAAGACAAGAATCTAAGTTAATCTCTTTGTCAACTGGGAAAGGGTCTGAAGAGAGCCTCTGATAACCAACAGGAAGCTAGGGTGAAGAAGCTATAAGACTTTCCAAAACATCGGAAACTTTATCCATAAGCAGACAAAGGTGAAGGGGATGGTTGCCTTCACATAGCCTACAGGGGAATCAAATCTTCCCTTCCTTCTTACCGCTCCCAATTGATAGGGTAGTATCATCTTGAGCTTCAGAGGATGATGAGGGATGAGTCAGAATGTGAGACCAAACTTCTAATATCCTTGGAATAGCAGGACAGTCACAAAGAAGATGGTCATTCTTGCACAATTTACAAGGAAAATTAACCTTCTGTGGAGGACCAGAAGGTGTTCCGACCTGAGATGTACTCGGAGAAATAGTTGCATGGGTGACCTCACGCTTATCAGACTTCTTCTTCTTCTTCTTAGTCTCCTGGTTATTAGATGTGAAACCTTCACCAAGCGAAGGAGGAGATGAAGGCGAGGAAACAGGGGAAGAAGGCGCAGGCTCAACCTTGGAATCAACATGTCGTGGTTCAGACGAAGGAGATGGTGGAATAGGAATCATGACACTTGAGGCCACCGAGGTTCAAAACAACCAAACGGGAAAACCGATGGTTAACCTAGGCAAAGAAAATGTTGCCATGTACGGAGCAACGACATTTCCAAAAGAAGGAAACGAACCAGGGTTCCCATCTGGGGGAAGACGTTGGCCAGTAGACTCGGGGAAAGTTGCCATCGGGAACAAGCCTGAAAAACACTCTTATCACAACCAAGAACTCGAACTGTTACCAGGAATATTTCGTGCGTAGTAAATTTTATGACGCAGGAACAAAACTTGACCTTTTCATGTTTCAAGAGTCGAGAAAAGGATGGAAAGATGACTCTATCTCTTTCGAGGTTTAATGAGCCTGAAAGGACAAGTGCTCAGATGTACCTTTTCTATTAAGGAGTCTAAAAAGGAACGAAAGTGACTACTCTAGAGAACTAGGCAAAAGGTTTACCAAACAACCCGTAAAACTGCATATACACCTTGGCGATCACATGAAAACCAAGGACTTTCTGTATGGTAGTCAATCTTCCCAAATGTTGTGTTTGGTGCGTTACGGTTTGCAAGGCGGCAGACACGACTTCCTAAGGATATAGGATGATAACCTAGTGGGGTCTCTCAACATATACTCGATGGTACTGGGAGCGCAAGTCCGTGCTAGCAGCTATTGGATCACAAAAGGAGGAATCACCCAACCTTAAGTGAAAACAATAGAGACTAGGTTTAACGACACCGGAGCACATCTCTAGCCTAGACCTCTAAATAATGTGCATTATGTTCCAATGCATTGTTAGGTTTATTCAGTTCATTTTAGAGTTTATCTTGAATTATGTTTCAATTTCTAGGCCTTACCGTATGTATATCAAAACCTAGGATGCAGCTAGAATGAATAAAGCATCTTTCATTTCGATGAACTCCTACTTACAGAAGGGTAGAGAGATCATTCCCAAACTGAGACAAAACCAAGACTAGCAAATGTAGTCACTCAAGAGACACAATGCATACACACATAAATCCCTACAGTGCATTGATACTACTAATGAGAGATTTAAAAATTTCCTTCTAATTTTTCAAACATGAAAAACTTGGAATGCAAAATACACTTTCACTTTCGCATACTAATAAATGCAATCTTTTGATTTTGATAGCTTTGAATTCTAAAGAAACAAACAAGAAAGCATGAAACTAATTGATCGAAACAATTGGAATCTATGTCTGACATGAAACAACCGAATCAATATGGAAATTGGTTCAACAAATAACACTAAACATCAATCAGCAAGAAACAAGTGATGGAAAAACTTCAAGCAAACCAATAGGAGGGTTGCGGATGAATCTTGAATAGACAAGTAACCAAGCCACATAATTCAAAACTTGAAAAAAAAAACCAGGTCACAAAGCCAAAAAAAAAAAAAACTTCACTTCAATGAAACTGAAAAGTGAGCCCCCTTAACTAAAAACAATTAAAACAAACTAATAGATAAGAGAAAGGCGTCAAGGGATTAACCAGACTTATGAATTCAGGAGGCAGAATTGAAAAAAAAACAATTCTATAGAAATCGTCAGAGGTGTAACACAAGCAACTAGTGTCGATCAGCCACTGGCCGTAGCAACAGAGTGATGTCGTCACGAAAGTACACATCTTTCATGCGACGGGCCAATTTCAGGAGTCGTCGCGACTGTGTGACAGGATTCAGTGACGCACAGGCTTAGAAAACAGAGGCAATGCGACATCGATGCGACTATTTAAATTTTTTCAGTGACGAATTTAAAAATAATGATAGGCCATTAAAAACTCCCAAACAAAGACCAGTCTATCGTTATAGGCAACAAAGGGATTTCCGAGATTGACCTAGGTAACCCAGAAGACTGATGGTTCAATCCCAAAATCCAAAAGACATTGACTCAAAATCAAGCAAAAGCAAACAAGAGAAAGACATAGGACATGTTCCCCAGTGGGGTCGCCAACTTGTGATGCAGGAAAGTGTTCCCTCTGCAGACAGAGGAAACCCCTCTAGCCTGAGAGTGGGTCTAGTCACAGAAAAGATAGATCAACAATTGACTTCCTTAAATAGTCATCGTTGGAGCCTACCTCAAATCGGTGGTCGATGAAGTTCCCTTGCACTGCTCAATGAATGATCAACCTGAAACAATACGAAGAAAACACAACAAAGCATGTAACCGGAAAGCAACAATGATCTATTTACTCATAAAGTCAAGAAATCATGAGCTATCAAGTAAATTACATACAAGACATAGGAAAACATCATTGATTATATTAATAATGAATTAAGAGCAAGCTTACGACCAAGTCTTGACATCACAAGCCCTCTCAGAGGATCTAGCTAGTATGTTTCTCAAGCATTCACTCTTCAAGAATGAATCTCCCAACATACAATGTCTCTCTCTCACTCATAAGCTTTAACACAAAGTTGAGGGCACTCCACAACCTTCCATAAGCTATCAACAATCCCACACTGGTCACACCCACACCAACTATCTATCAAACTCAAAAGCACTAGCAGTACTACTCAACCAAAGGAATTACTAACTAGTTAAAAAGGCTAGCAGATCATAGCAATGGTGAGTGATTTTATAGGAGAAGGAGCCTCCATGAAATGTGGAAGGAAGAGCTCATCCTCAAGGAAGGTAGCACAAATAATGGAACTGCCATGCCAAAGGAGGAAGGGTGACCCAAACTATGCCAACAACCAGGTCTATAGACATCCACAAGGCTGACTATTGAAACGAATTCGCCCAATCTAGATCGTCGTCGGACATGAACTAATTACTCACGACAGCATCGTGAGGAGGCAATGCACGCAGACTTGTTGTTGCAAGACACAACTCATAACCTTGCACCGGGTCTAGAAATCCGACTGTCGTGGGAAACAGATGTACATCGGCGACAGAGTCGCGATGAGACGTTATGGACATGGGAACGTCACATATATTAATGGTTTACTATTGATGAAGTAGAAACTTAAGGAATGAGGGTCAATTTGCAGCAACAGAGAAAATTTGCTTAATCTTCTTACATCAGTGGGAAGATATGAACATGTTGATTTGACACATGACACAGTAGAAGGATTGAAATGAGGACAGTGACAAATTACTATGTAACACTTCATAATGACATGATCTTTGTAAATTATGAAATAAAAGAAATAAAATTATTTTTGTATGCTTTGCTACATGGGTTTCACGAGCAAGAGGCTTATTTGTTAGTGGCTCCCATTGAGATCCTCATGATTTATTCAAAGAGTCAATTTCATATGAAGAAGCTCTTCTTGAGCCTATGTTTAATGTATAGAAATATGTAGAAGCCCTAAAATGACAAGCACAATCCCTCTTGAAGAAATCAACCTCCAAACGATATAAAAAGAAGTCATGGCAGCTCATCTAATGAGGCACAACAATTAACTCTCTCATGTCATCTTATATGTATGAATAACCACTATAAATAGGCATGTAAGATCCACATTATAGGTAGAAGAGGAACTTGGATGCCTCTAAACGTTCGGTGGTAATTACGGTGAGTAATGATAGTCTTAATACCTCACAAATCTCAGAGATCTTTGTTCTTTGGATGGGTACCACAAAGATGAATTTTTTGGTCTCCTCATTGTCTTAATGAATATAGTCTCGGTGATCATAGTCATCACTGAAGAAGAATTATAGTATTGGCATATTTGTGAAGAGGAGGATTTTGAAGTGACACTGTTTGTTATGACATACTAGACAGTCTCGTCATATCTATGATGGTGAATATCTCAGTGTAGGGAGAGATTACAGTCATAGTCTCGGCATAGTTGTGATGATGTCGATCTCAGTGATCCCACAATAACACACTCTGTCTCAACATTCATTCTAAATGCATCCATGATCTTGGCATAATGTTAATCATGATCTCGGCCATGATCTTGATGAGGACATAGTTACAAGGTCATGATCTAGATGTAGATCTCGGTGCAACTCTCATACATATAAATATCTTGTTTTTATGGTGATGATATCTGTGAAGGAGCAACAATGGTGCAACTGTAATGACCTTAGTGACGCAATAATGATGACCTCAGTGTAGTAGTAGGGATGGTGATGATCTCAGTAGTGACAAAGAACGTGATTGGTTTCTTGGTCTTGGAGTGGCCTAATAGGTCAATGGTCATGGTATTGGTATTCGTCAATTGGAATTTCTATATTAAGAATTTTGCACGGGTTTTCCTCTCAAATAGTGAGAGGTTTTGGCCTTGGAAAAGAGCAAACATCTTGTGATCTTGTCTCTTTTTTTTTGGTAACTATTTGATGAATTGAGAAGACACTCTCATAATAACAAGTGAATATTGTGCTAATAAGAAAAGTTAAAAATAACTCACAAATAGTTATCATGGAAAGAAGAGTATTATTAACCTAATTTCCCTAGATTCTTCAACATCTTGGACATAAGCTTCACAAGTATTAATGGTTGTCACATGAGCCACTTGTAGCCTTCTATTAAGTGCACTAGCTACCTTTTTTTCCTTGCCTTTGATGTACTTGATTTAAAAATCGAATTCATTAATCAAGGATAGCTACCTCGCCTGTCTTGCATTATGTTTGGGATGATTAAATATATACCTTAATCCTCCATGATCTAACAATAATATAAAATTTCTCCCTAGAAAATAGTCCTCCACATCTTAATGCATGCACTATAGCTACTAATCCCAAGTCTTGAGTGACATATTTTTTCTCATGCTCATTCAACTTCCTTGACTCATAAAAAATTACCTATCCTTCATGCATGAGGACTCCGCCAAACCCTTCCTTGCAAGAATATGTACAAACTAAAAATTATTTTTATGGATCTATTATCCTAATCTTGTTGCATATGTGAGAAGCTGTTTTAATTTCTCAAAGTTGATTGCAAATTTTGTTGTCCCCTGGAATTTAATTCCTTTATTTTACAATGTTGTGATTGCGTGCCCAATATTTCATAAATTTTGGATAAACCTTCAGTAATAACTAACCAATCTCATGAAGGATTTGAATTTTTCACATTTTGATGAGTAGGCCACTCCATAATTGCTTTTATCTTTTCCACATCTATTGACACTCCAATATGTCCCAAATGTTTGACCTAAGACGGGAAGAAATCACACTTACTAAGTTTGGAATAGAGCTTGTGCTCTATCAATAATTGCAACATTTTTGCTAAGTGTTTCTCATATGCCTCCTTGGGTTTTTAATAAACCAAGATGTCATCCAAAAAGACCAACAAATTTTTTTCCAATTATGGACTGAGAACATTATTCACTCAAAACATAAATTTTATTGTGGTGTTTGTGATTCCAAATTGTACAACCAAAGATTCATAGTTCCCATACCTGGTTCTAAATGTTTTCTTATGAATATCCTCATATTTGATTTGGACTTGATGGTACCCAGACCTCGAGTCGATCTTTGAAACTATAGAATCCCCTCTCAAATGATCAAACAAGTAATCAATTCTACGCAGGGAGTATCTGTTCTTGATTATGGATTTATAGGTCAATGCACAACTCAATGTGCCATCATTCTTCTTTATGAATAACATAAATGCTCTCGAGGTGATGAGCCTCATAAATGGGTAATTATATGGGCTCATTTTACCTCCTAAGCTAGTCAAATCAACCATTCTCTTAGCTTATTGTATGATTTTCTGATTATATTTATTCTTATGGAGTGAGTTGAATTAGTTATGATGCCATGTGGTCTAACATGTGTTTAATGCAGATTATTTATGAATTTTGAGGTCAAAGTCAAGGATCTAATGGAAAATGGCAGCAATAACTCGAAGTGGACAAAGGAGAGGACTTATAGGAGGGAATCTCCCTCATTTATTACTTCTCACTTTGAATTCCCCTTCATTCAGCTCAAAGTACAAGTAGCCAAATCATGCACTAGAAGGCAGCCGAGCAAGTGGAGGATGACTGATGATTATCTCAAGTTTTGGGAGCCAAGCCTCCCTGATTTTAAGGAAGCTATTGGTAGCTTCATTTGTATAAGTAGAAAGGCCTAGGGCATCACTAGGGTTGGATTTTTGCTTATGTAATCTCTGCTCAACTTCAAGCTTATTATTTGTGACAGTTTCATGTAATCTTGCTATTGTTTTGGAAATAAAGATGGAATCCTTTCTGAGTTAGCACTGAGTTACCTTAGAGGGCTGAAGCTCTTGGGTTAGGGTCTAATCCAAGTAGCCAAGCTCCTCTTTACTTGTACTTGTATGTTTATTTCAGTTTGTAGATTAGGTTGTTGTTAGATGTATTTCTTTTATGGTTAAGAATATGTTGCTTTTGATGATTCAGTAGTTTGCCTCCATTTGTGCTCTCTACAACAGGTTAAGAAGTGATAAAAAGAATATTCAAAAGGCTAGTAATAGTGCCTTGGCCTCTCTTCCTCCCTATGGGACCATGATTTGAGGCCAAGACCCTCTTGCTGCACCAAAAACACAAATTTTCCTCATCCATAGGACTTCTAGTGTTTGTAGCTTTTAGTAGGTTAATAGTCCAACTTTTCTTTGCTTCATATCTTCTTCATCATGCTCGCTTATTTATTTGCAACAATATTCTTTCATGCTTTCCTTTCTTGTAGAATTTCTCAGCATTTCCTTTCATAGATCATAGTATAGGCCATTTTTATACAAAACTCTGTTTTTCTCGATGCACTCATTTCGTTGCTTGTTTGATATTATTGGTTGACTGTTAGTTCCTTTGTAGCAGATCTCTTCTACTAGTAGGCCAGCCTATCAGCCATCCCATCCTCCATCTGATCCATGCCCTACAAGTCGCCCAAGCCTCACCTCAATTCTGCCTTAGTTTCCTGCATTTTCCATAGAACTTCTTCCTCTCTCTTTGAGCGAACCCAATCATCTTTCTCTCTCCTGGTGATTCTCGGTAGACCCCAGGTGCCCTAACACCTAATTCCAACCTTCATCCACCATTTCCACCCACTCTCACACCCTCAAAACAGTAAAAACTGCTCTTTGCCTCCTCCTGTAGGCCTCCTGTAATTGCCCTGTTTTCCTCCTGTAGATTTTGGTGGGCTCCAGTATTGTAGCAATAATTGTGCAACTCCTGGGACTCCCTTCTTTACTTATATCAACCCGGTAGTTCATAACAAACTTGGAAGTGACGGTGTTGTATGCACAAGTACTAGCGCTTGCCACAACTGTCACTTGGTCAACTGGCACAAGTCAAGCTAGGGGCTTAAGCCAACTTCTATGAGCTCTTAGAAGAAGCCTTTTAACTGATGGACAAAAGATAACTCAAAGGAAGCTAATCTACTTGCGGAAAGAACTGAAAGACAAAAAGTAACACAAACCCTAGTAAACCCTAATTCTACCAGCCAGTCCTACTGATGCAAAGGAGAGAATGCAAACTACTGGAAGGAATGCCATTACTTCTATGAAGGTAAAATACATGTGTCTAGACTACCTCTACCTGAAGAAAACATCTTTTTGTATTTTTGAATAAGTTATTAGAATTATCATGCATGTGCCTTTGACTGGCTTTTTACTGTACAGGGGTGGATTATGGAGGAGAAATGCTTGGAAGAGGTTGGGAAGGTTCAGAGAGGGTCTAAGGAGTCCCTAACACCCTTCCAAAGAGTTTAACAAAGTTTGGCTCTCAAGAAACCTCGTTTGTGAGCTTCTACAGGAAGTCTGCAGGGGTTCTACAGGAAGTTCAGGCATTTCTACAGGATGTTCAAAAATTTCTACAGGATGGTTAATAATTGGAGTTTTGGTGGATGGGTGAGTGAGGGGAGATGCATGAATGGATATGGAGGTAGGATAGGGGTCTGGTAGTGGCCCAGGGACTGGTGGATGGAAGTGGCGAGAAGGTGTAGATGGCTAAATTAGCTCAGAGGAGGCTGAAACAATGATTGCACAAAAAGGTAGGGTTATGTGGCCAAGAGGACAGATGTGAGACGAGGAACCTAGCTAGGAGATGGAACAATTGGTTCTGATGAGGCTTAGGCGGATGAGAGAGTGGTCGATATGCCCTGCATAATGTACATTTAACTGAATCAACAACGCCTTAAAAATAATCAAAGTCCTAGCTAATCTACTCTAATTGTCAATAAAATGAATGAACAACAATGTTATTGGGAAATAAAACCATGTACATCAATCATGTAGAGAACATTTCAAAGATCTAAACCCATAATTAACTTCTGCAGATGAAGACAGTACACTAAGGATTGCATGGTCAAGCAAACTAGTGTTTTTGTTGGGGCAGCACTGTTTCTTCAGTTCCAGCCCCTGATCCAATAAGGAGGAGGCAAAACAGAGAGTGTTGTTGACCCCTTTTTTGGAGCTTCTTCCTGTTATTATCCTACCAATCCATTTTAAACATCTGAAGCAATTCTATTCATAAACAGTGACCTATTTAACGAACACACGTAAATCTACCCAACAGAAATATGTTTCAAATGCATAAAAGGAGAACAACAATGCATAAAGGAAAGGTAACAGTACAAAGAAGGAGGCCCAAGGCTCTCAGGTTGGTTCCAACCCTGATAGCTATGGCTCCTATAGGAAACTCAGAGTTGATATAAAATCGGACTGCTTCTCATTATCAAAAAAATAGTCATAAGTCAAGAGTTATGCCACAATGGCTACAAGAGAACAAAGTAAAGCTAGCAGCACTGTAGTGCAAAATATGCAATGGTTTCAAAAGTCCCTCACGAAGGCTGAGGCCTTAACATTTATACACCACGAGGGCCCTAGCTGGCCTCCTAAATCTATGGGACTTGGCTGCCCAAACTGTGAGTAGACAACTTCTTCCAAAATCTACTTGGCTGCCTTCTAGATCCGGTTTTGGTGGCCTTTGGAGCTCGGAGTTGGGGGTGAAGATCCCGAGGAAGGCTATTTAATGCCATAGACAACCCCCCTACGAATCCTCACCCCAAGCTTGGTTGTCTTCTAGCCCATGATTGCTCGGTTTTGCTCCAACATGTGTCAAAAAACCTGAAATGAGCACGTGTTAGCCACCTAGGAAGAGTGACTACCCTTATTCGTACAAATGACATAAACATACTGAAAAATAATGCATAAGCTATGAAAAATGAAGGATTGAACAAGGATAATTAGGCCAAATTAGCCCAACAAGTTACCAAATTTGGGGCTCATCATCACCCCCCTGCTAAACGGTTGCTCATCCGCTGAGCAACTAGTCCAGCCCCTCGTCTTTCATTGCTTTAATCACCACCCTCACATCCCAGGCTCCTGAAGTAGTATCCTTCTTACTGTCATGGAATCCGGCCTTCCTTTCCACCTCTTCCCATTGCTTATGTTCTTCTTCTTCTGTGCTTCCTTCTAACAATCCCAAAAGCAAAGGTGGACTGAGATTGAAGCTAATCCAACTGGCCTGGAGGTTCTGCATAGACTTCTTGTAGGGAGGCACTCATGCCAAGGCCTCCCTCATTCTAGTTGGAGTGTGATATTCCCTGATTTTGAGGCTATGGGACAATGTGTTCCACCTACGGGTGCAAGCATGAACATAATTGTCCCCTAACAATTGCTCCATATCCTCGAAGTGTGTTATAGCCTAAGCCTGCCGATCCATGTACTCTAATAAATCCTGAGAGTTGGTTGCTAGGTGCTGGTGTGCTGATATTAATGCTGTGGGGTCCCCTGGCTCTGCTCTAATCAACAGTGGTTCATGTAGTTCTCGGTTCATGACATTTTTGACCTCTGCTGCTCTCTTTTCTTCGTGGTTTAACCATGAGGTTATTTCCATCAGCTGCATATCCCCTACTGCTATGTTGGGGTCCCATGAGGTTACTTTTGGAAGGACCAAATTATTCAGGTAGAACTCTAATAGCTTGGCCTTGTCTTCTAATGAACTGCTATTACATAAATCCATGAACTGCTGGGGGTTTTGGATTTGGGAGATACCCCTTTGTGCCAATGTGTTAATTTGGAATTGCAGCCACTGATCTCTTAGGTATAGGCCATAGGATTTGGTCGGCTGCCTACATTGTAGAGTGTCCATTGCCCAACTGGCCATGCAGGCCAGTTGTGCCTCCTTTTCTTGCATCTGTTGTTTTAGAGATTGTATTTGTATGCCTGCCTGCAATTCCCTTTCCTGTAGTTGCTGGTTTAGTTCCTCAATATCAGCGTGCACTCCTTCTTTTTCTTGGGGTTCTGCTATGGTGTCCTTGGTTGTTGTGTCCTCTTCTTTCCTCTGTCCCTGTAGCTGTAGCTGTCATTTGAGCTGCTCATTTTTTTCCTGTAGAAATACTCGTTGGTAGTTTCCCACATGTTTTGCCATAGCCAATTCTCTTCTTGCCTCCTTGAGTTGTTCCTCCAAGGGACCTATATCTGCCACTCCTTTAGACTTGGCTATTCTCATCCATGTGTGCGTCCTCACTCTTTCTTCCTCTAGTGCAAAGAAAAATGGCACTGTGAATTTCTATGGAATGATTTTTCTGGCCTCCAAGAAGTTATAATAAGAGCCCAAGCTAGGCTGGGGGCTAGGTTCCATAATGTGCTCTACCTCTTCTTCCTTTTGTGGTGATTTGGCTGCCTCCCCTTCCATTCTTTCGGTCTCCTTGAGCCTGGCCAAAGTTTCCTGTAGAATAGCTTCAGCATCCTGTAGAGAGGTTTTTGAAGCCAATCTTTCCATTCTCTCCCTCCAAGTAGATGTCTTCGGGCTCCCCCGCTCATAAGCGACTTATGCTTTGGAGGGGGACTTCTCCTTTGGCGAGGTAGGCATGTCTTCAATGGTAATTGGGTCTTTGGATGGAGGTTGGGGTCTGCCGGTTTTAATTCTTACACTTCTTTTCGCTTTGAAATACAGCGGAGTCTCCCTCTTTCATTTTTCCTTTGGCTTGGGAGAGGTACCTAGGGTGGCCAGCACGGCTACTGCCTCCATAGCTAGAATTTCGGCCGATTTCTGCTTCTGCTTTCCTTTTTCCCGACTTCCTGTAGAAAGTCCTGTAGTGGTTGGTTTCTGGCTTCCTGTAGAAGCCATTTTTAAACTTCCTGTAGAAATAGCCTTTTGGTTTTTTGTAGAAGTAGATGGCACCATTTTAGCCTGCTTGGCAGAGGGTGCTTTTTCCTTTAGCTTGGCTAAGGCTGCCTTAGGGGTGCCCTCACTGGCTTGGACTTTCTCATTCCTTTCTACCCTGCTTTGTAGTCTTTTCTCCTTGGGTGTTGGTGTAATTTTACCACCCCCTGTTTTGGCAGCTTGGCTTTTTTCTTATGTTCCCTTCTGTTCTTTCTTTGGTGTTTTGCCTGGGGTTTCTTGTCCTTTAACTTTCTTCTCTACCTGAGTGTGCTCCTTCTCCTCACTTCTGGAGGAAGTGATCTCCTCGGCCAAAATTCGGATGTCATCACCCTTAGACAGATTCTGAAAAGTTTCCCAAGAGAGAGGGACGGTGTAAGTGTGGAGTGCATCTTCGACGAGGAGCTTTATAAGCCCATGATGGGCTAGCTGGTCTGGCGTTCCCTCTCTCAGTTTGGTGGCACACTCAATCATGGACTATAGGAGGAAGTAAGGAATGCTCAACTTTTGCTCTGAGGGTAGGTCCATTTGGTGCCTGAGTTCTGTGAGCAACCGGAAATGATAGCCATACACGATGCTAAATCGCCCTTCACACGTAATACACTTCATAATTTGGAGGCTGACTTCAATCCAGAACGATTGTAGGCTAGTTCTTCGAACTCCATTCTTGTCCTCTGAAAATTGTTCCTCTGGCAAGAAGAACTCTTTTTTAGCTTTCTGACCCAATTTCCTCTCTTCCTTATCCCAGGGTACCCCAATCGGTAGATCAGTTACTCTTCTAATGAACTGTGGGGTGAGTCTGAGGGTCAATCCTCTGAAGTTGACAACGGCCAATGTCTTTGAATTCGGCTTCAAGGACCTTAGGAATTCTTCTGTAATTTCATCATCATGACCTTGAAGCTTGTCACAAAATGACATCCAGTGTGCACGGGAAAAGAAGTCCACCACCTCAGGGGTTTCTCGTAATTTCTTGGAGTCCTAAGGCTCCTTTCGAATGAACCCTCCCAGCATGGTAAAAACTTGTTTTTGTTGTTCTGAACTTGCCTACTCGTGTACAGAAGGAGAGCTTCGAGGTTTTTCTACACAGAGCGCAGAGCTATGTCTTGGTTATGCACACAGTCATATAAAATTCAAAATTTCCCACCAGTGAGCCTTGACAGTGGCTCAATTTTAATTCAACACCTTGGAAAAAATCTCACATGCAAACTACGACGAAAATTTCATGCAGCGATAAGAAAACGGCTTTTGAATTCATAAACAAACTTGATTCACACTTTCCCTACCCTCTCAACACGTCGAATTCACCACCTTTTGAATTATTTGCATGGGAAAGTTATGTGCAGGCCTACCTCACTAAGAATTGCCACCCTCGACGTGAAAAGTCCAAGCTTCCCCACAATGCCGGGCTTCCTGTAGCGTAGCTTCCTGTAGAAATCATGCACGGCTTCTGGAGAATGTTACAGTGGTTCTGGAATTTTTGAGTAGCAACAAGACGTTGGAACAGGCCGAGAACTCGGGTTAACAACCTTCAGAGGATTGAGGATGCGTACTCGACTGCCAAACGGTTGTGAATAAATGATTGCAGTGTATCATAAGTGATTTAGCCGACCGATTTTGAATTGCTGCGGAATTCATGGCACATGGGTGAACTGTCCCAGTCGATCCGTTGGCTGACGTCACAGCCATCATTCCGCGGCATGTCCCTGATCGCCGAATCCTTCCTTCTACATTCACCACTGCCATTCCTGTTATACTGTCGCTTCTCTCTGACTGGACACTTCCCACGTGTCAATTGCCCATCTTTTCGACATAACCAAGGCCATTCGGATCCGATGAGGTTGTTAGACTAGTTGTGGTGGCCAGTTGAATGGCTACCCAACTTGTTCAATCCATTCATTCTCACAGTCATGCACATTTAGAGTATAGCTTATGTAATTTGACGAAATAAGGTTAGGCACTTACCTGTGCGGCCGTGGACGTGGGGTTTTCAAGCTTCAGGACGAGGAATGCTGGATCTTCTTGTTGCTGTTTCGTGTATGGGTGTTGGAGCTACTCTTCATTGGCTACTGTTGGCTACGAGGCCTTAAGACCCGATTTCCTGGTGGTGTAGGCTACATGCACTGGTTTTACGAGCTGCTGGTGTCTCCATGGTACGTGCTCTAGCCGGATCAGCTGCTACAGGATTCCTGTAGGACATCCTATAGTCGTTTCTCCTCCTGGGGTGCATGCCGAAAGAATTGAGTCGTGTTCAAAGGTGCAAGGTCCTGAGATTGCCTTGACAGGTAAAGTGTGCGAGCCTCTACATGCTTTATTTCCTCCATTTTTTTTTTTTTTCCTGACAAAACAAAGTTCTGGGATGACTGTGCAGGTATATTCGGCCATATGGCAGCGATGGTGGTGAAAGGAGGTGAAGGATGGAAGAAAAGAGTGGTTGCATGCCTCCTCAACTAGCTTCAAGCTTCAAATTCTTCTTCATAATTCGTCCTGGCCCACCCAAAGGCTCTACAGGATGTTTCCTGTAGAAATACAGAACTTCATGTAGAAAGTCCTGTGGCTTCCTGTAGAAGGCTAAACCATGACCAGATTGTGTCCAAACCTTAAAAAAATGGGTGTTCATGGAGGGAGTGTATGTGAGGTCACCTGGTAGCTTGGTAGGGACCCTTGTCCTTGAGTTGAGAGGCCTCGTTTTTGCATGGTGTGCTTGCAACCTGCAACAATTTCCAGAGATTAAGCCTGTTTTTTTTGTTTCTTCCTTCTTCTTTTTCTTTTCCTTTCTTTTTGTTTCTTCCTTTTTTCTCTTTTTTTTTTTCTTTAGGAGATAGCAAGGGCACCTCAATGAGGTTTTCACCCCTACTATCTGCCTTGGGCACCTCAGAGAGGTTTTCACCCCTTCCATCTGCCTTGGGCGCCTCAGAAAGGTTTTAACCCAAGGATCTTTTTTTATTTGCATTTTTTTATATATATATATATATATAATGATGCTGAGGGTATGCCCAAAACAGAGGCAGAACCCTTCTCTGTGACCAGCACTGATTTTTCCACAGTTTTGATGAACTCTTGCCTCGAAAGAGGTTTCCTGTAGATCTTTAGTCGATGCCCATTGACGAGCATGGGGATGGCTTCTTCATCAATGGTCCGGATAAGGACAGAACCATTTTCATTACACTTATCCACTACATATGGTCCTAGCCATCTTGTCCTCAACTTCCCCTTGAAATCCTTATGTCTGGAATCATACAGCAGTGCCCAATCTCTCGGCTGGAATTTTTTGTCATTGAGGTGTCAGTCGTGCCATATCTTCCTCTGAAGTTGAACCACTTCTGAGTGAAGGAGGGCCTACATTCGGTGTTCATCTAACCCATTCAGCTGCAATAATCTTTCTTGTTGAGCATGGCTGAGGTCTAGGTCCAACTGAGCTGCCATCCTCAATGTGTTGTACTTGAACTCGATTGACAGCAAAGCTCTCTTCCCATAGACCAGCTCATAAGGTGTGAAACCGATTGTGGTCTTCTAGGTGGTGTTGTAAGCCCAAGTGGCCTCAACTAGGCGATCTGCCCAATCCTTTCTACTGCCGCTCACCACCTTAGTCAAAATCCCTTCTAATGCTCTATTGGTGACTTCCACCTGCCCATTTGCTTGAGGATGATATGGGGTGGAAGTCCTATGCTTGATCTTGTGATAAGCGAGCAGGTCTTCAATTAAGTTGGAGGTGAACTGGCTTCCTTGATCTGTGACTAACTCTCTTGGGTAGCCAAATTTGTAGAAGATTTTTTCTCTTAAAAACTCAGCCACCTTTTCTTCTGTTGCTGCTTTGATTGCCTTGGTTTCTGCCCACTTTGTTAGATAGTCTGTGCACACAATGATGTAAGAACTTTGCCTTGAAGGAGGGTTGATAGGACCCACAAAATCCATACCCCACTTCTCAAATGGCTCAAGAGTCACTTGAGGTTGGAGAGGCATTTCGTCCCCATCCTTTGGCATCGGTCACATTGGCTGATATATCTTCTGACATCTTGATGAAGCGTGGACCAATAGTAGCCTGCCTGTAGAATTTTGAAGGCAGTCCTCTTGGCTGCAAAATGTCCTCCACAAGGCCCATCGTGATAGGTTAGGAGGATGTCAAAGACTTTCTCCTCCCTTACACAATGCCTTAAGATCTGATCGGGGCCAAGTTTGGACAGGTTGCCCCCGATTCAAGTGAATGAGGCACTTTTCCTCACAATTCTGCTCTTCTCCTTTGAGGATAGATGCGGAGGGAAATGTGCTGAGACCAGGTAGTTTGCTATGTCAGCAAACTAGGGAGAGAGTACTGAGATAGCGAACAGATGTTCTTCTGGCATCTGGTCATCCACTGTCCCCTCTTCACCTGCAAGTAAATCCAATCTAGACAAGAAGTCAGCAACAACATTTTCTTTACCTAGTTTGTCAACGATAGTCAAATCAAAATGCTGCAACAAAAGTAACCATCTAATAATACGAGCATTCACATTAGGTTTATTTATTAAATATCTAATTGCAGCATGATCAGTATGTACAAATGTTTGATATCCAGTGATGTAGTGTTGGAATTTGTTCAAGGAATGGACCACGGCCAAGAACTCTTTCTCAGTTACAGTATAATTCATTTCTGCCTAGGATAAGTTTTTGTTGACAAAGTATATGGCATATGGAAGTTTTTGTTCAACTTGTCCTAAGGCTGCCCCTATGGCTTTCTTTGAGGCATCAGTGTGGATGTGGAAAGGTAGGGCCCAGTTTGGACCCCTCAAGATTGGGGCGGACACCAACTTATCCTTTAATTCATTCAGAGCCCTCTGACAGTCGTCAGTCCACTTAAACTCAGCATCTTTTGCTAAGAGGCCAAACAATGGCGAGGCTAGCTTACTGAAGTATTAAATGAATCTTCTATAATATCCTGCCAAGCCTAAGAAACTTCGAACATCTCTTACCTTCTGAGGATGTGGAACCTTTTTGATGAGAGCAATTTTGTTAGGATCCACCTGTAATCCTTGGCGAGAAATGGTATGTCCTAGCACAGTCCCTTCAGTCATCAAGAATTCACATTTTTCAGGACTGAGGGACAAGTTCATCTCAATGCACTTGGTTAGAACTTTTCCCAGATTGGACAATGCTTCCTGGAAGTTGGACCCATAAGGAGTGAAGTCTTCCATATAGATTTCCACCGAATCATGGACCAGCTCAGAAAAGATGCTCAATACTGCTCTCTGGAAAGTGGCAGGAGCGTTGCATAGCCCAAAGGGAAGGACTTGGTAGGTAAAGGTACCCTAAGGATGAGTGAAGGTGGTCTTATCTTGGTCCTCCGGGCTGATTTGGATCTGATTATACCCGCTGAACCCATCTAGGAAAGATAAAAACTTCTTTCCTGCCAGTCCATCCAACACTTGATCTATGAAAGGCAGAGGGAAGTGGTCTTTCTTGGTGGCTTTGTTCAGTTCTCTATAGTCCACATAGATCCTCCACTTCCCATTTTTCTTGGGTACCAACACCAGAGGGGAAACCCATCCACTGTCCGAGATGGGATAGATGAATCATGCATCCAACAATTTTTTAAATTCTTCTATGACAATGTCCTTAAGGGCTAGATTCATTCTCCTCTGAGATTGCCTGACTGGTCTACAATCTTCTTTAATGTAGATGTGATGGGTACAGACTGAAGCATGGAATCCTTTCATCTCCTTATAACTCCAAGCAAAAGAATCTAGATGACTGGCCAGCAAGCTACATAGCTCCTTTTCCTGGGAAGGGGATAGGGAGGAGTTAATCTTTAAAGTTCTCTCGGGACCAAACTCCACATTCTTAACTCTGGGAGAGGTTGGATTAGTCACAAAGAGGTCCACTAAGGTACTGGCTTGAGTATCCTCCACCAATTCCTCTAAGGACAATGCACTGGGAGGTGGATTCTGAGTCAAGGTCTCAATCAAATCATCCTCGGTTTGAGGACCTCCCCTGGTGGTTTGTAAGGTGCACAAGGGTGCAGAGTATACCTCATCCTCTTCTCATTCTTCCAACCAAAGTGGTAAGTCATGCTCTAATAGAGGTTGGGCAGGAGGGTATAGGACTAGCTGCTTGGACATAAGACCATTTTTAGGTCATGTTTCCTGCTCGGCAGCTTATGTAAGCATTCGCAGTGTCTAACCAAGGCCTTCCCAAAATAAGGGGGTATCCAGTAAGCTTTGCCTTTGGTTGAAGGACCAAGAAGTCCGCAGGATACTCCCAAGAGTCAACAGAGACCAAGACATCATCCACAATCCCTTCGGGAGTCACAATGGAGCAATCTGCCAGCTGCAGGACTGTCGAGGTCTTCCTTAAGGAACCTTGAAGGTTGAGTTTGAGCATGGTGTCCCAGGTCATCACATTAATGGCAGCCCCTAGATCAATCAAGGTGTGGGGTATGATGGTGCCATTGATGTGGACATCAACTACAGGACTCCCAGGATCCAAATACTTTGGACAGATTACTTGCCCCAACATAAGATTAGACAGTTGCCCTATGACATTGATAGTTGAGGCATCTCTTTTTCGCCTGCCTGGGTGCCTGAAACACTTTTCCTTAACCAGTTTGTTGTATATCGGTACATCTTTGATGGCCTGGAGAAGTGGTATCTTCACACACAACTGTTTGAGTTCTCCCAGAAGCTCATTCTCTTCTGGGTTGGGTTGTGTGGTTACTGTTAGTCTCTCAGGAAAGGGTGGAATGGCTTTGGGTTCACTTTCCTGTTTATCTTCCTCGTCCTCTAGGGGAGGAGGTTGGCGATCTGGAAGAGTCTTCCTGGATCACAGTTTGATCTCCTGGATCTCCACAGCATAGGTAGGGCATGTTGTTTCCCCAGTATATACCTACTGGGCCTGTCGGTTGTTGGGGTTCAGGTTCAGTTGAGAAGGCATTTGGGGTTGTCTTGAAGGAGGAGGAGGTAATGGTTGTGGTTGAGCCAGTGGTGGAGGAAAAATGGTGGGAGGAGTGTTGTACTGGGGCCTCCACCTTGGTTAAGGTGCATTCCACTAAGGCTATGCTTGGACATGTGAGTGAAACGAATGAGTAGTGGGTTGAGGATGGTATTGAGGTGGGTAAGACCACGGAGGAGGTGCAGACCAGGAAGGATGAGTAGGGGGACCCCAAGAAGGCGTAGGAGCAGATTGGTTGGGGCTATAATAAGCTTGGGATGCCCCTTGCATCCCTTGCTGGTAAGGTCTAGGTCCATGCGGCCTCCTTTGGTTGAGGAAGTAGAGAGGTTCAGTGGGTGCCTTAGTCCCTCGGTATATGGCTTTAAATCCTGGTAAGGTTGGGCATTGGTTTTTGGGGTGGTTCTCCTCACAAACGAAGCATACCTCTACTGAGTGCAATGGACACTCGTTCTTAGGGTGCTTCCTTGTACACCTAGGACAGAAGATGGCCAAAGCCCTCTCAACTTCCTCTTTCTTTTGCTGGATTCGGAATGTATCAAGTTGCATGGAAATGGTCTGTCTCACCTTGCTTTTGAGGTCCTCCAGCTGATTAGCAAACTCATGCTTGGAGAAAGTAGTACTAGCTGAAGGTGGGTTTCCCTTACCTCTTTTCCGGGCTACCCTAGAGTGGTTTCTAAACACAGTCTTTATATCCTCATAAGGTAGTTGGTAAATATCTCCTCCAGCTAGCATGTGAAGGGTATCTAGAAGGTCTTTAGGGACTCCTCGGAGCAGGACCAGCTTTAGAGATTCAGGGTCAAGTGTGCACCTGGCCCGTTTATAGCTAAGTTGGAACCTTTCCTCGTAATATTCTAAAGACTCATCGTTTCCCATGGTCATCCAAAATATTTCTCCCTTGGCTTCCGTGGACCTACAGTAGTCCCGGTATTTGGTATTGAAAGCATGCTACATCTGAGCCCAAGTGGTGATACTGTTTCTAGGTAACCCCATGAACCAGCTTAGTGCTGCATCCTTGAGGGTAGAGGGAAAGAGCTTCAATTTTTTCTCATCTTCTGTATAATCATAGGTTCGAAAAAGGACAACAAACTCAAACAGGAAGGTATCAGGGTCTTCAGTAGTCAACCCATGGAAATGAGGTAAGGCGGAGGGGCTTATGTTTTTCATTTTCATGTCTCCATTGGTCTCTCGGATGGGAAAGGTACCTTCTATTCTCTCATCTTCTCTTCTACCATTTCGGTTTTCAGCCATGGCTTCAGATGGAATGTTCTCTAACTCTTCTTCTGTTATAGGATCTTCGTATATCTCAGGAGGTTCACCTATAGGTTCTTCTAGATCACTGCCACCAAAGAAGAGAGAAGGTTGACTAAGTGATGTGGTGGGGGTATTGTGTAAGAATTTACCGGTTTTATCTCTGTTCCTACGAGGCATGAAATGGAAAGAATTTTGATTGCTTTTGTCTTTTTCTCTGCTTGTACCTGCAAAACTAAAATAGAAGGAATTTCAACTAACTAGAATCTATTTTGCGGGAATGAAAATGCGGAATTGAAATGAAAGCAAGAAAGGTATAATCTATTCTGCTGAAATCAAATTGCGAGAAAGAGATACTAGACTACGCTTGAAAAATTGAAATTCTATTTTACGCTTGCAAAATTGAAATTCTATGTTATTCTTACAGAATTGAAAGTCTAATATATGAAAGCAGGAAGTGTTTAGTTTACTTTTGCAGAAATGAAATTGCAGAATGGAAATGAAATAAACTATTTAGCAGAAGGCCAGAGTAGGAAAATAGAAGAAAAGAAGCAATCACAAATACTCTGACGCTTCCCCGACAACGGCGCCAAAAAGATGGTGGGCTCCAGTAATGGAACAATAATGCTGCAACTCCTGGGACTCCCTTCTTTACTTATATCAACTCGGTAGTTCGTAAAAAACTTGGAAGCGACGGTACCATATGCACAAGTACTAGCTCCTACCACAGTTGTCACTTGGTCAGCTAGCACAAGTCCTGCTAGGGGCTTAAGCCAACTTCTATGAGCTCTTAGAAGAAGCCTTTTAACTGATGGACAAAAGCTAACTCAAAGGAAGCTAACCTACTTGTGGAAAGAACTGAAAGCCAAAAAGTAACGCAAACCCTAGCAAACCCTAATTCTACCGGCTAGTCCTACTGATGCAAAGGAGAGAATGCAAACTACTGGAAGGAATGCCATTGCTTATATGAAGGTAAAATACAAGTGTCTAGACTACCTCTACCTGAAGAAAACATCTTTTTTTATTTTTGAATAAGTTATTAGAATTATCATGCATGTGCCTTTGAATGGCTTTTTACTGTGCAAGGGTGGATCAAGGAGGATAAATTCTTGGAAGAGGTCGGGAAGGTTCAGAGAGGGTCTAAGGATTCCCTAACACCCTTCTAGAGAGTTTCACAAAGTTTGGCTATCAAGAAACCTCATTTGTGAGCTTCTATAGGAAGTCTGCAGGGGTTCTACAGGAAGTTCAGGAATTTCTACAGGATGTTCAGAAATTTCTACAGGATGGTTAATAATTGGAGTTTTTGTGGATGGGTGAGTGAGGGGAGATGCATGAATGGATATGGAGGTAGGATAGGGGTCTGGTAGTGGCCCAGGGACTGGTGGATGGAAGTGGCGAGAAGGTGTAGATGGCTAAATTGGCTCAAAGGAGGCTGAAACAATGATTGCACAAAAAGGTAGGGTTACGTGGCCAAGGGGATAGATGTGAGATGAGGAACCTAGCTAGGAGATGGAACAACTAGTTCTGATGAGGCTTATGCGGATGAGAGAGTGGTCGATATGCCCTTCACAATGTACATTTAACCGAATAAAAAACGTCTTACAAATAATAAAAGTCCTAGCTAATCTACTCTAACTGTCAATAAAACAAATGAACAACAGTGTTATTGGGAAAGAAAACCATGTACATCAATCATGTAGAGAACATTTCAGAGATCTAAACCCATAATTAACTCCTGCAAATGAAGACAGTACACTAAGGATTGCATGGTCAAGCAAACTAGTGTTTTTGTTGGGGCAGCACTGTTTCTTCAGTTCCAGCCCCTGATCCAATAAGGATGAGGTGAAACAGAGAGTGTTGTTGACCCCTTTTTTGGAGCTTGTTCCTGTTATTATCGTACCAATCCATTTTAAACATCTGAAGCAATTCTATTCATAAACAGTGACCTATTTAACCAACACACCTAAATCTGCCCAACAGAAATACGTTTCAAATGCATAAAAGGAGAACAATGATGCATAAAGGAAAGGTAACTGTACAAAGAAGGAGGCCCTAGCCTCTCAGGTTGGGCCCGACCCTGAGAGCTATGGCTCCTATAGGAAACTCAGAGTTGATATAAAATCAGACTACTTCTCATTATCAAAAAAATAGTCATAAGTCAAGAGTTATGCCACAATGGCTACAAGAGAACAAAGTAAAGCTAGCAGCACTGTAGTGCAAAATATGCAATGGTTTCCAAAAAAGTCCCTCACGAAGCCTGAGGCTTTAACATTTATACACCATGAGGGCCCTAGCTGGCCTCCTAAATCTATGGCACTTGGCTGCCCAAACTATGAGTAGACAACTTCTTCCAAAATCTACTTGGTTGCCTTCTAGATCCGGTTTTGGTGGCCTTTGGAGCTCAGAGTTGGGGGTGAAGATCCCAAGGAAGGCTATTTAATGCCATAGAAAACCCCCCTACGAATCCTCACCCCAAGCTTGGCTATCTTCTAGCCCATGGTTGCTCGATTTTGCTCCAACATGTGTCAAAAAACCTGAAATGAGCACGTGTTAGCCACCTAGGAAGAGTGACTACCCTTATTCGTAAAAATGACATAAACATACTGAAAAAAATGCATAAGCTATGAAAAATGAAGGATTGAACAAGGATAATTAGGCCAAATGAGCCCAACAAGTTACCAAATTTGGGGCTCATCAAATTTCCTGTGTCTTCCTGTAGATTTCCCTGTAGGCTTCCTTTTGAAGGCCAAGTGTGGGAAAAGCCTCCAAAGGGACACTTGAGACTTGCTAGGACCCATCCATACCATCCTACATCCTCTCAATTCCCAAAGCCACCCTCCAACACCAACTATTCGCTACCACATTCACACACAATAAATTATATGCATGTCAAATTCACACAAAATACATAAAAATCCAAAAAGATGTTTTTTTGCTTATTTACTTCCAAAAATAGCTTAGGTAGATGTTGTTTACTTCCTTGACTAGGTAATGGCATTCCTTTCATGGTTCATAGTGCTTTATGCAAAAGTAGGACTAGTTGGTTAAGTAGGGTTTACTAGGTTTGCTTTACATTTCAGTCTTTCTCCTTTCTGCAGTTAGAGTAGCATTTGTAGAGTAATATTTCTCTCCTTTCATCACATATAGAGCTTCTTCTGGAATCCATAGAAGTTGGCTTGAGCTCCTAGTGATCTTGTGCCAGCTGACCAAGTGAAAACTTGCACAAAGAACTAGTACTTGTGCATACAACACCGATGCTTCCAAGTTTGTTACAAACTACCGTGTTGATAAGAGTAAAGTAGGTAGCCCAAGAGTTGCAGCATTATTGCTGCAATACTGGTGCTCACCACTTTTTGGCACCGTTGTGGGGGAAGCATTAGAGTATTCTATGATTACTACTTTCTTCTATTTTCTATTGCAACACTCTGTTAATAGTTTATTTCAGCAAAAGTATACTAGTCCTTTCTTTTCCTTCAGTTCTGCATTTCTTTGCTTTTCTCTTAAATTCTGCAAATTTCATTTTAGAAAAAGTAGACTAGTCGTCCCTTTTATTTCAGGTCTACATTTCGTTGCTTTCCTCTTCAACTCTTCAAATTTCCATTTAAGCAAGTTCATTTTAGTTAGTTGCAATTTGTTTTGTTCAATCAATTTCAATTTTGCAGGTACTATCAGTGTGAGGAAAAAGAAACAAAAAAAAAAACCAAAAAATATTTCCTTTCATGCCTCGTAAGAATAGAGATAACTCATAAAAAAATTTCCCAACACCCCCACTACTTCACACAACCAACCTTCTCTCTTCTTCGGTGGTTGTGATCAAGAAGAACCCTTAGGTGAACAACAAGACATATTTGAAGAACCTATAGGGGAAGAATAAGAAGAAAACATTCCTCTGGAGCCAATGGCTGAAAACAGAGATGCTGGGGGCAGTACCTCTTCTTCCAATTCATTCATTAAAGGTGAAATTGGAAACATACTGGAAGACTTCAAGAGTGAGATGCTGCAGATTCTTTCCATGTAAATGGATACCTTACATATCAAAATAAAACAAGAGGAAGCAAAGAGGGCTTTGGCCATTTTTTACCCTAGCTGCACCAGGAGGCATCCTAAGAATGAATGCCCATTGAACTCTATAGGGGTTTTCTTAGTCTGTGAAGAAGGTCATTCTACAAATAAGTGCCCTTCCTTGCCCAGACTTAAAGCTGTATACTAAGGGGCTAGAGAGTCACTGAACATATCTATTACATAAACCAAAGGAGGCCGCATGGACTTAGACCATACTAGCAGGGGATTAAAGGGAAATCTCAGGCATACTACAACCCCAACAAAGTCACCTCCATACCTTCTTGGGGCCCCCCTGCTTATCCTTCCTGGTCCACACCTCCTCCTTGGTCCTTCACATCTAATATCATGCCCAACCAGCCACCCATTCATTTCAATCCTATGCTCAGCCACAACCTCAGTGGAATGCATCTCATTAGTGGTGGAGGCCCCAATACAACTCTCTTCCCGCTCTTCTACCTCCACCACTTATCTAACCACAACCCCATCCACATCCATCTCAAATATACACTCCCACTCAACTACCTATACCACCATTTCCAAACCCACACATTGAAGTAGCTCAACCCATTTACAATGCTGAGGTACAACACTTCCAAACAACTCCTCTTGAGCTCAATGGTATTCACCATAGCTCAGGAAGAGTATTGCAAAAAAGAGATTATATTGATATAATTGAATGACCACATCCAGAAGAAGAAGATTCAAAAGTGAAGATCAAAGAACCATGGGATGCACTTAATGAAGAGAAGACATCAAAATCAGAGATCGAGAGAGCTCCCTCATGGTTACCATCAAATCCTCCATGTATTCAAGAGAAAAATTAGCAAAAAGAGGAAGATGTTAAGGTCATGGTAGAAGAAGACATGAAGAATGATCTAGACTATGCTTGATCCTTTCAAAGTCAAATCATTTGGTCTCTGAAATCCAAGTACATGTCAAAGCATACATTTCAAGCCTCCACATCATTTTGTCTATCATCTTGATGTGCACATGGCTCCATTGGAAGTATTCTTATACTTGAAAGTGATTTTTCTTTTCAAGTAGGGTAAGGTAGAAAAAAAATAAATGAAAAATAAGAGAAAAAATAAAAATCTAATATAAAAGCCTCCTTGGAGGCACCTCAGATTGGCTCATTCATTGAAAACCTCCGTGAGGCGGTCAATGGGTTGGAAAGAAGAAAAAAAGAGAAAAAGAGCCTAGGTGAAAACCTCCTTTGAGGTGCCTAAGCACACCTACTAGTTGAGAACCTCATTGAGGCAGCTAGTAGGCCTAGAAAAAAGAAAAAAAAGAGAAAAGAAATAAAAATCCTTGCTCCATGCATGCATGTACTCTCCAACATCTGCAAGAAACAAGAACAAGTTGGTACCAAAAGGAAAATTGGTCAAGCCTAAGTCAAAAGAAGTCAAATTTTGACTTTCTCCTACTTCGCTCAAATACTCCAACAAGGCCAAGGCCATGCCAATCCATCAATGTCATCTATTCTCACCATTTACCCATCATTCTCGAGCTTCTATCAGTCATTTTCCTTGCTGTCCTAAAAACACTACATGATGCTCTATTTTACTATAGGATACAAAAATACATAGAGCAGAATTATTTTTTTTTCCCTAACTTGAAAATTGTGCAGTTTCATGGGGAGATGCATATAAATGATGGTAACATGCTCAAGCAATTTCAACAAATTCCAATGCACGGTTACAAAGAAATTGGCCTCCATCACCTTTAGCCATTTTACATTTTCTCAATATCCATGTATCCATTTAAAAAACTGTTTCATGGGGAGATGCATATGGATGATGGTAACATGCCCAAGCAATTTCAACAAATTCCAGTGCACCGTTTCCAAGAAATCGGGCTCCATCACCTTCAGCCATTTTTAGTTTTTCTCAAGATCCGTACATCCATTGACCAAAATTTTTCTATGGGGAGGTGCATAATGATGATGGAAACATGCTCAGAAAGTTTCAAGTCAATCCAATCTACCGTTTGGGAGATATGGACAAAACAAGAGCTCTTGTAGGAATTCCTATAGTAGCCGATCCCATAGGAGTCCAGCACTAGTAGCAAGGGACAACACATGTAGCTTAGCTCTAGCAAAAGAAGAACCTACAACAACACACAACAAAACATCAGCAAGCAGAGGCAACATGCATGAAGAAAAATAAAGGCATGTGGTAGAGAGAGCCACATCACCTCACAACAAATACATTTGGATCATAGGTAAGTAACTAAATCGCTCCTCTGTTTGCATTTGTGTAATTAGAATGTTGGCATTATGGCACAGGATTGGAGCTATGGCACAGGTGTTGTCCTTGATGGCAACTCTTTTTGGTAACAGATCTCAGTTCAGGCTTTCAGAATGAAGGAAAAGACATATACACAGGTTCATCTAGACGAAGATGTGTATACACGTGGGTTAGTCGTTTCAAAGGCACATATGCATATACACGCACTTTCATGCAAGGAAAAGCGTTTATATGTTGGAAAACTTACCTTTGTGGTGAGCTCCAGTATTGTAGCAATAATGCTACAACTCCTGGGGCTTCCTGTCTCTCATTTTATCAACCCGGTAGTTCGTACAAACTTGGAAGCGACGGTGCTATATGCACAAGTACTAGCTCTTGTCGCAGCTGTCACTTGGTCAGCTGGCACAAGTCCGCTAGGGCTCAAGCCAACTTCTATAGGCTCTCAGAAGAAGCTTGCTAATTGATGGACGAAAGCTAATCTCAAAGGAAAGCTACTCTACTTGACAAAAATAAACTGAAAGCAAATCAAAGCATGTAAACCTAGGAAACCCTAATTTTAACTAGTCTAACCTCTACAATGCAAGAAATGTGAATGAAACTTCTACCAATGCTGTTGTTACCTCTAATAGGTGCAAATGCATGGATCTAAACTACTTGCATCATGAAAGATATGTTTTTGTATTTTTCCTTTAAGTGTGTGGAATGATGGTGATCTTGTGCTAACTAGGGTTTGGTTGTGCAGATGGGATGAAGAAGGAAGGAAAGCATGGGACAGGTTGGGAAGGCTAGGAGAGGTCCCTAGGGATCCTTAGCATCCATCCACAGAGGTTCCTCGCATTCAGATGCTCAGCAACCGAGACAGTGGCCTTCTACAAGATGGCTGTGGAGGATCCTACAGGATACTCTGTTTTCTACAGGATGTCTACAACTGGCTAGAGGATGACCTATTGTGAGTGTTTGGAGTGATGGAGGAGTGATGGAATGGTAGGGGGAGATGTGTAAGGTAGGAATGAGGCTGGTGATGGCTGTAGAAGTGGAGGAATAGGATAGGGAGTGAATGTAGGGAGTAGGTTGGAAGATAGAGGGCTAGGTTAATGAAAGGGCTAGAGAATGGGAGTACGTGAGGAGTGAAATACTTTGGGAGATAACAGAGTGGAGCAGGGGTCAAAGATATGGTTGCATGCATGATCAAGATGGAGGATGAAGTGATGGAACGAGGGAGAGCAGTGTAAGTGAAACAAATGCTTATGACTATCACTCAACCAAAAATGCATCAACCTAAACTACCTATGCTTGTGAATTCAATGAACAGCAATCTAAACGTGAAGGAGAATGTGCATGAAGTTGTGATGAAGGTGTGTGGTGCAGGTGTGAATGGCAAGGAAGCATCTAACGTGACTGTGACTATATTGCAGCAATCATCAAGTAAAGAAATGCGTGTTTTTGGTGGTTAGTCATGGACTTCACTCCAATCCCAGATGAGACGGCAGTGAGCCTTAACAACCTTTTTGTTGGAGCTCCAATCGATTATATCTATCCTCTGCTACACTAAGCAAGTGGAAACAAATTCAACATAAGCAACTCCTATCTAACTCATGAAAAAGACCAACTTAACAACCTGTAATTCGAATTGCATGTGTAAATGAAAAGCTCAAAGTGCTGAAATGAAATGGAAACAACACTACAGTAGAGGGGACCTATGGCTCTCAGGTTGGGCCCTAACCTGAGAGCTATAGTCTCCTTAAGAAAAACTCAGAACTAGATCACAAACTGCCTTCTTTATTCATAACTGATATCATGCCAAATTGGCTTACAAAAAGGAACGAAAATTGAACTGTGCTCCAAAATTACAATAGCAATACGAGAGTTTCAACAACCTATCTAAGGCTAAGGCCTTCATACTTATACAAAAACGATGATCCAACAAGTGTCCTACATTTTAGGAGCTCGGCTGTCCAACTAGAGTTTAACTGCTGATCCTGTAGGATGGTCATAATTGCTGTTCCTGTAGAGCAGTTTATAACTGCTGTTCCTGTAGAACAGCTGGCCGTTTTTTAAGCTCGGAGGGGAGATGGATTAGAGCTCGGAGTTCTTGATGGGAATCACGAGGGATGTCCCTAGAACCATGGACATCCTCTCCCAAAACCCGCAGTGCCACCTCGTTGTCTTCTTAACTCCTTTTTCGTTGTCTTTTGCTCCCTTTTAATGCCAAAACCTGGAATCAAAATGCATTAGTCACGTAGAGAGAGTGCCTACCCTTCTTCCTACAAACAACATGAATAAACTAAGAAATGCATGCATAAGCAATAAAAATGAATGGTTTGAGCAAGTAGAATAGGCCAAAATGAGCCCAAATTGTACCAAAATTGGGGCTCATCATCACCCCCCAGCTGAACCATTTGCTCATCCTTGAGAAACTTAGTCAAGATCCTCATCCTTCATGGCTTGCACTGCTCCCCTTACATCCCAAGCTTCTGTGGTGATGTCTTCTTGGTCGGTATGAAACCCTGCTGTGTTTTCTACTTTTTCCCATTGTGCCTGGTCATCCTTTTCTGTACTTCCTTCGACCAATCCTAGCAGCAATGGAGGGCTGAGTTTAAGGCCAATCCAGCTGGCCTGAAGTCTTTGCATGGATATCTTGTAGAGGTCTACTCTTGCCGATGCTTCCCTCATTCTGGTCGGGGTATGGTACTCCCGGATCTTCAAACTATGTGCCAAGGCATGCCACCTACGTGCACAAGCCTGGGTAGCAGTTTCCCCCAATAATCTGTCCATGTCCTCAAAGTGGGCTATTGCTTGAGCTTGCTGGTCCATAAATTTCAAGGAAGCTGTAGGATCATTGGATAACTGCTGGCAGGCTGAGATGAGGGCAACCGGATCCTCTGGTTCTGCCCGAATGTACAGTGGCTCCCTCACTTCTCGGCTCATGACCGATTTTTCTTCAGTGGCCCTCTGATCCTCATGATTCAGCCACGAAGCAAACGCCATCAACTGTAGATCGCCCAAGGCGATATTGGGATCCCAAGAGACTTCGTTGGGCAAAACCAGATTGTGGATGTAGAATTCTACTAGCTTGGCTTTGTCCTCTGCTGAGCTAGTACTGCATATTTCAGCGAATTGTTGTGGGTTATGGATCTGCTCAATACCTCTTTGTGCTAGTGTGTTTATCTGGAACTGTAGCCACTGATCCTTCAAGTATAACCCATAAGACTTTGCAGGATGTCTGCACTGCAGGGCCTCCATGGCCCAACTGGCCATGCAAGCCAATTGTGTTTCCTTTTGTTGCAGCTGTTCCTTTAAGGCTTGCACTTCAATTCTTATCTGTTGTTCTTCTTCCTGTAGAAGTGTCTTTGGCTCTTCAAGATTGGTGGTCAGCTCCTTCTTGCCTTCTTGTTCATTTGTGATTCCCTTTGAGGACGTTTCTACCCCTGCCTTGAGTTCTTGTAGCTACAACCTTAACTTCTGGTTTTCTTCCTGTAGAAGTGCCCGCTGGCAACTAGCCACATGTTTGGCCATGGTGAAGTCGCTTCTGACTTCCCTGAGCTGATCTTGTAGAGGGCCTATGTCCCCCACCCCCTTTGATTTGGAAATTTGCATCCATGTATGGGAGCGAACTCTTTCTTTCTCTAATTCAAAGAATAGGGGTACAGTAAATTTTTGTGGGATGATCTTGCCCGCCTCCAAGAAGGTATAATACGAATTCAGATTGGGCGAAGGGCTAGGTTCGGGTATATGTTCTCTTGCTGTTTCTTCAGGTAGTTCTGCCTCATCCGCCCCTGGTGATGAGGGTCCTCCTTCTTCTCTTTGTTCAGTTTCCTGTAGTCGAGCCAAGGTATCCTGTAGGACGTTTTCAGCTTCCTGTAGCCTGGTTTTCTCGTCCAACAGGTCCACTCGATCTTGCCATGTGCTCTTCTTCGGACTTCCCTTTCCGTAGGTAACTGTGACCTTTGAGGGGGATTTTTCTTTGGGAGAATCAGGGGTATCCTTAATGACAATTGGGCTGCTGGACTGCTTCTGTGGCTTCCCTGTTTTTATCCGAACACTTCTCCGTGCTTTGAAGTAGAGAGGGGGGTCCCTCTTCCTTTTTCCTTTTGGCTTAGGTGGCGTACTGAGGCCGGCTAATACAGTCGCTGCCTCTCAGGCTAAAACATCCACCTTCTGCTTCTCAGATTTTGGTTTTGCATGGCTTCCTGTAGAAGCCTGTTTTTGTACTTTTGTGCTTCCTGTAGAAGTTGTTATCGGGCTTCCTGTAGAAGCCTTGGTCTTTGCTTTTGGGCTTCCTGTAGAAGCCTTGGTCTCCTTTCCTGTCGTGGCAGGCGTCTTTACATCTACCTGCTTTGCTGTAGGGGTTTGATCCTTTTGTTTGCTTGTGGGTGCTGAAGTGGTAATTGGGCTGACATGGCCTGCCCCAACTTTGTCTCTTCTGCTTTTTGACCGTATCTCTCTTGCTGACGGGATGGGGGAGTCAGCTTTTTCTTCAGCCTCCTTTTCTTCAGCCACCGCTTCCTTGTCTTCACTGCTGGAGGAGCCACTATCTTTGATCAACATTTTAATGTCCCCATCTCGTGTTAGATTCCTAAATGACTCCCAGGAGAGGGGAACTTTATACGAGTGCAGTGCATCCTCCACAAGCAATTTTATTAACCCATGATGGGCTATCTGATCAGGGATGCCCTATCTTAGCTTTGTAGCACACTCCATTAGGGACTGCAGGAGATAATAAGGGATGCTTAGTTTTTGCTCTGCAGGAAGGTCAATTTCGTGCCTTAACTCAGTGAGGAGCCGGAAGTGATATGCATACACGATACTGAACCGGCCTTCACAAGTAATATATTTCATAATTTGCAAACTGACTTCATTCCATGGTGGTGACAGGCTGGTCCTCCTCACCCCGTTTTTATCCTCAGAGAATTCTTCCTCATGTGTGAAAAACTCCTTCTTTGCTTGCTGGCTCTGCTTCCGCTCTTCTTTATCCCACGGCAGACCCATGGGCAGTTCTGTGATTCGACTTATATGCTCTGGGGTGAGTTGGAGGCTGAGACCTCTGAAGCTTACCGTGGCCAGTGTCAGGGATTTAGGCTTCAAGGCCTGTAAGAATTCCTCGGCTACTTCATCATCGTAGCCCTGTAGCTTATCACAAAAAGGCATCCATTGTGCTCTAGTGAAGAGCTCAACCACTGCCGGGTTTCTCCTTAATGTATTTGAATCAGTGGGCTCTCGCCTGATAAACCCACCAGGCATGACGAACACAGTGGTTTTGACCAAAGGCGGTAGATACAAAGGAAATTCGGTCTTAGAGACAGAGCATGCAATGAATTCACAGACCACAGTCTAATTATACTGCTATCCTGTAGAAGCGATAGTATAGGCACGGTAATCCAATATCTTTTATGACCAGACTGTGAATAATGACCTTGCCACCTTTGAAAACCAATTGCGGAAGGAGTTTCAGGGTTACCTCTTTTCCACCACCTTTTTTACGTGAAGACTTCACCTTCGTGTAGATACTGCTTTCCTGTAGGACTGTGTTCCTGTAGAAACTGTTCCTGTAGGAGCAGTGCGCAGACTTCGGGGGCAGCTATAGTTGGATAGTGGTCGAGAGGTGCCTTACCAGCGTTCAGGTAGCCGAGAGCTTGGCGTATCAACATGCAGAGGTAATCAGAGGAGCTACTCGAGTCTTGAAGTGAGGTTGATGGATATACACGCTTAATCGAGCCGATTAGATTTTGAATCGGCGCAGCCCGTGGCGCGGGGGGTGAGTTGTCCCCGCCGGACCGTTGGGTGACGTCACCCATCATCCGCCTGCACATTCGCTTGCTGCCGCATTCATTCCCACAGATCTGCCGCCGCCCTTTTCGGTTAAACTCGTTTCACGGTTGACGGGACTGATCTTCACGTGCGTGCTGCGTGTGTCCTTTGTTGTGGCTGCCACCTCATCATCCTACTATCCCTTCACTAGCCGATGTGGCCAGTCAACTGGCCTTACGGCCGCTCAACCATTCACCTTTATGCCATGCAAAACAAATCAAAGTAATATCCATGCGATTTGATGGAGAGAAGGATTAGAACACTTACCTGTGCGCGTCTGCATATGATTTTCAGGTTTTTGGACGACGGATCTACCTGCTGCATGTGGCTTACACAGTCCGGAGGCTCGTGGTCACGGGATGCTGGCGCTGCGGTGGATGTTCTGGTTGCATGCGCCCGCGTTTTGCTTGCAGATGGCTGGCCGATGAATGACATCCACTCCTGCAGGTTTGACTGCTACAGGATTCCCGCGGGAGCCTTGCAACAGTCTCACCTCCTTGGGTGCATGCTGCATGTTGGCGGTTCTGGCTTCTCGATCACAATCCCAGCGCTTCTGATGCATAACGTGGATGTGGTATGGCTCTCGGTGCTTGGTTTTTCTTTGAGAGATGTTTTTTCACGAGAACTCATTGCTTTGTTGTGCTGCTGCAGGGATCTTGGTTGCATGGCGACGAGGATGGTGGAGCAAGATAATAGCAATGTTCAGGGGTGCCATCAGTGGCATGCATGCATTCAATCCACTCCTCAGTCGCTAGATCTTCATTTGAAACACATTTCGGCCGTCGCAACCTTCTACAGGAAGTTTCCTGTAGAACACAGAGCTTCCTGTAGAAATTTTGCACTTTCCTGTAGAAGATCCGCGTCTTCCTGTAGGAAGACTGTCTGTTCCTGTAGAAAACTGTATCTTCCTGTAGAAGATCCAAATCATGATAAAAATTGCACATACCTTGAAAAACATTGTTATTCTTGGAGGAGGTGTTGATGACATCCTTTGATAGCATGATGAAGGCCCCTGGCTTGGAGTGGAGAGGCTTCTTCTCCTCCATAGAACATCTGCATGCAAAACTTTTATTGTGCTTATTGTTTTTTTCTTTTTTTTTCTCTCTTTTTTTCTTTTTTTTTTTTTTGAAAAAGATAGCAGGGGCGCCCCAAAGAGGTTTTCACCCTTGCTACCTGCCCTGAGCGCCTCAAAGAGGTTTTCACTCAAGGATCTTTTTTAAACTTTCTTCTTTTTTTTTTTTTTTTTTTGAAAGACAATAGGAGCGCCTCAATGAGGTTTTCATCCCTACTGCCTGCCTTGGGCGCCTCAGAGAGGTTTTCACCCAAGGATCTTTATTTTTCTCTCTTTTTTCTCTTTTTTCTTTTTCTCTTTTTTTTTTTTTTTCTCTTCAGGGTATGCCCAAAGTGGAGGCAGAACCCTTCTCTATGACCAAAACAGATTTCTCCATAGTGCTGATAAACTCTTGTCTTGAGGGAGGCTTCCTGTAGATCTTCAATCGGTGCCCATTGACAAGCATGGGAATGGCTTCCTCATCAATGGTTCGAATGAGGACAGATCCATTGTCATGGCACTGCTCCACTACATATGGTCCTAGCCATCTGGTTCTCAACTTCCCCTTGAAATCTTTGAATCTGGAGTCATACAACAAAGCCCAATCTCCCAGCTGAAATTGCTTGTCATGGAGATGTTGGTCATGCCACATCTTCCTCTGAAGTTGAACCACTTCTGAGTGAAGGAGGGCCTGCATGCGGTGCTCATCCAGCCCATTCAGCTGCAACAACCTTTCTTGCTGTGCATGGCTGAGATCTAGGTCCAGCTGAGCTGCCATCCTCAAAGTGTTATACTCAAACTCAATGGACAGCAAAGCTTTCTTCCCATAGACCAGCTCATAAGGTGTGAAGCCGGTGGTGGTCTTCCAAGTGGTGTTGTAAGCCCATGTGGCCTCAACCAGGCGATCTGCCCAGTCCTTTCTGCTGCTGCTCACCACTTTGGTCAAGATCCCCTCTAATGCTCTATTGGTGACCTCCACCTGCCCATTTTCTTGAGGATGATAGGGAGTGGAGGTTCTATGCTTGATCTTGTGATGAGCTAGGAGATCTTCAACCAAGTGGGAGGTGAACTGGCTCCCTTGATCGGTGACCAGCTCTCTTGGATAGCCAAACTTATAGAAGATGTTCTCTCTCAAGAACTCGGCCACATTTTCTTCTGTTGCTGCTTTGATGGCTTTGGTCTTTGCCCACTTCGTCAGGTAGTCAGTGCACACAATGATGTAGGATCTTTGCCTTGAAGAGGGATTGATTGGACCCACAAAGTCCATGCCCCACTTCTCAAATGGCTCAAGAGTCACTTGAGGTTGGAGAGGCATCTCATCCCTTTGGGTCGGTTTCCTAATTCTTTGGCATTGGTCGCACTGGCTGACATATCTTCTAACATCTTGATGCAGTGTGGGCCAATAGTAGCCTGCCTGCAGAATCTTGAAGGCAGTTCTCTTTGCTGCAAAATGTCGTCCACAAGGCCCATCGTGACAGGTGAGGAGGATGTCAAAGACTTCCTCTTCCATTACACAACGCCTTAAGATCTGATCAGGGCCAAGCTTGAACAGATTGCCCCCAATCCATGTAAATGAGGCACTCTTTCTGATGATTTTGCTCTTCCCTTTTGAAGAGAGGTGCGGAGGGAACTGAGCTGAAACAAGGTAGTTTGCTATATCAGCAAACCATGGAGAGAGTACTGATATAGCAAACAGATGCTCATCAGGCATCTGGTCATCCACCGTCCCATCTTCATCTGCAGACAAATCCAATCTAGACAAGAAGTCAGCAACAACATTTTCTCTCCCCGGTTTATCAACAATGGTTAGATCAAACTGCTGCAATAAAAGTAACCATCTAATAATACGAGCATTCACATCTGGTTTATTCATCAAATATCTAATAGCAGCATGGTCAGTATGTACAAAAGTCTGGTAACCGGTAATATAATGTCGGAACTTGTTCAGTGCGTGGACCACAGCTAAGAATTCCTTCTCGGTTACAGTGTAGTTCAGCTCGGCTTTGGACAAGTTTTTGCTAACGAAGTAAATGGCATATGGAAGTTTTTCCTCAACTTGTCCTAAGGCTGCACCTATGGCTTTGTTTTTGGCATCAGTGTGGATGTGGAAAGGTAGGGCCCAGTTTGGACCTCTCAAGATTGGTGCTGACACCAACTTGTCCTTTATCTCATTCAAACTCCTCTGACAATCGTCAGTCCACTTAAACTCCACATCTTTTGCTAACAGACCAAACAATGTTGAGGCTAACTTGTTGAAGTCCTTAATGAATCTCCAGTAGTATCCTGCTAATCCCAAGAAACTCCGGACATCCCTTACTTTTTGAGGAGGTGGAACCCTCTTGATGAGAGCAATTTTGTTGGGATCCACCTGCAATCCTTAGGAAGAAATAGTATGGCCTAGCATGGTCCCCTTAGTCATTAGGAATTCACATTTTTTAGGACTAAGGGACAAGTTCATCTCAGTGCACTTGGTTAGGACCTTTCCCAAGTTGGACAATGCTTCCCGGAAGTTGGCCCCATAAGGGGTAAAGTCATCCATGTATATTTCCACTGCTTCATGGACCAACTCCGAGAAGATGCTCAAGACAGCTCTCTGAAAAGTAGCAGGAGCATTGCATAGCCCAAAGGGAAGGACTCTGTAGCCAAAGGTACCCCAAGGACAGGTGAAGGTGGTCTTATCTTGGTCTTCCGGGCTGATTTGGATTTGATTGTACCCGCTAAACCCATCCAGGAAAGAGAAGAACTTCTTTCCTGCCAGTCCATCCAACACTTGATCTATGAAAGGTAGGGGGAAATGGTCTTTCTTGGTAGCTTTGTTCAGCTCACGGTAATCTACACAGATCCTCCACTTCCCATTCTTCTTGGGAACCAACACTAGAGGGGACACCCATTCACTATCTGAGATGGGGTAGATGAATCCGTCATCCAACAGTTTTTGCAATTCTTCCTTGACAATGTCTTTAAGGGCTGGATTCATTCTCCTCTGGGGTTGCCTAACTGGTTTACAATCCTCTTTGATGTATATATGATGGGTACAGACTGAGGGATGGACTCCTTTCATCTCCTTATAGCTCCAAGCAAAGGCATCTAAGTGGCTGGTCAATAGGCTACACAACTCCTTCTCCTGGGAAGGAGATAGGGAGGAGCTGATCTTTAATGCTCTCTCAGGGCCAAACTCCACACTTTTGACTCTGGGAGTGACAGGGCCGGTTGTACAAAGGTCCACTGAGGCGCTAGCTTGGGCATCCTCCACCAACTTCTCTAAAGATAGTGCACTGGAAGGTGGATTCTGGATCAGGGTCTCAATCAGATCATCCTCGGTAGGAGGGTCTCTTCTATTGGTATCTAGGGTGCACAGAGGTGCAGAGTACACCTCGTCTTCCTCTCCTTCCTCCAACCAGAGTGGTAAATCATGCTCTAAAGAAGGTTGGGCAGGAGGGTATAGGACTAGCTGCTTGGACATGGGACCATTCTTGATGGTCATGTTTCCTGCCCGACAACTTATGTAAGCATCTGCAGTAGCTAACCAAGGCCTTCCCAAGATGAGAGGATATCCAGTAAGCTTGGCCTTTGGTTGCAGAACCAGGAAGTCTGCAGGGTATTCCCAAGAATCAATAGAGACCAAGACATCCTCCACAATCCCTTCGGGAGTCACGGTGGAGCGATCTGCTAATTGCAGTATTGTCAAGGTCTTCCTCAAGGAACCCTGAAGATTGAGTTTAAGCATGGTATCTCTGGTCATCACATTGATGGCTGCCCCCAGATCAATCAAGGTGTGGGGGATAATGGTGCCATTGATGTGAACATCTACTACAGGGCTTCCAGGATCTAGGTACTTTGGGCAGATGACTTGTCCTAGCATAAGGTCAGACAGTTGTCCTATGACATTGATAGTTGAGGCATCTTTCTTCCGTCTGCCTGGGTGTTTGAAACACTTCTCCTTAACCAACTTGTTATATATAGGCACATCCTTGATGGCTTGGAGAAGTGGGATTTTTACACACAACTGCTTGAGCTCACCCACAAGCTCATCTTCTTCGGGGTTAGGTTGTGTGGTGGCCGTTAGTCTCTCAGGAAAGGGTGGAATAGGCTTTGGTTCACTCTCCTGATGGTTTTCCTCATCCTCTGGGGGAGGAGGTTGGCGATCTGGAAGAGTCTTTCCAGATCTAAGATTGATCTCCTGGATCTCCACAGCATAGGTAGGGCATGAGGTCTCCCCAGTATATACCTGCTGAGCCTGTCTATTGTTGGGGTTCGGGTTCGGTTGAGTAGGCATCTGAGGTTGCCTAGGAGGAGCAGGAGGTAAAGGTTGAGGTTGAACTGGTGGTGGAGGCAAAATGGCAGGAGGAGTGTTGTATTGGGGCCTCCACCCCGACTGAGGAGCACTCCATTGAGGCTGCGACTGGGTATGTGAGTGATATGGATGAGAGGGAGGTTGAGTAGGATACTGAGGTGGATAAGACCATGGAGGAGGCATGGACCAAGAAGGATGAGCAGGGGGACCCCAGGAAGGCATAGGAGTCAATTGGTTGGGGTTGTAATAAGCTTGAGATGCCCCTTGCATCCCCTGCTGATAAGGTCTAGATCCTTGAGGCCTCCGTTGGTTGATGAAGTAGAGAGGTTCAGTGGGGGCTTCAGTCCCTTGGTACATGGCTTTAAATCCAGGTAAGGTTGGACACTGATTTGTTGGGTGGTCCTCCTCACAAATGAAACACACTTCAACCGAATGCAATGGACATTCGTTCTTAGGGTGTCTTCTAGTGCACCTAGGACAGAAGATAGCCAAGGCTCTCTCAGCTTCTTCTTTCTTCTGCTGGATCCTGAATGTGTCCAGTTGCATGGCAATGGTCTGTCTCACCTCACTCGTAAGATCTTCTAATTGGTTTGTAAACTCAAGTTTGGAGAAAGGGACACCAGTGGAGAGGAGATTTCCTCTACCTCTTTTCCTAGCTGCCCTAGAATGATTTCGGAACACAGTCTTGATGTCCTCATAAGGCAGTTGGTAAATGTCCCCCCCAGATAACATGTGAAGGGTGTCTAAGAGATCTTCAGGGACTCCTCGGAGTAGAACCAACTTGAGGGATTCAGGGTCAAGTGTGCACCTGGCCCGTTTATAGCTAAGTTGGAACCTCTCCTCATAATCCTCTAAAGACTCATCATTCCCCATGGTCATTCGAAAGATCTCTCCCTTAGTTTCCTTGGACCTACAATAATCCCTATACTTGGTATTGAAGGCTTGCTGCATCTGAGCCCAAGTAGCTATGCTATTCCCAGGTAATCCCATGAACCAGCGTAGGGCTACATCCTTAAGGGTGGAAGGGAAAAGCTTCAGCTTTTGCTCATCTTCAGTATAGTCATAGGTTCTACAAAGGACAGCAAACTCAAACAAGAAGGTATCAGGATCCTCAGTGGTCAGTCCATGGAAGTGAGGCAAAGCAGAGGGGCTAATGTTTTTCATTTTCATCTCTCCATTGGTCTCTCGGATGGGGAAAGCTCCTTCTATTCTCTCATCTTCTCTCCTATTATCAGCCATGGCTATAGATGGAGTGGTCTCTAACTCTTCTTCTTCTATAGGGTCTTGGTATATCTTCGGATGTTCACCTATAGGTTCCTCTGGGTCACGGTCACCAAAGAAGAGTGAAGGGTGACTCAGTGATGTGGTGGGGGTGTTTGGTAGGAATTTTCCTGATCTATCACGGTTCCTACGAGGCATGAAATGGAAAGGACTTTTCTTTCTTTTGTTTTGAGTGCTTTTGTTTTTTCTTTGGTACCTGCAAAACTGAAACAAAGTGATCTACAACTAACTATATTGCTCAAATGAAATTGCAAAATTGGAAATCTAATCTAGGAAAGCAAGAAATATTAATCTAGGAAAGCAGGAAATGCTAATCTAGGAAAGCAAGAAATGCTAAGCTACTTTTGCAAAAAGGGAAATGAAGTAAACTACTGAGCAGAAGTAAGAGTATGGAAGTAGAAGAAAAGCAACAATTACTAATACTCTGACGCTTCCCCGGCAACGGCGCCAAAAAGATGGTGAGCTCCAGTATTGTAGCAATAATGCTACAACTCCTGGGGCTTCCTGTCTCTCATTTTATCAACCCGGTAGTTCGTACAAACTTGGAAGCGATGGTGCTATATGCACAAGTACTAGCTCTTGTCGCAGCTGTCACTTGGTCAACTGGCACAAGTCCGCTAGGGCTCAAGCCAACTTCTATAGGCTCTCAGAAGAAGCTTGCTAATTGATGGACGAAAGCTAATCTCAAAGGAAAGCTACTCTACTTGACAAAAATAAACTGAAAGCAAATCAAAGCATGTAAACCTAGGAAACCCTAATTTTAACTAGTCTAACCTCTACAATGCAAGAAATGTGAATGAAACTTCTACCAATGCTGCTGTTACCTCTAATAGGTGCAAATGCATGGATCTAAACTACTTGCATCATGAAAGATATGTTGTTGTATTTTTCCTTTAAGTGTGTGGAATGATGGTGATCTTGTGCTAACTAGGGTTTGGTTGTGCAGATGGGATGAAGAAGGAAGGAAAGCGTGGGACAGGTTGGGAAGGCTAGGAGAGGTCCCTAGGGATCCTTAGCATCCATCCACAGAGGTTCCTCGCATTCAGATGCTCAGCAACCGAGAGAGTGGCCTTCTACAGGATGGCTGTGGAGGATCCTACAGGATACTCTATTTTCTACAGGATGTCTACAACTGGCTACAAGATGACCTACCGTGAGTGTTTGGAGTGATGGAGGAGTGATGGAATGGTAGGGGGAGATGTGTAAGGTAGGAATGAGGCTGGTGATGGCTGTAGAAGTGGAGGAATAGGATAGGGAGTGAATGTAGGGAGTAGGTTGGAAGATAGAGGGCTAGGTCAATGAAAGGGCTAGAGAATGGGAGTACGTGAGGAGTGAAAGACTTTGGGAGATAACAGAGCGGAGCAGGGGTCAAAGATATGGTTGCATGCGTGATCAAGATGGAGGACGAAGTGATGGAACGAGGGAGAGCAGTGTAAGTGAAACAAATGCTTATGACTGTCACTCAACCAAAAATGCATCAACCTAAACTACCTATGCTTGTGAATTCAATGAACAACAATCTAAACGCGAAGGAGAATGTGCATGAAGTTGTGATGAAGGTGTGTGGTGCAGGTGTGAATGGCAAGGAAGCATCTAACGTGACTGTGACTATATTGCAGCAATCATCAAGTAAAGAAATGCGTGTTTTTGGTGGTTAGTCATGGACTTCACTCCAATCCCAGATGAGACGGCAGTGAGCCTTAACAACCTTTTTGTTGGAGCTCCAATCGATTATATCTATCCTCTGCTACACCAAGCAAGTGGAAACAAATTCAACATAAGCAACTCCTATCTAACTCATGAAAAAGACCAACTTAACAACCTGTAATTCGAATTGCATGTGTAAATGAAAAGCTCAAAGTGCTGAAATGAAATGGAAACAACACTACAGCAGAGGGGACCTATGGCTCTCAGGTTGGGCCCTAACCTGAGAGCTATAGTCTCCTTAAGAAAAACTCATAACTAGATCACAAACTGGCTTCTTTATTCATAACTGATATCATGCCAAATTGGCTTACAAAAAGGAACGAAAACTGAACTGTGCTCCAAAATTACAAGAGCAATACGAGAGTTTCAACAACCTATCTAAGGCTAAGGCCTTCATACTTATACAAAAACGATGATCCAACAAGTGTCCTACATTTTAGGAGCTCGGCTGTCCAACTAGAGTTTAACTGTTGATCCTGTAGGATGGTCATAATTGTTGTTCCTGTAGAGCAGTTTATAACTGTTGTTCCTGTAGAACAGCTGGCCGTTTTTTAAGCTCGGAGGGGAGATGGATTAGAGCTCGGAGTTCTTGATGGGAATCACGAGGGATGTCCCTAGAACCGTGGACATCCTCTCCCAAAACCCGCAGTGCCACCTCGTTGTCTCCTTAACTCCTTTTTCGTTGTCTTTTGCTCCCTTTTAATGCCAAAACCTGGAATCAAAATGCATTAGTCACGTAGAGAGAGTGCCTACCCTTCTTCCTAAAAACAACATGAATAAACTAAGAAATGCATGCATAAGCAATAAAAATGAATGGTTTGAGCAAGTAGAATAGGCCAAAATGAGCCCAAATTGTACCAAAATTGGGGCTCATCACTTTGGTCCGTGGTAGTTAGTCCTTGGTATTTGAACCTATGGTTTTGGACCATGGTACCTCGTCAGAAGTGTTGATCCCAAGTATTGGGTCCGTGGTATTGGTTTATTATGGTTTTGGACCATGGTATTGTGGAAGGCCTAAGACTATAAAAGAGGAAGGAGATCATTTGGCAAAGGATTATCTGAAATATAATTGAATATCTGATAAAGTGCTAGATCTGGAAAATTGGTAATTGGGTTATGGTGCAGATCTGGATCTAAATGTAGGAGGAACCTTAGCACAAAGAGAAGGATAAGTTCTATTGATGCATCATAAGCTTTAAGCTTGAATGATAGTATCTTTGTATGATTTTGATCTGTTATTTGTGGCGCTTGCTTGATTTATAAAACTGACAATCTGGGTTATTTATATCTGAAAGAGTGAATTATCCTTTATAGATCTGTACACAGGTTCAGTGAAGCGAAGGTGCGTATATATGCCGGTTCAGTAAAGGAAAACAGCGTATATGCAGGTTGTTCCATACGCAGACGCGTATGCACGTAGGTTTCAGGCTATTAAAGTAGCATATATATTCTGAGTTGTGATCTTGCTGCTTCTGTTTATTGCTGCAGTGTTTTGGGTTTAGATTTGGTGTGTGGTTACTGTTACTATGATCTGGGTACAGTCGTCAGAGAAGTGTTTATGTTGATTCAGTTTTGATTGTTGAAAAGGTGATTGGTTGGTGCTGAAATTCTTGATGCTTGATTGATGTTATTTGTGGATCCAGTCTGAAAATTTATGAAACGTGGTCCCTAAAAGAAGGTTGTAGCCTTCTGTAGGCCAGCACCTACGTACTAGTATCTTGGCTAGTGCAAGAGCTAAGGGGGTTGTAGCTCCCTTCCAGGAGAAGCTGGAAAACGAGAGAGGGTTGTAGCTCTCTACAGGTTGCAGCCTGCGTACTGGTAAAGGACTGCACCAGTACAATTGTAAAAAGAAGTTTCTAATTAAAGAGAGGATAGAGACGAATTTCAGCAGGTGGTTTTCACCCACATTGAGTTTCCACCTTATATCTTGTGTTCTTGTGTGAGATTGTCTTCTTGCTCTGTTTTACTATTTCTGGTTACTGGTTATTTGCTTCTAAATCACAGATTAACAATCAACATCATAAAGATAAATTAAATTAAAAGTTTGCATTATATACGCAGGTTTCCTTCTGCATAATTGCGTATATACACAGGTTTAATTAATTGAAGTAGCGTATATCATTTGATTTTGAAAAAGGAATATTTGACTTGATAATACTGATTCACCCCCCCTCTCAGTATTATTTCCAACAATTGGTATCAGAGTAGGTCCTTCAGAAGAAGCTTGATCACTTGAAGGAAGATCGTTCATCATGAGCAACTACGAGAGGGAAGCATCAATCAGGCAATCAATTTTTGATGGGACAAACTTTGTTTATTGGAAGGTAAGAGTTACTGCCTATCTTCAATCTCTTGGTATAGAATTCTGGGATATCATAGATACAGGGTATACTTTTCCATCAGCAACTCCTACAAATCCGGCTGAGAAAAATAAATATGAAACAAATGCAAAGGCGGTCAATACTCTATTAGGATGCCTATCTCAATCAGAATTTGTCAAGGTAATGCAGTTTAAATCCGCAAAAGAGATATGGGACAAGATTGTTCTGAGCTATGAAGGAGATGATCAGGTAAAACGAGAAAAACTTCAAACCCTTAGGATTCAGTATGAAAATCTCAGGATGTATCATGATGAAAGTGTGGTTAACTATTTTCTTCGTGTAGATGAGATTGTTAATTGTATGAAAAATTTGGGTGAAGAAATAAAAGAGGCTGTTGTGGTTGAAAAAGTTCTAAGATCTTTGTCCCCTAGGTTTGAATCTAAAGTTTCTGCAATAGAAGAAAAAGAGAATATACAAAGCCTTAAAATGTCACAGCTGCATGAAATTCTAACTGCTTATGAAATGAGGAAAGGAGGTCCATCAGATGGGAGAGAGGCTACTTTCAAGGCTTCAGGCAAAGGAGAGTACTATGAGTCAGGACACGTGTCGGAAGAAGAAGAAGAATCAAATTTTGTCAGAAATCTTCAACGAGGTTTTGGATGGTTCCAAGGTAAGTTACCTTTCAAATGATTTTCTTGTGGAAGAGTCGGTCACTATGCTGCCAAATGTCCTCACAAGGATAACATTGACAAAGGGAAGGAACCTATTAGATGGAACAAGAAATAGAATGCAAATAAGAAAAGCTACTATACTCATGAAGACAATGATGGGCTATCAAATAGTGATGAAGATGAACGAGGTAATGACTATAAACTTTTAATGGCTTTTGAAGATGATGATTACTTGGATGCTATAGATGTGGATAGCTTTTATGAAGAGATTTCTAGACTCAAGACATGTTTAGAAGAAAAGAATGTGATCATTGATACTCTGCAATTTCAACTTGATGAAAAAGAAAAATTTCTTGAGAAGTTAGAATGTGAAATTGTTGGCCTTAGAAAAGAAATTGAGAAAACAAAGGCCCTTAATATTAAATTTGTTAAAGGATCTGAAACTCTGGATGAGATTATCAACGTACAACATTCTCCACTAATCAAGATAGGTCTGGGTTATAATGGAGAAACATCTCAAGCATCCACCTCAAAGAGTTATCTTGATGCAGCAAGGAGGAATGAGCAAAAGCCCAATGGATATCATCAGGTAAAGCAGGGACAAATTACATCAAGAACAAACAGAGACTACTAGGTAAACCAGGGGCAATCCATCTTAAGGGTGAACGAAATCTACAACCAGCCACAGGTAAAAACTTCTCAATTTGCTTCAAGAATGGATGACAATAGAAATTACAATCATTTGGCTAGTAGATTTGATAATCACAGAAGTTTCTTCAAAGGCCAATGTTTCTCTTGCCATAACTTTGGTCACAAAGCAGCTCAATGTGTTGCCTATAAGACAATCATGACTAGAGAAGCTCAAAAACAAAGAAGTATGACCGGGATTACGAAAAGGACCTATAACAAATTTTCGGCCCTTGAAAATGAAATTGAATGTTCTATTTGTAATAACTTCGGTCATGAAGATTCTGAATGCAAGAGTAGGTTTCGGCAGACAAAGGAACAAGCCTCAAGCACCCGAACATGGAGAATAAAGGAACCACAACCAGAAAGATGTGGGATAGCTTTTTATGCAGAAGGATAGAAAAATCTATGGTACATCGACAGCGGATGTTCGAAGCATATGACAGGTGATAAAGAAAAACTTGAATCATATACTGCTTTAGAAAAGGGTAAGAAAGTTTCTTTTGGAAATGATACCCCTGCAGCCATAAAAGGAAAAGGCACTGCTCAGTTGAAAGAAAAGGTCAAAGCTGGAAATGTTTTGTATGTTGATGGCTTGAAGCATAATCTACTGAGTGTCAGTCAAATGTGCGATCAAGGAACCGAGGTAATATTTCGATCAAATGGATGTAGCGTTCGTGATCTTGATACAGGAAGAACAGTGATCAAAGGCAGAAGAACTCCAAATAATCTATACATATTTGAAGAAGGACAACGACAATGCTATTTGAGCAAGGATGATGAACACTGGTTATGGCACCAGAGGTTGGGGCATCTAAGCTTTTCACAAATAAGGAAAGCATGCAAATACCAGGCAGTTCGTGGTCTTCCAGATATCAAAATTCCAGACAACACCATATGCAAATCATTTCAGTTTGGTAAGCAAACCAGAACTAACTTCCCTGAGAAGGAAGGATCAGCCAGTAGGCCTCTTGAACTAATCCATACAGATGTATGTGGTCCATTTAGGACAAGGTCACCTCAAGGAGAAGAATAATTTATATTATTCATTGACGACTTCTCCATGATGGTTTGGTTGGGACTTATGAAGCACAAGGACGAAGCATTCGAAAAATTCAAATCTTTCAAAGCCTTGGCTGAAAACGAATCAGATCACAAAATTAAGTGCCTCAGGTCCGACAGAGGTGGGGAGTTTACCTCAAATGAATTTTTCGATTTCTATGAAGAACATGGAATAAGAAGGGAATTCTCTATAGCCAGGACTCCTCAGCAAAATGGGGTGGTGGAAAGGATGAACAGAACGGTCCAACAAATGGCTCGTGCTATGCTTGATGAGTCTGGTACAACCGCAACCTTCTGGGGTGAAGCTGCATTTGCTGCGGTTGTTATTCTCAACAAAACAAATGTCAGAGTGAACATCACTCAAACTCCTCATGAGCTCTGGTATGGTGAGACTCCTTCGGTAAAGCATTTCAAAATTTTTGGGAGCAAATGCTATATTAAGAATACTGATGAAAAGCTTGGCAAACTTGAACCTAGAGCAGATGAAGGCATTTCCTTGGTTATTCTCCCCACAGAAAGCATATAAGTGTTACAATAAAAGACTTGGAAGAATTGTTGACAACATTGATGTAGTGGTTGATGAAAAAGGATACATCCCTAGGCAAGTAAATCATGAAAATATCGAAGAGGATGAAGAATACTCTCCAAATCAGACAGATGATGTAGAAGAACCTCAAGAGGCACCTGAGGAGCAAATAAGGATAGAAGAGAAGACTCTATCCAGGTACGTTCAGAAGAATCATCCAGAATCTCAGATTTTGGGGCAGAAAGAAGCAGGTGTACAAACAAGAAGAAAAATTGCAGAAGCCTCAAGCTATTTGACATTTCTCTCTTCCACTGAACCAAAAAATGTAAGAGAGGCATGCAAAGATGAACGTTGGGTCAAGGCGATGGATGAAGAACTTGAGCAGATCGAAAAGAACAACACTTGGGAGTTGGTTCCTAGACCAAAAGATAAGAATGTCATAGGGACAAAATGGATCTTCAAAAATAAGTTGAATGAAAATGGGGAAGTAATTAGAAACAAGGCCAGACTTGTGTGTAAAGGGTATGCTCAACAAGAAGGAATAGACTTTGAAGAAAATTTTGTTCCTGTTTCCAGACTTGAGGCCATCTGAATGTTCCTTGCTCTCTCAGCTTTCAGAAGTTCAAAGTTTTTCAAATGGACGTGAAATCAACTTTTCTAAATGGGGACTTAGAAGAAGAAGTGTACATTGAGAAACCAGATGGTTTCATCCTTGGGAATGATCCAAATCTTGTATGTAGACTAAAAAAGGCTCTCTATGGTCTTAAACAGGCTCCAAGGGCTTGTTACTACCGTTTGGAAAAATATCTTCATCAACAAGGTTTTTCAAAGGGATCAGCAGATAGCAATCTTTACATAAAAATTGAAAATGACAAATTGCTAATACTTGTTGTGTATGTAGATGATATTATCTTTGGCAGCAATGAAGAATCTATGAGTCAAAGCTTTGCCTTGGTGATGCAGAAAGAATTCGAAATGTCTTTGCTTGGAGAACTAACATATTTTCTTGGTTTGCAAATCCAACAAAATGAAGGTGGTATCTTCTTGTCTCAAACCAAGTATCTCAAGCAGATTTTGAAGAAATATGGCATGGATGATGCAAAACCAGTATGTACCCCGATGGTCACAGGATGCAGCCTCTGTGCAAATGATGAATCAACGACAGTGCATCAACCAACCTACAGGTCTATGATTGGAAGTATACTTTATTTCACAGGTACTTGACCAGACATCATGCATGCAGTGGGAATAGTTGGAAGATTTCAGGCAAATCCAAAGGAAACTCATCTTCAAGTAGTCAAGAGAATCTTCAAGTACCTTCAAGGAACTCAAAACTATGGCTTATGGTATCCTAGAGATACAGATCTCACACTTCATGCTTACACAGATGCAGATTGGGCCGGAAGTGTGGATGACAGGAAGAGCACAAGTGGTGGTGCATTCTTTATGGGTTCCAGATTAGTATTTTGGTTCAGCAAGAAACAGAGTTCGATTGCTTTATCTACAGCTGAAGCGGAATATGTGGTTGCTGCATCTTGCTACACTCAACTTCTTTGGATGATGCAGACATTGCAGGATTTTCAAATCACTTGTACACCACCTATCTCCATCTTATGTGATAATACAAGTGCAATCAGCATTTCAAAGAACCTAGTCATGCATTCAAAGACCAAGAACATACCGATCAAGTATCACTTTCTCCGGGAACAAGTGTTGGAATAAAAGGTCAAATTGGAGTATGTTCCTTCTAAGGAACAAGTTGCTGATATTCTCACCAAACCACTGCCCAGAGAGACATTTGAATACCTCAGACAGAAGCTAGGAGTAGTTGATGCATCATCTTTCTGTTAAAACTTGTTTGTTTCAGAGAAAAATGGGTGTACGCGAGTTGAATGAGGAAGATCCGCGTACATACGCCGATTTATGCAGGTGCAGTCGCGTATATGGAGTTTTGAAGAAAATCAGCAAGGACAGACTCTGGCTGAAGAGAGTCTGATATGGGTCTGATAGAGACCATCTGGCATAGGTTCAGGGGGAGCAGATAATCTTCTAATAATGCATTTTTTGGCATTATCTTAGAAGCTTTTGGTTCTAGTTCACAGTTGTTGTTGGTTTCAGATGGAACAGAGGCAGAGGAAGAACAAAAGGAAATCTTGGTTGCTGATCTGAATGGTGATTGATAGATGCTTCTGCTATCAGTTATTGGTGACTTTCATAAGTCTTGTTCTAGATATTTCATCTCTATGTCATGTATCTCTTTTTTGGTATCTCTTTTATGGTGTCAAGGTCATGTAATGGCCTATTTTGGTTTCCCCACTATGCCTGCGATGAACATGTAATAAACTTGGTTGTCATATGTAAATTTCAGATGTATCCCCACTTGGTTGGGTGATGGATGTATGTATTGAGTCTTTGGTGATAAGAAGGTCTTTTATGATGTATAAGTCGTGGTTCTTCTTGAAGAACATATTTTGCAGATCTTGCCTACAATGAGGGGGAGCATGGTCAGCACAGCAGGGCAAAATTTTCAGCATGATCTCAGGGGGAGCACAACCCTTTGCCCTTGATGTCAAAGGGGGAGAATGACTTTGAAGATTTTGGGTTGCCATCAAGTCCAAAGGGGGAGATTGTTGGCATTATAGCACATGATTGGAGCTATGGCACAGGTGTTGTCCTTGATGGCAACTCTCTTTGGTAACAGATCTCAGTTCAGGCTTTCAGAATGAAGGAAAATACATATACGCAAGTTCATCTAGATGAAGATGCGTATACACGCGGGTTAGTCATTTCAAAGATGCATATGCGTATACACGCACTTTCATGCAAGGAAAAGCGCGTATATGTTGGACAACTTACCTTTGGTCCGTGGTATTTAGTCCTTGGTATTTGAACCTATGGTTTTGGACCATGGTACCTGTTGGTACCATCCCATGACCTCCTTTTTCCCCCTAAAACATATCATTTGCCTACCTCTTTCCATCATACATCTCTTAGATCCATTGAAATTGATTAGGTAATAGTACTATAGTTATTAAAATGCATTAAAATTGATTTAGGAGTTTTATGTTAAAGAATTAGGAATTTTTGGTAAAATGACTACAGGAAGTTACAACATCCTGTAATTGGTTTATTGTTTGACATGTGGCATGATAGCTAGGCTAGAGCGAAGGGTAGGGATGAAAAGTAGAATGTCCAAGCATGGACGAATACCTATCCTACAGCAGAACCGACCCTCCTACATGCGCGGTCAACGATCGTCAAAGTATAGCATGTTGGCGACAAAGGCAGCAACAGCGTAGCATTCTAAACTGATTTAGTTTTGTTCCTTTTTGAAATCAGTTCAGAATAGAAACATTTTAAAAAGTCACGACATGATAAAAGAGGCAACAGCCGCATCATGAATGTACATTCGTTTTCGAAATGTAAAGGTTGTAAAAAAATATATGTAAACACAGTTCTGTATAGTTAGTGGTTGGTTATCATTGTATCGTTTTGAAAACAGAGTTTTGAACTTAATACCAAGAACACGGTTGCAGTCACGATTTTCCTTGTTGCGTTGATTCTATAATCGGTTGATCACAGTCCAGTATACCTCTGAAACGCGGACGGGCCTTGCGTTAAACTAGTATACTGTCATTTCTTTTTATCTGCAACTTAGGGTATTAAATGATATACACAGCAATTAGAATTGGTTTTTGATTTCAATAGAATGCATATGGGTGATGTTTATGATAGTGCTTGAACAGTTCATCACTGAGATCGTGAATCGTATCTTGTAATGGATTCGATCCTTTGTTGTCTTTTAAATCAATGTCATGAACTCTGTTATCATTTTAAAGTATGCTTATGATTTCAGTATGTCTTTATCTTTCATGAATATTAGTTGAATGTTGAGTATTTGCTGAACAGGGGTTTTATGCATAGTGTCTCCGTAAGGAGATTGAAATCTTGGTTTAAAGTGATACATAGTGTTTTAATTTGGTAAATGAATGAAATGACAGTGTTGTAATTAGGTAGATTAACTGAGTGACCTAAGTGTTTGGGTGATAGGTATCACACCTCAATATTCCGTAAAGAAGTCCTGTAACCTACCATCATAACCACTTAGCTAATAATCCTTTATGTCTATATACTGTAGACGCGTGCCTCTAAGTCTACGCATCCTGGTCGATAATAAATATAGCCTAGTCTAGCACCCTAGATAGGACACTACATTTTGGCGCCGTTGCAGGGAGGCGTACTTAAAGGATTTAAAAAGAAAAAAAATTCAATAAACAAAAATGAGCAAAAACATAGATTTAGAAATCATGTTCATTTATGCCTAGATTTAGAGACAATCAAGGTAGATTCATAAAAACCCCCCACCATCCAAAAACTAACCCATCATGATCAGGAGCAGACTCTTTAGGGAATACAACACCATCTGAGGAAGTTACCATACAAGCATTAGAGGATAAACAAAAGTCAGGACAAAGTCTTACTCTCATCGAAAGGCAAACTTTATTAACACATAAATTGCAGAAGAAGCACTTTCTGAGATCTTCCACAGAAGGAGAAAGTAGCACAGTGACCGAACAATCTTTCTTTAATCTCCTCTTTAAAACAAGTGACACTGACACAGAGAGACCTATTAGAATGGCTGAGGAAGGAGCTGGATCAGTACCAAATCAAGGACAGAGAGACGAAGAAGAGTCAACTTTTAAGTTTCCTATACATGAACCACAAGAATATGATGAGATCAAAATGAAAAACATACCTCCATCCGTGCTACCAAACTTTTATGGTATGGCTTCAGAAGATCCAGACTCATTCTTGTTCGAATTTGACATTGTATGTCGAACATATGGCTATACAGATGATGCCCATAGGCTTAGACTCTTCCCAGAGACATTAAAGGCATCAGTCTTAAGATGGTTCATGAGGCTTGGTGAGCATGCGATAGTTGATTGGGAAGGCATGAGAAGAATATTTCTAAGGAAATATCAACCTTATTGTAGATCCAAATATTCCAAAGATGATATCTTTAGAATGAGCCAGCAAGAGGATGAAACCTTAAAGGAATACTTAGAATGGTTTGTCTACAACTTACAAAAATCCAAACATCGAACTATGCCTCTTGATCTGATCCGCACAATATTCTTGAAAGGCATCCGAGAGGAATACATGGATGATCTTAACTTGATGGGAAAAGGTGACATTTCTGCCTTACCCTTTGAAGAAATCGCTGAGTTATGCGAAAAGTATTCAAGGAGCAAAGCTAAAATGGGAAAAAGAACCCTATCATCCAAAGTCACAAAATCTGCTTCAGCAAGTGTCACAAGGGCTGAAATAGGGAATCTGTTAGAAGAGTTTAAAACAGATCTGTTAAGCACCCTAGGGAACCAAATTGACACTCTAAAAGCCAAGAAGAAACAAGAAGATGAAGATCAGATAATGGCTATCTTCTGCCCAAAATGTCGGAAGAAACATGCATTAAAAGACTGCCCATTAGAAAACATCCAAGTTTGTGCTTTCTGTACTGAACATCATGATATATTTAATTGTCCTAAAGTTAAGGTTTTGCAGAACTGTAATATGGCAGCTAATGCGGAGATGGAAAACGTGTATTACATGGGCACAAAGAGACCATGGCAGCCAAGGCCAGCACCTCAAGGTATGTTTCCAAATCAAAATTTGCAATTTCCTGTAAATGATCAAATGTATGCACAGAATTCATGGAATGTACCCATGCCATGGCAGCACCAAAACCACCCACAGCAACAATGGAGACCATCTCAACAATACTCTCAATCCTATCATACATATCCTCAATCATACCAACCATATTCACAACCATATCAACAATACCATCAGCTGTATTCATCACATTCTCAACCATATCAGCAGTATCCTCAGCAAGTTGTTTATCAGCCTCAACCTACTCAACAAGCACTGCCTGCTCCTCCACCAATAAATCCACCACAACTGCAATTTCCATCTAACTCACAACCTCCCAGACCTACTCAAATTCCTGCTCAAACTGTCCCAAATCCAAATAACAGAGCAGAGAGGCCAGCCTACAATGTAGAAGAGGGAACCTCATATCCCACACTACCCTTTGCAAAACATCAACTTGAGGTCTGGTAGGGTACTCCACAAAGATTCTCCAATAACAGATAAGCAAGAAGAAAACACAGAAAATGAAAATGAAATGACAAATCAAAGAAAACCAAACGATGATACCAAAGATAAGCAGATGCAACCATTGCATCCACCTTTTCCAGACCGATTGGTCCAAATAAAACCTCCAATGTCTATCCCACAGTTTGATGTCTTAGATGAACTCAAGAATGTCTACATAAAAATTCCACTGCTGCAAGCTATAAAAGACATTCCCATATATACTAAAGCCATCAAAGACATGTACCTCAAGAAGCCTACTAGGAAAAGGATTGATCCTCAAACCATTCATGTTATAGGACATTTAGTTGGCCTTATGACCAATACCATCTCCATGGAAAAGTATGTTGATCCTGGCATTCCCAAAGTGACCACCATCATTAACAACATACAAATTCCAAACACTTTGATAGATCTTGGGGCCGCAATAAATGTCATGACTCTTGAAACCATGAGAACACTCCAGCTCATAAATTTGCAACATACAACGATTGTTCTAGAACTAGCTAATAGGTCTAAAGTGATTCTTGAAGGGATTTTGGAGGACATAATTGTCTCACTAGACTCTTGGGAGTATCCATTGGATTTCTTAGTTTTTCAACCCAAATCCAATTTAGGAGGGCACCCTATCATCCTTGGTAGACCATGGTTAGCAACTGTTGATGCATTCATAGGATGTCGATCGGGCAATATGATCATTTCAAGAGGGACCGAAATAAAACAACTCACTCTTTATCCATCGGCACAATCACCAGCAGTAACACACAATTTGTGGCTTGATGATAAATACAATGATAAAGAAGAAGTACAATCTGTTTTTAGCATTGACCAAATCTATGATTTCCAAGAACAAAATAATAATGATTTGGTAGAATTGTTCCTTTCTCAACCTGATATTTCTGAAAATTTGAGAAACGACCAATATCATGCTGCAGATGTACTTTTAGCCCAAAACTTTCAGGAAACATGCACCATTCAATCTTTGAAAACCACATTTCACGATATTTTTCCAGTTCAATCCATCACCAACACACAGAGTCAGATCATAGAGATTAGTCCAGGGAAAACTCTGAACATAGGCAATCACCTAGACTCATCTCAGCAAGAGAAATTGATTCAACTATTGAGAAAATACCAGAAAGCATTTGCTTGGGACTACACCGATATGCATGGGATTCACCCTGACACATGCACTCACCATATTTATACAGATAGTACTATCAAACCAGTGAGGCAACCACAGAGAAGAATGAACCCCATGCTCCAGGATATTGTCAGAGAAGAATTGCAAAAAACTGTTGAGAGTTAATTTTATATATCCTATTTCTGGCAGTCAGTGGGTATCCCCATTGGTTATAGTGCCCAAGAAAAATGGTAAGTGGCGCATTTGTGTTGATTACAGACAACTGAACAAAGCAACGCTCAAAGATTATTTCCCACTACCATTTATTGACCAAGTGTTAGACACCCTAGCTGGGAAGTCATCATTTTCTTTTCTTGATGGTTTCAGTGGCTACAACCAATTCAGGATAGCCTCAGAAGACCAGGACAAAACCAAATTCACCTGTCCCTGGGGCACTTATGATTATAATGTTTTTCCATTTGGACTTTGCAATGCTCCAGCTACATTTCAGAGAGCTGTATTAGCTATTTTCGCTGATTTAGTTCATGATTGTGTTGAAGTTTACATGGATGGTTTTTCAGTGTACGACAATTCATTTGAACATGCATTAGAGAACCTTGAAAGAGTTTTGAAAATGTGTATTGAAGCTAATCTGTCCCTGAGCAATGAAAAGTGCTTTATGATGTTAAACGAAGGGATAGTATTAGGCAACTATATTTCTTTTCAAGGCATCAAAGTTGACCCAGCAAAGATCCAGATCATTGTTGATTTGCCAATTCCAAAGAATCAAAGAGAGGTAAGAAGTTTCCTTGGGTATGCAAGCTATTACAGAAGGTTTATTGAACATTTTAGTAAAATAGCTTTACCTTTGTTTAAACTTCTAACAAAAGATGTACTTTTCAACTGGAATGAGAACTGCCAACAAGCATGCGAAGTACTCAAAAGAAGTTATCAACCGCACCAGTATTAAGAGGGCCTAATTGGAGCCTACCATTTCATATCTTTACAGATGCATCTGACACTGGAGTGGGTGCCTCATTAGGCCAGAAAGAGGAATCTTGTAATTATGCCATTTATTTCATTAGCAAAAATCTCACACCTGCAGAGTCAAACTACACAGTCACAGAAAAGGAAACACTTGCAATCATATATGTTGTGAATAAATTCTGACATTATATAACTGGTTATGAAGTCTTTGTACATACTGATCATTCTGCCATTAGACATTTAATGAATAAACCAATAACTAGTGGCAGAGTTACCAGATGGTTATTATTGTTACAGGAATTTAACATCACAGTGTTAGATAGACCAGGTAAAGAGAATCAGGTGGCAGATTTTCTTTCTAGACTGCAAAATCCAGGTGAGGTTGTTCTGGTTGAAGATTCTTTTCCAGATGAAAATTTATTTGCAATTTCCATAGTAAATCCTTGGTATGCTGATTTGGCCAATTATTTGTCTACAGGAAGGACACCCCCACACTTTACTGCAAAGGAAAAGAAGAGACTAGTCAAACAAAGTGCTAGATATTCATGGATTAATGGTGATTTATTTTACACTGGTTATGATATGATTATTAGAAGATGTGTAAGAAATGATGAGATAATTGATATTTTAAAATCTTGCCATGATGAACCGTGTGGTGGGCATTTTGCAGCTAAGAGGACAACATTCAAAGTTCTTACTCTTGGATACTACTGGCCATCCATTTTTAAGGATGCCAAGAAGTATGTGAAGAGTTGTGACAGCTGCCAAAGAATGGGCAGGCCAACAGCTACAGACGAGATTCCCCTTCAGCCCCAATTTCACCTAGAGCCATTTGAAAAATGGGCTCTAGACTTTATAGGACCCATTAACCCAACCTCCAATGGTAAAAAGTACATCTTAGTATGTACTGATTACGTCACAAAGTGGGCTGAAGCAAAAGCACTAGTTAGAGCCACCGAACAAACAGTGGTAAATTTCCTTTATGAAGAGATTTTTGTAAGGTATGGAGTACCAAGGGAGATAGTGACTTATCAAGGTACTCAATTCACCTCAAAGTTAGTGAAGGACATCACAAACAAATACCAAATCAAGCACAGAAGAAGTACACCTTACCATCCACAGGCCAATGGGCAGGTGGAATCTACAAACAAAACTTTGGAAGGGATCATTACTAAAACTGTGGCAATGAACAGGAAGAATTGGGAAGAGAAGCTCAAAGATGCACTCTGGGCTTACAGAATTATGTGGAAGGATACTACAGGATTTACACCATATCAGTTGGTGTATGGCAAAGAGGTAATGCTTCCTATTGAGTTTCAAATACATACTTTTAAACTGGCTGCAGATTTGCAAATTGACTTGGACCAAGCACAACAAGAAAGAATTCAGCAGTTGAACCAGCTGGATGAAATGAGGCAGCAAGTAGAGGAAACCACAATCCTCATGCAAAAACAAAGGAAGCAGTGGCATGATGCACATATCAAGAAGAAGCAGTTCAAGAAAGGTGACTGGGCTTTACTTTTTGACTCTAAATTCAGAGATCATAAAGCCAAGTTTACCACCCATTGGATGGGCCCATACCAAATTATTCAGGCTTATGACAATGGTTCAGTCAAGCTCAAAACTATTGATGTAGAAGGTCATTCCTTTACTGTCAATGGTCATCACCTGAAACTATACACTAAGCCCATCAGCAAGCAAAATTTTCTCCAAGCAGTATCTCAACAAAGAGAGGTTGAGCTACTACAGCCTTCAGCTGCAATATCCCTGCCTTAGTTCATTTCCTTTCAATTTCGAAATTCAAAAAGAAATTAAAAAAAAAACAAAACAAAACAAAACAAAATCTAAAAAAAATAATATAAAATAAAAAAAACATATAATAACACTGGGTTAGATGTGAAAACCAGACTCTGGAACACTCTAACCCCGAATTCTTACTTGAAAACCAATTCGTTGGCGGGTAAGAATTCCTTTTCTTTTGTTCACTGTTTCATTTATCAACTGAATAATGACTTGAGGATAAGTCAAAACTTTAGTGGGGGAGAGAAGCATCAGCATTTTGTTCTTTTATCTCTCCATTGTAAATTCTTAAAGATTTCTTATCTCATCTCCTCACTGTAAATTTCCAAAGCAGTTTGTTTCATCATTCCAGATTTCAATAAAGAAGTTGTTTTTTCATTGTTTTATCTCAGAGGGACCTGGTTATAAATATTATGCAGGGGACCTGTTCTGTCCAGAAGACCATGTTACCAACACCAGCAGTAATGGGACCTGTTTAAGACACATAAAAGGAACCTCTTAAGAGACTGTTACTTCAGGATTACTTCAAAAAAGCCTCATCAAGTTTCTACAAGGATCCACAGGTTGCTGGGCACCAAGACTCCATCAAATACCCAAGATCAAGGAACCTGTATACATATAATTCTTTCTCCGGATTTCAAAGGAGCTGCATGAACATCTTCAAGATTTCAGAGGGACCTGTTGCATTCGAATCTATCTCAGGGGACCTGTTATGAACAACAAAGAATAATCAAAAGGGACTAGTCCTACTCAGCATGCCAATGCAACAACAACCAACAAAAGTGTAATGTGTTCCTTATTCTTAGCATTTAATTTCTTAGATTAATTTTTAATGTTGAATTTAATGACTGTGACTGTTATGATCAATTTCATACTCCAACCTATTTCATACCTCTAAATTCGTTACCCCTTTTCATATCAACCTTGTTATGTCAATCGTATCTTACAGCCATACCAACATCTTCCTTTTGGTCGAGTACCAATAGAAGCAGGACACGTGGTGAATTGTTTTAAAAAAAAAAAGAAAGAAAGAAAGAAATGTTAAGCAGGCTTATTCATTGTATCCCACATGGCCGAATTATGATTCCACCACCCGACATAGCCAAATGATACAGAGGACTCCCTGAAATCATACCCCAATATTGCATATACGCTTCCAGCGCTTCTATGATGGCATCCATACAAGCGGTACAGCCATTCCTCTGTTCCAAAAGGTGAATATGCTATGAAGTAAATGTAGTTGGTTATTTCACCATCATTCTCAGTTATTTCACGCTGGCATTTGACTCCCCTGACTTCCAAAGTAAGGATTGAAAGCAGTGAGCGCCACAAGAGGGAAATATAGCCATTTGGGTTCGAATTCCACCATAATCACAAGACAGTCAACCGAGCATCATATGGGATATTAAGGGAGTGACACCACCAGGTAACAAATTGAAACTTCTTTGTTCGAATTGCAAAACATAAACAGAGAAGAGTTAGAGCATGACCCTCTGCCAAAATGACCAATAGGGTCGAGCGGAGCATGTTCGACAGTTCTCAGTATCACGAAGATTGCATTTCAATTCTCAAAGAGATACAGTGGCTTCCCTTTTTAGAGAAATTTCGTGGAAGTAATGAAGAGGTTACCAAACAATTCGCTTTCACATTCAATGGAGAGAAAGCCCTGATAGGTAATTTTTCATTCAGGGTTTCGGAAGACACCATAGCCCAGTCAATAGGGATCAACCCAGAAGGGGAGAAGTACTTCAAGACAAAGCAATTTAAAGAGAAGTCATGGACTCAATTTATGTCTAGATCTAGAGTCTCATCAGTTAATTGGAAGAAAGGCGTCCCAAGGAGTTGGTTGATGCATCCCTGGGACGAGATGGTCTATATCCTCCAAAAATTCATAACTTGTGAAGGCTGTTACAGTATTGTCTATCTATACCATATTAAACTACTGCTACACTTGAAAAGGCAGTGTGTTATCAGTCTACCATATTTCCTATTGCAAAGCCTAACCAAGATGTCGAAGACCATCCAAAAGCAGAAGGGAAATGAAGACAAGAGCTTATATCACTTTGGGTTAATTAAAATTCTTATTGAGCATGAATTGCAGAGAAGAGGGAAAACGTGGAAGGAGTTCTTAGCTGCTAACCAAATTAAAGATGAAGAAGACAAAGAAGAACTGCAGGAGAACTCAGGATTCATGAAGGATATCGATGAAGAGATCCCAGTATCCAAAGCAAGCAAGGTACCTCCACCTGTGAGCAGCATAAGGACTAGGAAAATGAGAAAAGAGGATGCTCAGAAAGCAGAGCAAGATAAAATTTTCACCACCTATTCAAGAAGAACAAGGAGAGCATCAAAAGCCCAGTTACAAGAAGACTGGCTTGAATCCAATGCATCTATACCGATGGATATTGATAGTAGTGCCTACTCACAACCAGGACCAGGAGCTGATATAGAGGTTGAAAGCAATAACAGGCAAGAAAAAGGTTCACCACCTCCCATTAAGAAACAGAAGAAACTGGAGAAACAAATTGAGAAATTAAAGGAAGAACTCATGGAGGCTAATATGCTGGAAAAGGTTATCAAGAAAGAAAATGAAATGCTCCGAGCACAGAGTAAAGAGACTCAACAGAAGAATGAAAAGTTAAGGGAGCGAATCAATGAACTTGAGGCTGAGCAAATGGATATTTGTAAATGGGCCACTAAGTGGTACAACCAGAAGAAGACCCTCAAAGAAAAATACAAAAGATTAAAGCAGGAGCTCCATGGTCAGAAAGATGCCCAGGTGAAAAAGAATGTGGATACATTGCTGAAGGCAGCAGAGGTACAGGCAGGGACAGAGTTCAAGGGAAGCACTTCGGGGTTAGCATGAGGTCATGCTAATTCATTAAGTCGGGGAGAGATGTTGGTACCATCCCATGACCTCCTTTTTCCTCCTAAAACATATCATTTGCCTACCTCTTTCCATCATACATCTCTTAGATCCCTTGAAATTGATTAGTTAATAGTACTATAGTTATTAAAATGCATTAAAATTGATTTAGGAGTTTTATGTTAAAGAATTAGGAATTTTTGGTAAAATGACTATAGGAAGTTACAACATCCTGTAATTGGTTTATTGTTTGACATGTGGCATGACAGCTAGGCTAGAGCGAAGGGTAGGGATGAAAAGTAGAATGTCCAAGCATGGACGAATAACTATCCTACAGCAGAACCGACCCTCCTACATGCGCGGTCAACGATGGTCAAAGTATAGCATGTTGGTGACAAAGGCAGCAACAACATAGCATTCTAAACTGATTTAGTTTTGTTCCTTTTTGAAATCAGTTCAGAATAGAAACATTTTAAAAAGTCACGACATGATAAAAGCGGCAACAGCCGCATCATGAATGTACATTCGTTTTCGAAATGTAAAGGTTGTAAAAAAACATATGTAAACACAGTTCTGTGTAGTTAGTGGTTGGTTATCATTGTATCGTTTTGAAAACAGAGTTTTGAACTTAATACCAAGAACACGGTTGCAGTCACGATTTTCCTTGTTGCGTTGATTCTATAATCGGTTGATCACAGTCCAGTATACCTCTGAAACGTGGACGGGCCCTGCGTTAAACTGGTATACTTTCATTTCTTTTTATTCGCAACTTAGGGTATTAAATGATATGCACAACAATTAGAATTGGTTTTTGATTTCAATAGAATGCGTATGGGTGATGTTTATGATAGTGCTTGAACAATTCATCACTGAGATCGTGAATCGTATCTTGTAAGGGATTTGATCCTTTGTTGTCTTTTAAAGCAATGTCATGAACTCTGTTATCATTTTAAAGTATGCTTATGATTTCAGTATGTCTTTATCTTTCATGAATATTAGTTGAATGTTGAGTATTTGCTGAACAGGGGTTTTATGCATAGTGTCTCTGTAAGGAGATTGAAATATTGGTTTAAAGTGATACACAGTGTTTTAATCTGGTAAATGAATGGAATGATAGTGTTGTAATTAGGTAGATTAATTGAGTGACCTAAGTGTTTGGGTGATAGGTAACACACCTCAATCTTCCGTAAAGAAGTCATGTAACCTACCATCATAACCACTTAGCTAATAATCCTTTATGTCTATATACTGTAGACGCATGCCTCTAAGTCTACGCATCCTGGTCAATAATAAATATAGCCTAGTCTAGCACCCTAGATAGGACACTACAGTACCTCGTCAGAAGTGTTGATCCCAGGTATTGGGTCCGTGGTATTAGTTTATTATGGTTTTGGACCATGTTATTGTGGAAGGCCTAAGACTATAAAAGAGGAAGGAGATCATTTGGCAAAGGATTATCTGAAATATAATTGAATATCTGATAAAGTGCTAGATCTGGAAAACTGGTAATTGGGTTATGGTGCAGATCTGGATCTGAATGAAGGAGGAACCTTAGCGCAAAGAGAAGGATAAGTTCTATTGATGGATCATAATATTTAAGCTTGAATGGTAGTATCTTTGTATGATTTTGATCTGTTATTTGTGGCGCTTGCTTGATCTATAAAACTGACAATCTAGGTTATTTATATCTGAAAGAGCGAATTATCCTTTATAGATCTGTACACAGGTTCACTGAAGCGAAGGTGCATATATACGCCGGTTCAGTAAAGGAAAACAGCGTATATGCAGGTTGTTCCATACGCAGACGCGTATGCACGCAGGTTTCAGGCTATTAAAGTAGCGTATATATTTTGAGTTGTGATCTTGCTGCTTTTGTTTATTGCTGCAGGGTTTTGGGTTCAGATTTGGTGTGTGGTTACTGTTACTGTGATCTGGGTACAGTCGTCAGAGAAGTGTTTATGTTGATTCAGTTTTGATTGGTGAAAAGGTGGTTGGTTGATGCAGAAATTCTTGATGCTTGATTGATGTTATTTGTGGATCCAGTCTGAAAATTTATGAAACGTGGTCCCTAAAAGAAGGTTGTAGCCTTCTGTAGGCCAGCATCTACGTAGTAGTATCTTGGCTACTGCAAGAATTAAGGGGGTTGTAGCTCCCTTCCAGGAGAAGCTGGAAAACGAGAGAGGGTTGTAGCTCTCTGCAGGTTGCAGCCTGCGTATTGGTAAAGGACTGCACCAGTACAATTGTAAAAAGAAGTTTATAATTATAGAGAAGATAGAGACGAATTGCAGCAGGTGGTTTTCACCTACATTGGGTTTCCACCTTATATCTTGTGTTCTTGTGTGCGATTTTCTTCCTGCTATGTTTCACTGTTTCTGGTTACTAGTTATTTTCTTATGAATCACAGATTAACAATCAACATTAGAAAGATAAAGTAAATTAAAAGTTTGCATTATATACGTGGGTTTCCTTCTGCATAATTGCGTATATACGCGGGTTTAATTAACTGAAGTAGCGTATATCATTTGATTTTGGAAAAGGAATATTTGGCTTGATAATATTGATTCACCCCCCCTCTCAGTATTATTTCCAACATAGAAGTCATGCAAAAGCAATGAGATGGTTGAGGTTGAACGAAGGAAAGGTGGCCAGTTAACTTGGCCACCTTCCTCTAGTTGACACCACTCATCCAAGATGTCACCCACATGTGTGCACAGTCAACTTCAGCACAAGATGTCAAGGACAGGTAGTGGAGGAGGTGTGAAGTTTGATGCAATAATGAGAGATGATTATGACGAGAGGCCATGATGACCAAGCCAGTGGGGACAAACAGTCCAAATATGGCCACCGTATACCTTTCCATCTCAACACTCATCACCGAAAATATCCATCAAGGGTAATAAGTACTCCTCCCCGAGCATTCTCACCACCTTTTCCTCCATTCTCTCCTCGTAACTTAGCTAAAGTAGTCTCGTCATGCCCCCACAACATTTTAACCATTGTCCTCCATCGATCTCTCCCGTATTCTTTCTCTCGGCATTTTCTACAGGATCACCTACAGGTTCTATAGGAGCACCTACAGGAAATCTGAAGGAGGGGCAGTGAGTCATTTTGAAGGGAGAAAACATGATTTTTTGCACGATTTTTGGTTTGAAGAGGTAGGGTTCAAGCATGTCCCCTATTGAATATCAATATATGAAAGAAGTGGGTTCAATTTGAGGAGGAAATAAAGTCTTTAGGAGAGGATAAAATACATAAAAAAAATCTACTTATTTAAAAAAAAAAAACACAGTCTCCTCTGTTTCTCCGTTATTCTCAAAATTCCCTGTCTCCATCTCCATATTTGTTTTTTTTTAAAGAGTATAGACAATATGATAGGAGGATTTATGAGAAAGGATCCCACCAACTCCACTAAGCTCCATGCACATCCACAAGTGGTGGACATCTTCACAAGGGCAAACTGGAAAATTTCTTTGACAAATTCCAAGGGTTTGATGAGGAAATTTCCCAAGAGTTGCTCTCTATCTACTACCCCACACAAGAAATCATGCCACTGCCATTGAGGATGTTGGTCATATGGAAAAAAAACTCAGGGAAATGGGTAGAGAGTTGAGTGCTCTCAAAGACAGGGAAGCCATTACAAGAAGCCACCTTGAAACTGAAAATGAATTGCTAAGGAGGCAGCTGCAAGAGAAAGAGACTCAGCTGGCATGCATGGCCATCTTATCCATGGAGGCATTGTAATGTAGAACACTAGCAAAATCCTATGGCCTATATCTGAAGGACCAATGGTTACAATTCCATATAAAGACTCTAGCACAAAGAGACACAATGCATTTTCAAGATTACAGGTAGTTTATGGATCTGTGTGACCAAAGCACATCATAGGATAAGTCAAAGATGGCATAATTCTACCTACATCACATGGCCCTCATAGAAATGAATGTGTAGGACTCCAATGCTAGGTTAGGGGACCTGCAACTAATGGCCATGGCCTCATGGATGAACCATGAAGAGTTGAGGGCAGTAGAAATAAAAAGATTGATGATAAAAGAGCAGAATGAGCCATTAATGATAAGAGTTGAGCCATCAGATCCCATGGCACTCATCAGCACACACACAACTTGCTTGCCAATAATCGTCAGATTGCCCTTAGATATCTAAATGATCAGGCACAAGTCATTGCACACTTTGAGGATATGCAAAGGCTACTTGGGGATGACTGTGTGTATGCATGCATGACGAGATGGAACACCTTACTACAAAGCTGCAGATCAAGGAATATCATTCCCCCATGAGGCTGAAGGAGGCATTAAGAAGGGTGCCAATGTACAAGCACTCTAGGCAGAGGCTAAAGGTCAACTGGATTGGCCTCAAACTGAGTCCCCCACTATTGTTAGGAATGTTGGAAGGCAGAAGAGAAGAAGAAGAGGAGGAGCAGTGGGAAGAGATAGAAAGGAAGGAAGGATTCTATGATAAAGAAGAGGAGACCACATCAGAAGCTTGGGGTGCTAAGGAGGCCACCAGGACCATAAAAGATGAGGAGATGGAATAAGTTACTCAGAGGATGAGAAACACCTTTGGTAGGGGGTGATGATGAACCTCATAAATGGGTAATTATATGGGCTCATTTTACCTCCTAACCTAGTCAAATCAACCATAATCTTAGATTATTGTATGATTTTCTGATATATTTATGCTTATTGAGTGAGTTGAGTTAGTTATGATGCCATGTGGTCTAACATGTGTTTAATGCAAATTATTGATGAATTTTGAGGTCAAAGTCAAGGATTCAATGGACAAATGGCAGAAATAACTGGAAGTGGACAAAGGAGAGGACTTATAGGAGGGAATCCCCCTCATTTATTACTCCTCACTTTGAATTCACCTTCATTGAGCTCGGAGTACAAGCAGCCAAATCATGCACTAGAAGGCAGCCGAGCAAGTGGAGGATGACTAATGATTATCTCGATTTTTGGGAGCCAAGCCTCTCTGATATTAAGGAAGTTGTTGGTAGCTTCATTTGTATAAGTAGAAAGTCCTAGGGCATCGCTAGGGTCATATTGTTTTTGGATTTTTGCTTATGTAAACTCTGCTCAACTTCGAGCTTATTATTTTGTGATAGTTTCATGTAATCTTACTATTGTTTTGGAAATAAAGATGGAATCCTTTTTGAGTTAGCACTGATTTGCCTTAGAGGAATGAAGCTCTTGGGTTAGGGCCCAATCCAAGTAGCCAAGCTCCTATTTACCTGTATTTGTATGTTTATTTCAGCTTGTAGATTAGGTTGCTGTTAGATGTATTTCTTTTATGGTTAAGAATAGGTTGCTTTTGATGATTCAGTAGTTTGCTTCCATTTGTGCTCTATATAGCAAGTTAATAAGTGATAAAAAGAATATTCAAAAGGCTATCAATAGTGCCTTGGCCTCTCTTCCTCCATTTGGGACCATGATTTGAGGCAAAGACCCTCTTGCTGCCCCAAAAACACAAATTTTCCTCATTCATAGGACTTCTAGTGTTTGCAGCTTTTAGTAGGTTAATAGTTCAGCTTTTCTTTGCTTCATATCTTCTTCATCATGGTCACTTCTTTATTTGCAATAGTATTCTTTCATGCTTTCCTTTCTTGCAGCATTTCTTAGCATTTCCTTTCATAGATCACATTTTAGACCATTTTTATGCAAAGCTTTGTTTTTCTAGATGCACTCATTTCATTGCTTGTTTGATCTTTTTGGTTGACTGTCAGTTCCTTTGCAGCAGATCTCTTCTAGTAGTACATAGCTAGCCTATCATCCATCTCATCCTCCATTTGATCCATTCCTTATAGGTCGCCCAACCCTCACCTCAATTCTGCCTTAGTTTCCTGCATTTTCCATAGAACTTCTTCCTCTCTCCTTGAGCAAACCCAATCATATTCCTCTCTCCTAGTGATTCTTGGTAGACCTTAGGCACCCTAACACCTCATCCCAACCTTCATCCACCTTTTCCACCCACTCTCACACCCTCAAAACAATGAAAACTGCTCTTAGCCTCCTCCTGTAGACCTCCTGTAGTTGCCTATTTTCCTCCTATAGATTTCTTGTGTCTTCCTGTAGATTTTCCTGTAGGCTTCATTTTGAAGGCCAAGTGTGGGAAAATCCTCCAGAAGGCCACCTAAGACCTCCTAGGACCTATCCACACCATCCTATATCTTCTCAATTCCCAAAGCCACCCTCCAATGCCACTTTTTCGCTGCCACATTCACACACAATATATTATATGCATGTCAAATTCACATAAAAATACATAAAAATCCAAAAAGATGTTTTTTTTCTTATTTACTTCTAGAAATAGCTTAGGTAGATGTTGTTTACTTCCTTTAGTAGTTAATGGCATTCATTTCATGGTTCATAGTGCTTTCTACAAAGGTAGGATTAGTTGGTTAAGTAGGGTTTACTAGGTTTGCTTTACATTTCAGTCTTTTTCCTTTCTGCAGTTAGAGTAGCATCTGTATAGTAATCTTTTTCTCCTTTCATCACATATAGAGATTCTTATAGAATCCATAGAAGTTTGCTTGAGCTCCTAGTGATCTTGCACCGGCTGACCAAGTGAAAACTTGCAGTAAGAACTAGTACTTGTGCATATAGCACCGATGCTTCCAAGTTTGTTACGAACTACCGGGTTGATAAGAGTGAAGTAGACAACCCAGGAGTTACAACATTATTACTACAATACGGGTGCTCACCACGAGGGTGATAGGTTGGGTTTCAAGTATCCCCTATCCAACACTTCTTTTAATTTTAATTTTAGTTCCACTAGCTCCAACGATATGGGGCTCTTGACATAAGCATTGTTCCTCGAAAATATTCTAATGAGAAATGTGTTTCCATTCTATTGTAGATGCTACAACAACCCCAATTTTTTTACTTATTCTAAAATTTAGAGTCCCCTACTTTGAGTATTCAAGTGATAAATCTTAATGTTCTCTTCAAGTATGATCGATGATGGATGTTTGCACTTGATAAATTTTGTAAATCAGCATGTTGCAGGTTTATATGATTTGTTGTGTTGCACTAAACTTTAGTGCATCGCAACACTATTTGTTATATCTGCACAAGAATAATCCCCAATGTAACTTATCACATACAAAATCCCAATAACACACTTTACTTTGCGATAGAGAAACCATTCAAACCTCGTGACTACCTTAAGAATTTTTGAAAAAGGTGTCATGATAGTGCATTTAATGCACATAGATGCTCTCACACATGAAAAACTTCTATATAAGGGAAATACCCCATGACATTATTACCCTACTCTTTTTTTACTCTAAATTATTTACTTATCAATTCAAGCACTAAAAGAAAAAAGGACATTGGTGAAGGGCAAAAAATGTCACCATAAGCTCATTGGTGATGGTCAAAAGAGCCTTCGTCACCAAAAACTGAACGTCACCAAAAGTGGTGTCGCCAAAAGTATAGATGTTGCAGTGACATTCAAAGACCATCACCAATAATGATTTATAATGACAGATAGTGACCGTAACCATTTCATATGAACAATGGTGACAAAACATAGCCTCTGTCACCAAAAACTGAACGCCACCAAAGGTGGTGTCACCAAAAGTATAGGTGTTGTAGTGACATTCAAAGTCCATCACCAATAATGATTTTTAATGAAAGATAGTGACTGTCACCATTTCATATGAGCAATGGTGATGGACCATAGCCTCCGTGACAAAAAATTGAACGTCACCAAAGGTGGCATCACCAAATGTATAGGTGTTATGGTGACATTAAAGGTCTGTCATGAATATTGATTATAATGATGGATAGTGATCGCCACCATTTCATATGAACAACAATGATTTATTATGACACATCTTTCATGGACGTCGCTATTGGTGCATATATATAGTGATGTTTGTTGACCCTCACCAAAAGCTGCATTGCTATAAGTATAGGTGTTATGGTGACATTCAATGTCTGTCACGAATAATGACTATAATGACGGACATCGCCCATCGCCATTTCATATCAACAACAACGATTTATGGTTATAGACCTTTGAGGTTTTTCACTATTGATGCATATAAATGGTGGCATTCGTTGACCGTCACCATTTCATATTTTGGTGATGGTTGAAAAATGTCACCAAAGCTCATTAGTGATGGTCAAAATCCCATTCTATATGGATCATGTCAAGGCACAATGGAATCGAACCACCAACCTCCTTTTTGTAAAGCAGGTGCTCTTCCATTGAGCTAGCACCCTTTAAAGAAATAGACTTTTAAAATTAGACCTTGAAACTTCATAAATTGTAAATTATACAACTTTCAATAAATTAAGTCTCGACAATATTTTACTAAACAAGCAAAGCAACATCGAAGCTGCAGGTCCCTACCTAATGGTTATGGAAGTTATGAAAAGTGGGTGGAGGGAAAAATAATATGTATAACAGAATCAATATGTTTAGTTAAATACTCAATTAGAAGTGAAAGTCTGAAGACATTTATAATCTATAAATGACCTATAACTAGAAAATGCACCAAATATTGCAAAGTAAATGTCATAAGTTGATAACATATGGAAGAGGAACATTGATGAAGATAGACGTAATATGTTATAGGTTGAGTGAAAGAAAAATCTCAATGTTGTTGTTGTTTGGTGTTTAGATATTTGAATGATATCTAAACTTATGTGCAAATGTAACACGGATCTCTAGAAACCATGAACGATATATATATATATATATATATATATATATATATATATATATATATATATCCTCTTTACATAAACCAACATGCAATTTGGAATTTCACAAGTCCACACTCAAAACATGACATCAACCAACAAATAAAAGAAATTGACTTGGACAGAAAGCAATAGCTTCACCTTCATTCTTGAGTTGCTTCTGTTTATTTGAATTTGACTCATGACATTCTTTATCTGACAAGAAATAAAAATCATCACTAGTATTAAATTCATCCAATATGGACTTTGGATATCCCACTAACATCTGCATTTTTGTTGCCATGCCTGAAACAAGAAAAATATGAAACATAAAAACAAGCATTCTTCATTAACATTCTCGAATACTATGGTTCATAGGTAGTTTCTCATAGGCTTTAGCTGCTCACATTGTCCATTCCTTAATACTTATAGTGATCAACAAAGCTTCCATTTCTCACGTAAGCCATTCTTGAATACCCATGTTTGATCCTCTAGGCTGACAAATACTATAGTGAAGAAACACTTGACACCGAATTCAATTTTGATTTAGCCTTTGCATTTTCCAGATGAGTACATGATCCCACATACATTGTATATATTCTTGGATGTGACATGAGTGGACCTCAAATTTGGGATCTATTGTATCATTTTCCACACAGTTATTGGGTTATTGTTTTCATGGTTGGGTAACAAGATGGTGGAGATCAAGTTGATCTGCATTGGATATAGAGCCAAAAATAGAGGGTTGTCTCGAACTATTGCCACTTGCAAAACCATAAATACTACAACATGAGTTTGAAGACAAAATCTAAAGAGAAACTTTCAAAAATTTATCTTTAATCCATTATAATAGAAAACTAATCTTTATAATAATGAAAATAATATATTTTAAAAGTATAGTTGAACTAGATATTAAATTGCTAGTTTGTGAGAAAAAAAATTAACTAAATATTTAATTAATAATTTATAAATATATAAAATATCTATACACATTACAAATTTATAAAAGAGATTTGATCCTTTAGGGTGTTGGTATATCCGAAATTAAGATGGATCTAGGCTAGTATATATTAGTATATATGATTTACCATAATTATTGTTAAAGTGTATAATGGCAATCTCATATTTGTATTTGCATTGATTAAATGATTATTGTATGTAGTTATGTTTTCTATTAATTATTTTAATGCATCATATATATAGTTTTGTATAGTAAATTTATTTTTATGTTAAATTTTAATAGTTAATTTTTCTTGATATTAGTTATTTTTTATTAATTTTCATTTTATTCTATTGGATCCATTAAAATTTGTTATCTGAGTCAATATTTCCAATTAACAAGTGTGGTTGATCAATATAAATAAGTGAAATAAATTATTAAATTGTGATTTTTTTTAATTTCTACTTAGTTAAATATTATATATAAATATCACTTGTGCTTATAACATACCAAACCATTCATTTTTAGATGTTAAATATGATTATAGTAAAATAACTTTAAAAAAAATGTTATCGCCCATGGTTAGAACTTACCAAGCCATTATTTTTTAGTCCCTAGATTTGTTTATGTTAAAATAACTTTTGAAAAAATGGTATGGCCAATAGTTTTGTTATATTCCATGGTTTTGTACATTATATTCATTTAATTTGCTAGTTTTTGCACATGGTTTTGTTAGATTCCATGGTTTTGTATTTAATATTTATTTAATTTATTAGATTTTTCTCACCAATTTTCTTTCATAAATTAAAACAAGCCAGAGATACCATGAAGTCTTGAAAAGAAATGTCATAATCTAGGTATTTTATTCTAGGCCCCTCTTAATATATTTTTGGTTGTTAGATTTTTGTGCCAAGAGACCCTTTCCACCTACAAAATATGTTATAATATTTGGCATTTTAACTCAGTCAAAATAAAACAAAATCAAATCACATAAAAAAATTAAAAAATATAAAATTCTCTAGTGCATAGTTTTTTCTTGCCCATGGTTTTTTCCCATTGTACTCTTAACCCATGGTTTTTGTCCATGATATTTTTCTGCAATGTAACCTATTCAAAGGCTAATAACTAAATCAACCTAGATCCATTTTAACTGTTGATCAAGCATTGAGAGGATCAAATCTCTTCACTTAAAGACGTTTGTAGCTCAAGAGAGAGAGAGATTTGATCTCTCTTGATGCTAGAGAGAGATAGATCTACGCTAGTTATTTATAAATGATGGATTTTTATTTTTTATTTTGATTTTTGAGACATGTTTATTTTTATAAATTTACAATTACTTATATCAATATTTTTATGTAATTATGAAACTTTCCATATTTATCATAGTTGAAATTATGTTTATATTATAGATATATTAATCAATAGCTTGTTGCTCTTAAGCTTTATTATTGCAAATTACCTAACATAATCTCTCTTATCACCGATGAAAAAAGTATTTATGGGATAAAACTATTAATGGGATGGATAATAGATAATTATTATTTTTTATATATTAAATTAATGTCTTTGGTTGATGATATTTAATATTATAGATAGTCTAATAGTTGATAAAAGTTTCTATAGGATGGTTTTATCAAAATCTTTTTCCAATCATTTGAGAGGTTATAAACCAGACCAATGGCAAAAAAAAATATTGTGTCCCAATGTTTATATAAAATAATTAATTAACTAGAAAAATTAACTAAATTATTTAACTACTAATTTATAAAAATATATATAAAATATCTATATACATTACTAATTTATAAATATATATATATATAAAAAACCTTATACATTTAAATTTATAATTTTATATAAAAATACATATTTTAAATTTTAGATACAATCACTAAATCCACTTTTAAATAAAAGAAACACAAAAATAACAATTTTTTTTTTGTAAAAACTTAATCATACACTGCTACACATCAATGGCTACAATTAAAAAAATAACATAACTTTAACTAATAAAATCCTTAAATAGTCAACGTTGTTAAAGATATATTAAGCATTATTGCAAGGTGTTGTCACTGGGGAGAACACCCAACCTGTTTGCAACAAATGTGTTTCGTTAGCACCTAAGCTATATATGGTTGACTTCTAACCATAGACTATGAAAATGCCTTCAAAAACTATCCAGAAAACCAATTATTTTTATGATTCATGTTGACGTCCAATCGGGAAGAGATCCATATTGCGAATGAACCAGATTAACATTTTCCATAAAACAATTTCAAGAAATGAATCATTTTTGGAAAAACCACTTTCTTGCATTAAAAAATGAAAACTACCCTATAAAACACCGTTTTTTTTATCGTTCCATTTTTTATACGGCTTTTTTCAGAAACGGAAACGAACACTGACTTTTGTTCCATTTCTAGTAACAGAGCTTGAAATCGAGATTCTGTTTCTGGTAACAAACCATTTTTTATACAGTTTTTTCAGAAATGGAAATGAAGTCTTTTTTTTCCGTTTCTGGTAAGAGAGCTTGAAATTGAGATTCAAACCATTTTTTATATGGTTTTTTCAGAAACGGAAATGAAGTCTTCTTTTTCCGTTTCTGGTAACAGAGCTTGAAATTCCGTTAAATTCCGTTTCTAGTAACAGAGCTTGAAATTGAGATTTATGATTAACCACTGCCCTGAAATGGAAAGAGAGTAAGAAAATCTTTTCGTGTTGCATTGAAACGGCAGGGAGTTACCAAACTACTATAAGAGTTTAATCTATATTTAATATAAATTTAGTTGTCGATATAGTAATTGTGGGGCTAGTTCATTTGAAGCTAAATTTTAAAAAAACAAATCCGAAATAACCTAATTTCGGGTGAAATCGAGGAATGAATTAAAAGAGAGAAAGGGTATGTGTGCAAGTATTTTCTTGGGCTCTTGAAAGAAGATCAAGGCTTCTGATCCTTCCATCGTGGTCCACATTTTCCCAATGAAAATAGATCCATGTTTTGTGAGCAAGCCATTGAAGAGATCCTCCTCAATATTATTTCTCAACGCATCCAAATTCAACCATGAAACAATAACTTCCAGGGAATTACTGCAACATTTCATGTGAAAATATAAAACAAATTTGCAAATCAATTCTAAGAATGGCCATCCATCTAGAAACCCTAAAAATTGATCCAATGAACTATACCTATTTTAATATAGCCATAGCCATAGATCAGATTGTACTATGCCCATGGTCTTTCTTTTTTTTCAACTACTCCACATACATTTCATATCAAAATATAAAACAAATTTGCAAATCAATTCTAAGAATGGCCATCGATCTAGAAACCCTAAAGATTGATCCAACATACCTGTTTCCATATAGCCACATATGAGATTGTACTATGCCCATGGTCTTTCCTTTTCTTTTCAACTACTCAACATTCATTCGAATAAGGTGGGGAAAGAAAATAGACCAAAAATTAAATTTTTAATTTGGAAGATCGTTAAATTTTTTAATTATAATTATTTATTTTTTTTATAAATTTTAAAAACATTATATTTTATGAATATATCAAAATGTATGGAATGTATATTTTCTTATCTTATTGTATACTCATTTCAAAAAATTATATTTTTGATCATTCAAAATTACAAAATAATTAGCCATGTTGTAAGTTGTAATTTTAAACAAATTCAGATTTGGATTTTATATAATTAAAAAATATATATATAAATATTTTTTTATTAACGTTTAATTATCTAATACTAATATTATGGGTTTCCATGTTATTTAAACAAATGAGATTTGGTTTTATAATTATCATGTCAAAATTTGAAGCTAAAAATTAACTTTTAACAATGCAATCTTTTATAACCAATTTGGATGTAGTCCATTGTTTTGGCAGTAAAAAATGAATCTCATGAGTCAATTTGGTTGTAGTTCATTGTGATGGTAGTTAAAAATGAATCTCATGAGCTTGGTTCCACCCACACATTGGTATAGCTCCACCCAAGGAACCATTGATCTTTCTCCATGAATCGGTAATATTGTACCAAGAAGCACCATAATGTATGGCATTTCTATTTCCCACAATTGAAAAAGCACCATAAATCCTTCTACATGAGCATTTTGCTTCCATATTGTTGAACTAAACATGGCAAGACTTTCTTGTGGCAACCAGAATTTCCAAAACCCTCATCCCCCCTAATCACAATATATCTTAGAATCCGTCATGTTGGAGTGTAGTATCCCTAGTAAGCATATAGGAGTGTAGGGGAACAAAACCTCAAAGTCAATGGGAAGCCAAGGGGAAAGGTTTGTGCATCTAGGGGGGATACCTCGATTACATTAATCAAATGTATATTTGAGGGGGAATTCAACCATAAAAAATGCTTGAGTAAATTTTCATACACAAGGGTTGATTCTACTTCAAATTTTGATACTTTGTATTTGTTCACTTTAATGTCATTACATATAACTAATAATTTGCAAGTCCTTGTCTCATTTGATCTCATTTTATTTCAATTGTGAAGTGACTAAGATTTACAAAGTATGCATTGCCTCATTTCCTCTCATTTTACTTCAGTTAAATGGATCAACTATGCCTTAGCCCCAAACCCACACAACTAAGCTTTGCACACTACAAAATCCTCTCTCTCCCTGGTATTGCACTTGGTTTAGATATACTTTTCTTAGAAGAGAAGCAATGTCTCACTAAATACCTTACATGTTAACTTATCATCTGATCCCATTACCTTTTCCAAGCATTGAGGACATTAAATAAAATTTCAAAATTCAATTTCACACTCATTTGATGTAATCACCATATTCTATCAATTTCAAGCAAACTCTACAAATAAATGCAAGTAATTTTTTTTTTCATTGATTCTAAATTAGAAAGTGAGAAAACTGCAGATGCATCTTTATTTTTAAAGTACAACCATAAAACAAAACTCAACAAAGACTAAAGATAGGTTAAAACCTTTATGGAGTAAAAACTATTGTTGGTATCCTCCATAAGAACACTACTTTCAGAAGCTGGGTTCATATTTTACCACAAATGCAAGAACCAAAGTGAAAAGCTTATTTTAAAGTTTTTATAACATGATATATTATAAAAAAAATTTAATAAGCACACAATACAAAAATGTTTTGTATCTAGTATCATTCTAGATAGAGAAAAGTACTCATTAGGCTATCTATGACATGAGTAAGAATTGCTACCCCCTACTTTCAAAATCATCATGGACATTTAAATATTAAAAAAGGAATTTATTAGGCTACCTGTGACTAAGTAAGAGTTACTCCCCACCTTTCCAAACTATCATGTACATTTAAGCTATCATATTCTATCAACATCCTTTCTATGATGCAACACGTTACAACTTTCCATTATATTTATGCATTATAAGAGTTGATGTACTTGTAAGGTGCATAAATTCCAAAATAATTGTCCAAATACCCATGTTTCCACTAAATTAATTGTTTAAGTAAGAGACACATTCTAATGTAAGAAGCATGCATCAATCAAACACTGCTCTACTCATAGTTTACAAACCCAACCAATTTTTCATACACAAACACATTCAAGACTAATCCACAACAACGAACAATGGTCAAAACAATATTCTTCATCAAACATCTACCAATGCATAAACAATGAGGAGACAAGAGACACATAGAATATGCAATCAAATAGGGCCAAAACCTCTCCAACATGAGAGGAAAACCCAAATGAGATATTCTTCTTATATAGACTTCAATTGACGAATACCAAGACCACGACCTAGACACTTGACTCAATGACCTCTCCAAGACCAAGTCACAAGCCCCCTTGATTCAATTTCCTTATTTTTCCTTGAGTCAATGATGATCAAACTTCTTCCTTCAATAACTCGATTATCCTTCAAATTCCAATTCCATGGATCAGATCTATAGTTCTTGGCCCGCTTGCATAAACCCTAGAACATGTGGTTGAACAACCTTTTGAACCTTTATCTTCTTCGCTTGGATGGTACGAAATCTTATTATAATTCGGCGTGTAACCTTGCTTATCTTCTTCCTTGATTTGACTTCTTGGACAACAACAAGATCTTCGACCTTTTCTATAGTAGATAGTTCTTCCTTCCTTCACATGTGTGGATCTATTGGCCCTAAAATAGACCCATAAACAACACCAAAATCTTCTCTCTTTGTTTCCTTCTCTTGGTTGGCTATCTTCGCACTTCTTATTACAAACATAATTAACCAAATTTGCTTGTCCACAAATGGAGGATGAGCTGCCCTATATATAGTGTTTTGTCCATCAAAAACACATGCTAGGAAGTGTTAAGGAGTGCTAGGGGAACATAAGGGAGCAATAGATGAAAATAATGCATGCAAATGAACGATTAAGATTTTGTGATAGGAAGTTTTATTGAGTTCCAGGTGTGCTAAGGAGGGAATGATAAGGTATGCTAGGTAGTGTTAAGGCATATTAGAAGCCAGGGAAACATTCCAAGATATGTTGGGTGCTAGGGTGTGCCAATGCATGCCACAGAGTGTTATGGAGTGCCAGGGAAACATAAGGGAGCACTAGTTTCAAATGCATTGAAATGAATGACTAAGAATTTGTGACAAGGAGTGTCAATGAGTTTTAGGTGTGCTAAGGAGGGGATGACAAGGTATGTTAGGTGGTGCCAATAAATGCTAGAGTGTTAGGGCGACATTCTAGGGTATGCCAATGCATGTCAGGGTGTGCCAATGCATGTAAGGGAGTGTTAGGGAGTGGGACATAAGCGCAAAGGAAAACTAGTTCAAAATGCATGGAAATGAAGGAATAAGAGTGTATGATAGAGTGTTAGTGAATTCCAAGTGTGCTCAGGAGGGAGTGACAAAGTTATATGCTAGGTAGTTCCAAGGAATGCAAGAGTGCCATGACATGTCAAGGAGTGGTACGGTATGATAGGGAGTGCTAAAGCATGCCATGGCATGCAGGGAATGCCAACATGTGCCACATAGTGCCAAGGGATTGTTACACATGCTAGGTGCTATGCCATGTCAAGATGTAAACTATGTTGTTTAGTTGTTTTATGGCCATGGTTAGGCGTGAGCCTTGACTTGGTAACTTCTTAAGTGAGATGAGCTAAGATTGGGCATGAGTATCCTAAGATGAGTTATAGTTGTAGTAACTGTAACTTGGTCAAAATGTTCTAGTCGAGGTAGGACTTGGTTGGTCCCCAAGTCTTAAAACCAACAAGGGTAATTGTTATCACTGAAAAGTCTGTTGCAAAAAAATTTTTAGCCTAGCTTAAAGTCAGGTTGTTTTCGCAGCGCATAAATCCGTTAGCAGTTTCGCAGCGCCATCTGTTTTAGTGATTTCGTAGCAAAAACACTGACCTTGCACTGGCTGCGCTGCGAAATTGGGAAATGACAGATATTTAAAGTGAATTGATGGAAACACTGCAGGAAACGAGGTTTGTCAAGCTGTTATATGTGGGCTTGTACTCCATTGAAGGGGAACATTCCAGTGGTAATTTTGCTTTGCGCTCACAGCTGTTGTGGCAGGTTCTCATGATCACCAACAAAGGTCCATCAAAACTCTGTTTCATACTCAAGTCTCAAAACCGTGGTCCTTTTTGAAATCAATGCTCGATCAGAATCGGTTATGAGAAGGCTTCTGTTCGTCGACTTATTCCAAGTTATCATTGCCTTGTGTCAGTTGAAGGGTTTTACGAGTGGAAAAAGGATGGAGCGAAGAAGCGACTGGTGAAGAAGCAGATGCTCTCAGAGGAAGACTCATTCATAGGCTTACATCTGTCATTGTGCACCATGTACCAACATTTTGGAGATTAGCTCTTTCGATATTCAATGGGAAGTTTGCTAAGGTAGGTTCAACAAATGGCACTCCTGGTTCAGTGAAACATGAAAAGACTGCTAGACAAAACTCCTTTGAAGACGGCCTTGGTGACGTAAAGGATTCAAATCATTCCTTGGAGGAAGTTGCTGGAATGGTACAGGACATTATATCTGTTTATGAAACTAAGGGAAGGACTGCGCACCCTTGAATGCAGTGCAAACATTGTTTGCATTACAAACCGAAGTTATGAAGGTGTTCATATTGAGGCTCTGCTCTTGGATGAAAACTACGACTCAGAAATAGATGTTGGAAGGTCAAATCACAAAGTTTGATTTTTGTAATGGTTACGGCAGAAGAAATTCGAGTCCAATTAACTGCGTTCTCCGGCTCATGCTCGGATTGCAGACTTCGTAGATTGGCCGGGATCTAAGAACAGTCAGCGATGGGAGTCCTAGTGCAAAGACTAAGAGGAATTGAGAGCGGATTGTCGTCAAGCAATCTTAAAGGATGTCTGCTTGCCCTTGTATCCAGTGCTTTCAGAAGGGCAAGCTTTATAATTAAGAAGGAAGGCCTGAAACGTGCTGGAGCAACGAGAGCTCAAAGCTGGACTCCATCCTTTATAGCACCGATTTGTTTTCTGATACTTTCGTCGACAATCTGGAGTTAGATTACAAGCATCATATGAGTGGAAAGGGAAATGGTTTGCTTATATACAAGTTTTATGCTGTGGTTGTGCGCGTCGACAACATTGGAGGACGACCTTTTTATTGTTTTGTACAACATGCTTAAGGACAAACAAGAAGTTTCGGCCCAGACAATTTGAGTATCATCCATCTGATGCTAGTTTGATGGTCTTCGGGATTTTGGATGGGGAAGTGGTTGTGATCAACCATGAAAGTGGTAAAATTGTCGGACATGTTCAGTCAGTTGGAGCAAATCATAATATTCTTGGTCTCTGTTGGTTCAACAAGGACCCTTCCAAGCTTATTGCTGGCTCTGACAATGGCACATTACAACTGTATGATGTGAACCGAATGCGCTCAACTGTTCTTCCTTCCAGATATGGTGCAGGCAGCAGCAGTAGAAACCCTGCCACTTACACATATGAAGAGTTTGAGAAATTAACATCTGTCCATATTAATGAAACAGATAATTATTTCCTTGCTAGTGGATATTCAAAACATGTTGCTCTGTATGATGTGTGCAGTAGAAAACGGTTACAAGTTTTTGAAGATCTCCACCGTGAACATATAAATGTGGTAAAGTTTGCTCATCATTCCCCATACTTGTTTGCGACTTCTTCTTTTGATCAGGAAATCAAAACTTGGGACTTACGACAAAAGCCTACACATCCTTTGTATACAACGACCAGCTTAAGAGGGAATGTGATGGTGTGCTTTTCTCGTGATGATCATTATATCCTTTCCTCAACTGTGGATAATGAGGTCAAGCAACACTTAGCTGTGGATGGAAGGCTACATATGAAATTTGACATTACTCCTACAGGAAGTGTTCAGAACTATACTCGGTCATATTATATGAATGGGAGGGATTACATTATTAGTGGGAGTTGTGAGAAAAAAGTTGTTCGTATATGCTGTGCTCAGACATGATCTTGGCAAAGGTGGCCATGAATTGCGTAAGAGCACAGGAAATGCTGGTGGCAGACTTGCTTGCGGTGTTGTTGGTCTTCAAGGATGAATATGAGCAGTTGGTTATTTATAGGCTGGTTCAAATGGTGAACCGTGAAGCCTAGCAAACAGCAGCTATTCAATTTTGTGAGCAGTTTAGAGGAAGACTGTGTTTTTTAAGTCACACAGCAGTTTCGTAGCGCGCTACGAAACTGCTGTAGATGACTGTTTTATGAGAAAAAATGAAATTGATGCTGAGGTCAGCTAATTTTGAATGAAATGTTTCAAGAGCATAAAGGTGACTATTCAAAACTATCCTAGCTGTTCAGAAGATGACAGATGTGCATTGCAAAAAGGTGAAATGTTTTGTTTCCAGCTAAAGTCTCGTTAAAGGTACTTTATGACCGAATTATTAGGGTTTTGGTTTTAGTCTTCGGTGATCCGGTTTGTACACCTGTTCAGCTCATAAGGCTTCCAGCTCATTTGAAAGGTGTGGTGATATGCGTTGTTTGGGAAGAATTAAAGAGCAGAGGACATGTTTTTAAAGTGATGAAGAGTGATGGGAGACAGAGGCCGTGAAAACAGAGCACCTCCCTTGGTTAATTAATGAAGCCATCTACGTGACTGGAATCCAAGGCCAGCTCATTCAGTGTGTTCTCCTTCAAGATACCTCAACCGAAACAGAAAGAGGACATGTGGCAGCATTCACAAAAGCATCATGCATACGAGGAGATAGAGTTAGAATGTCAATGTGATTAGGACTCTATGTATTTACAGCGCAATACCTTTTGTATTTATTAAGTTTGTTTAGAAATAGATAAGGTTAATTAATGGTAGATCATCGAGCTCTCCCCTCATGCTTGTTGAGGAGACTCAAGGTAGTTTGAGTTTTGGTTTTCCTATATATAGGAGAAACTCTGATGTAAACAGGGTTGGGAGATTTATGAAAAAACAGAGTTTCATTTTGGCTGATGTAAAAGACTTATTACAGTAATAGAAAAACAGCTGTTGTTTCTTCTCAAGATTCTCAATAGATCATATTGTTCAAATGTATGGTGGTTTATTCTCTTAGTGTTCTTTTTACAGTATTGTTACAACATAATCACTCAGAATTCATGTTTAATGCTCTGACTTCCTGTATGCTTGGAAATCTGTGGTTTATGTAAAGTATGTTTGAACATCTGATGTAAAGAGCCTTGAATTCCATGAAAAGACAGTGCTTTTGTTTACTGAAATGGGTGAGACTCCATAAGCCCAATGAAGACTAATTTGATATTTGTCCAACCATCTTATTTTTCATGTGTTGTTTAAAAGAGTTAGCCATCTTTTCTTGCCCTTAATGCATATCAAAAATCTGTGAGAGAGCCCTCTCTGACTAAGGAGGCTAAACCTTAGTCTAAAGCCTGGTCTGAAACAGTTTCATGAGATCTTGCTAAGTAGCAGCCCTTAGTACACGATTTTGTGATAACATTTTGGTGCGTCTGCTGGGAGCCTGATGATTACTCATTCCCGAAGTTTTAAGATTGAATTTATGAAGGTAGCAGGAGTTCAAAGTGGTTTTCGAGGCTGCAAACCTACCTTGGCGACTCCATTGTTGAAGAATTCAAAGTTCATACATTCATGGTGATTCCACTGGAGTTATGAAAGACCCAGAAGCTGCCATTCTTAGTTCAAGGTATGCATGTATAGATTTCTCAGGAATTCATGGTTTCCCAAATCATTTTCCCAAGGATGCATATTTTCTAAGGAATGGTCCCAAGTTCAACGGAGAAGATTTGAGTTTAACCTTGAAGCATATATCAGATTTTTGTGAATTTTTAGAGCTTCTTAGAGTTAAACATGAGGATGTTTGTATAAGGTTATTCTATGATTCACTTCAAGGGAAGTGCAAACAGTGGGTTGAATGCTTTCCTGCCAAATCCATTAAGTCATTTCAAGACCTTTGGCTCATGTTTTTGGAGGAATGGATAGATAGGTCAGAGTTGGTGGCAGACTCCCCCTCAGTTGAAGGTTTCAAACAATGGAATGATGTTCATAGTAAAGAAGAAACAAATGAATCTTTTTCTTTGTCATTATCCTCATATCTAAAATCTTTTGACTGCAAGGCAGAAGATAGGATGAGATTTTTGGATGAATTTGCTGAGGACCTTGAAAAAGAAATTGAAGGTTTAGAAGGACAAATTTAGGCATACAGTTTTCATGATCATGATCATTATTCTCAGAATTTTTCTATGGCAGAACGCAAGGAGACTATGCTGGTTCCTTTCTCTTTCACGATTGAGGAACTGAACACTGTTGTTGAAGATCAGTTTGCACAGCTGGAAAGTTACAAGGAAAAACAAGCTGATCATGTATTCTGGGATCCTGTAGCTGATTACATGGAAGAGTTTTACTCTCCAGTTTTTCAGTTTTTCAAAGAAGATCAGAGACAATTTCAGTGGCAGCGGTCATCACACTATCATATTGGCTCTGAACTACGATGCAGTCAAAGAAGCCAAGTATCAGATAAAACAGAGGATTGGCTACATTGGAAATTTCATATTGATTGAGCAGAAGGAAGTTGAAATGGTTAGGGTAGGTAGGTAGAGGTAAATGCAAATAAGCTCAAGGTTAACTGAGCATGTTTTTTTTTTTCAGTAGATGTAGCTTTCTTTCTCCTACAGTCATGCTTGTTAAGCAAATTTCTGTTTGTCATAAATGGGTAAGGCACTGGACCTGCGAGTTCTTAGTGTACCACAAGGGCACACTATCCCAAGTGGAGCCGCTGTTATCACTGAAAAGTCTGTTGCAAAAAAAAATTTAGCCTAGCTTAAAGTCAGGGTGTTTTCGCAGCGCATAAATCCGTTAGCAGTTTCGCAGCGCCATCTGTTTTAGTGATTTCGTAGCGAAAACACTGACCTTGCACTGGCTGCGCTGCGAAATTGGGAAATGACAGATATTTAAAGTGAATTGATGGAAACACTGCAGGAAACGAGGTTTGTCAAGCTGTTATATGTGGGCTTGTACTCCATTGAAGGGGAACATTCCAGTGGTAATTTTGCTTTGCGCTCACAGCTGTTGTGGCAGGTTCTCATGATCACCAACGAAGGTCCATCAAAACTCTGTTTCATACTCAAGTCTCAAAACCGTGGTCCTTTTTGAAATCAATGCTCGATCAGAATCGGTTATGAGAAGGCTTCTGTTCGTCGACTTATTCCAAGTTATCATTGCCTTGTGTCAGTTGAAGGGTTTTACGAGTGGAAAAAGGATGGAGCGAAGAAGCGACTGGTGAAGAAGGAGATGCTCTCAGAGGAAGACTCATTCGTAGGCTTACATCTGTCATTGTGCACCATGTACCAACATTTTGGAGATTAGCTCTTTCGATATTCAATGGGAAGTTTGCTAAGGTAGGTTCAACAAATGGCACTCCTGGTTCAGTGAAACATGAAAAGACTGCTAGACAAAACTCCTTTGAAGACGGCCTTGGTGACGTAAAGGATTCAAATCATTCCTTGGAGGAAGTTGCTGGAATGGTACAGGACATTATATCTGTTTATGAAACTAAGGGAAGGACTGCGCACCCTTGAATGCAGTGCAAACATTGTTTGCATTACAAACCGAAGTTATGAAGGTGTTCATATTGAGGCTCTGCTCTTGGATGAAAACTACGACTCAAAAATAGATGTTGGAAGGTCAAATCACAAAGTTTGATTTTTGTAATGGTTACGGCAGAAGAAATTCGAGTCCAATTAACTGCGTTCTCCGGCTCATGCTCAGATTGCAGACTTCGTAGATTGGCCGGGATCTAAGAACAGTCAGCGATGGGAGTCCTAGTGCAAAGACTAAGAGGAATTGAGAGCGGATTGTCGTCAAGCAATCTTAAAGGATGTCTGCTTGCCCTTGTATCCAGTGCTTTCAGAAGGGCAAGCTTTATAATTAAGAAGGAAGGCCTGAAACGTGCTGGAGCAACGAGAGCTCAAAGCTGGACTCCATCCTTTATAGCACCGATTTGTTTTCTGATACTTTCGTCGACAATCTGGAGTTAGATTACAAGCATCATATGAGTGGAAAGGGAAATGGTTTGCTTATATACAAGTTTTATGCTGTGGTTGTGCGCGTCGACAACATTGGAGGACGACCTTTTTATTGTTTTGTACAACATGCTTAAGGACAAACAAGAAGTTTCGGCCCAGACAATTTGAGTATCATCCATCTGATGCTAGTTTGATGGTCTTCGGGATTTTGGATGGGGAAGTGGTTGTGATCAACCATGAAAGTGGTAAAATTGTCGGACATGTTCAGTCAGTTGGAGCAAATCATAGTATTCTTGGTCTCTGTTGGTTCAACAAGGACCCTTCCAAGCTTATTGCTGGCTCTAACAATGGCACATTACAACTATATGATGTGAACCGATTGCGCTCAATTGTTCTTCCTTCCAGATATGGTGCAGGCAGCAGCAGTAGAAACCCTGCCACTTACACATATGAAGAGTTTGAGAAATTAACATCTGTCCATATTAATGAAACAGATAATTATTTCCTTGCTAGTGGATATTCAAAACATGTTGCTCTGTATGATGTGTGCAGTAGAAAACGGTTACAAGTTTTCGAAGATCTCCACCGTGAACATATAAATGTGGTAAAGTTTGCTCATCATTCCCCATACTTGTTTGCGACTTCATCTTTTGATCAGGAAATCAAAACTTGGGACTTACGACAAAAGCCTACACATCCTTTGTATACAACGACCAGCTTAAGAGGGAATGTGATGGTGTGCTTTCCTCGTGATGATCATTATATCCTTTCCTCAACTGTGGATAATGAGGTCAAGCAACACTTAGCTGTGGATGGAAGGCTACATATGAAATTTGACATTACTCCTACAGGAAGTGTTCAGAACTATACTCGGTCATATTATATGAATGGGAGGGATTACATTATTAGTGGGAGTTGTGAGAAAAAAGTTGTTCGTATATGCTGTGCTCAAACATGATCTTGGCAAAGGTGGCCATGAATTGAGTAAGAGCACAGGAAATGCTAGTGGCAGACTTGCTTGCGGTGTTGTCGGTCTTCAAGGATGAATATGAGCAGTTGGTTATTTATAGGCTAGTTCAAATGGTGAACCGTGAAGCCTAGCAAACAGTAGCTATTCAATTTTGTGAGCATTTTAGAGGAAGACTGTGTTTTTTAAGTCACACAGCAGTTTCGTAGCACGCTACGAAACTGCTGTAGATGACTGTTTTATGAGAAAAAATGAAATTGATGCTGAGGTCAGCTAATTTTGAATGAAATGTTTCAAGAGCATAAAGGTGACTATTCAAAACTATCCTAGTTGTTCAGAAGATGACAGATGTGCATTGCAAAAAGGTGAAATGTTTTGTTTCCAGCTAAAGTCTCGTTAAAGGTACTTTATGACCGAATTATTAGGGTTTTGGTTTTAGTCTTCGGTGATCCGGTTTGTACACCTGTTCAGCTCATAAGGCTTCCAGCTCATTTGAAAGGTGTGGTGATATGCGTTGTTTGGGAAGAATTAAAGAGCAGAGGACATGTTTTTAAAGTGATGAAGAGTGATGGGAGACAGAGGCCGTGAAAACAGAGCACCTCCCTTGGTTAATTAATGAAGCCATCTACGTGACTGGAATCCAAGGCCAGCTCATTCAGTGTGTTCTCCTTCAAGATACCTCAACCGAAACAGAAAGAGGACATGTGGCAGCATTCACAAAAGCATCATGCATACGAGGAGATAGAGTTAGAATGTCAATGTGATTAGGACTCTATGTATTTACAGCGCAATACCTTTTGTATTTATTAAGTTTGTTTAGAAATAGATAAGGTTAATTAATGGTAGATCATCGAGCTCTCCCCTCATGCTTGTTGAGGAGACTCAAGGTAGTTTGAGTTTTGGTTTTCCTATATATAGGAGAAACTCTGATGTAAACAGGGTTGGGAGATTTATGAAAAAAGAGAGTTTCATTTTGGCTGATGTAAAAGACTTATTACAGTAATAGAAAAACAGCTGTTGTTTCTTCTCAAGATTCTCAATAGATCATATTGTTCAAATGTATGGTGGTTTATTCTCTTAGTGTTCTTTTTACAGTATTGTTACAGCATAATCACTCAGAATTCATGTTTAATGCTCTGACTTCCTATATGCTTGGCAATCTGTGGTTTATGTAAAGTATGTTTGAACATCTGATGTAAAGAGCCTTGACTTCCATGAAAAGACAGTGCTTTTGTTTACTGAAATGGGTGAGACTCCATAAGCCCAATGAAGACTAATTTGATATTTGTCCAACCATCTTATTTTTCATGTGTTGTTTAAAAGAGTTAGCCATCTTTTCTTGCCCTTAATGCATATCAAAAATCTGTGAGAGAGCCCTCTCTGACTAAGGAGGCTAAACCTTAGTCTAAAGCCTGGTCTGAAACAGTTTCATGAGATCTTGCTAAGTAGCAGCCCTTAGTACACGATTTTGTGATAACAGTAGTTATGAGGGAATGATAGCTAAGGAGTGCCAGGGCATGCCAAGGAATGAAAAGGTGTGATAACACATGCTAGACAATGCCAATTCATGTCGAGGACTGTTGGGGAGTGTGATGGCATCACAAGGGAGAACTAGGTCAAAGTGCATGGAAACAAACAAATAAGAGTGTCTTCCAGGTGTCCCAAGGATGAGTTCTATTAGGATAATTTCATAATAGGACTTGCAATAGGTAAGCCTACAATTATGATAAGGGGATGGAAAAATAAATTTTAGACAAAGGCAGACTTTTGTCTAGGGACAACACTATTTTTTCAATGACTTGGTTGGGTTCTAAAGTCAGAAAAAAAGTAAGGCTATCTATAGAGGGCATGAAAACTAGGGAGTGCCAAGGTGTGCAAGGAATGCCAAGAAGTGATAACACATGCTATAAAGTTCCAAGGCATGTTAATCATTCCAAGACATGCCAAGTGCTAAGGCATGCCAAGAGGTGTCAGGTGCTAGGGTGTGGCGCCAACGCATGCTAGGGAGTGATAGGGAAACACAAGGGAGGAATAGTTTAAATTGCATGTAAATGAATGAATAAGAGTGTGTGATAGGGAGTGTTAGCAAGTTTTGGGTGTGCTAAGGAGGCATTGACAAGGTGTGTTAGGTAGTGTCAAGGAAACACAAGGAAGAACTAGTTTCAACTGCATGGAAATGAATGAACAATAGTGTATGATAAGGAGTGTTAGCAAGTTCTAGGTTTGCTAAGGAGGCATCTTTGGACAAATTTTAGGAGGGTTTGGAGAAAATTTTGTGTTTTGGTGTAGACTTGTAATTTTTTGGCAATTTTTGTCCAGCAGCACAATGAGCTTACACTTTTCTTCTTCCTCAAGGCTCCAAATTATGTAAAATCATCATTTTTGGAAAGATTATGACCCCATCTCAAACCCCATTTGACCACTTTCCTAGTATGGGGCTCATGTTTTGAGAAATTTGCAAAAAAGAGGCCAAAAGTCACCTTTCTACCCCTCTCTTTCCATTTCGTTGTGCACCTAGATACACCTTGGGAGAATGGCCATATCTTAGCCAAAAATTGGTCATTTTGAGTGAAAAAATACTCTAAAGGCATTTAAACTCCCCCAGATTTCCAGAAAAGGTTACCAATCTGGATTTAGACTTCAGAAAGGCACTCAAAAATGGCCTCCAACAACTCGCTGTACACTTGGAAATTTCTGAGATTTTTGTAAAATTTTCACAGTGTAATTTTTTGTAATTCCTAGTTTTACTCTGGTTATTACAGCCTAGATCAACCTCAAGCTGAAGGGAGACAATCTTAAGATAACCACAAACCAAGATTAACTTGGTAGCTAGCCCTACCAGGTCGAAGAGGGCTCTCTCCTTGTCAATCTCAGTTGAGATGACTGAATTGAATATGGATTTTAGGCTAGGTATAGTAGATCTATGGTTTTTGGTTGATTTTGAAGGTTTTGTTGCTGGATCAAATGGATCACGCAGCTTTGGGTCCATAAAATCAAGTCAGATTTGCAGGGTGTTCTATGGGGCGAGATAGGTAGGTGTTTCAGCACTTGGAATTGAGTGAGATGGTAGGTATAATACTTGCGAGGAGCTGAGGAGGGCATGCAAGGATCATGAGTCCTCTTCAGATAGCTGAAAACATCAAAAACTAAATGTATTCCCAAGGCAGAGCACTGTTACCAATGTATTCTACCTATCTATCTTGATTTCATTTAGTTAAGAAGAATGAAATAGATTTTGGCACATATATACATGAGAAAAATTAATGACAAAAGGAGAAACAATGAAAAAACACATTACCACAAGAATCCCACAAAAATGGTTGCAAATCCTGATTTATTTCCTTGCCAAACCGCTGTAGAGATGTACAATATAGCTCAAAGCATCCACAAGAGTCCAACCTTTGCTAATGACTGAAAAAATACATAATATGGACATCAAACCACCTATGCTAGCCATCAGGGGTCGAATCCATGAGAAGAAGGGTGGTTTCAACCATATCTAAACTAAGAATAGGAATATAGGTAGTGGAACAACTTGCCTCTAAAACCATGGACACTGATTCATTCAACCCCGTACCACCTCAAAATGATGAATCTACCCTCTAGAGTCATTTTACAATTACGTTTGCATAACATAGCATCATTTACATTCATAAATTCATCCAAAATGAAAGTAAAAGTCAACTTGTAGAAAAACTAGGTGAAATTTTGATTTTTGAGCAAAACTGGAAAAATTCATCCTATGCGCAACACCACTTATCCTATGCGCAACACCTTTTTAGACCTAGCTTTTGAGGCCTTCCCTTTGACCAAATTGAGCCCAAGATAGCTTGTTGGAAATTTCTTCCTGTCTAGTTTCTAGAACATCTTGAATTTTTTTATTTGGCGGTCATTTTCCCCCTCAAAAGTGGAATCTCCCAAGGCTTCTTCCTGTGCATCCAAAAAGTGGCAGAGGGGGAATTTTTTGACCGTTTTTTGACCTTTAGGTAACTTAGATTTGCTCCAAATTTGCTGAAAATTTCTGGGTTTTCTTATTTTTTCATGCTGAATCAAAATATACAATCCATTCTTCCAAAACGTTCCCCAATCAAAAGTGTAGCGCGCACGTATTTCAATTTCCTGTGTTGAAAATTTCTATGCGTAGTGCCACTAATTCTATGTGCAGCGCTGCTTTTAGACTGAGTTTTGGAGGCCTTCCTGGTGTCCAAATTGGGTTCCAGATAGCTCGTTGGAAATATTGTCGAGTATACTTTCCATAACATCTTGAATTTTTCAATTTGGAGTTCAGTTTCCCTGTCAAACATCAAATCTCCCAAGACTGGTCAAAATGTACAAAATGAGGCTACCTAAATACAAAGTACTGTTGCAGTCAACATTTGAAGGTCTTCCTTAACTCAAAATTGAGCTCATGATAGCTCATTGGAAATATATTTGTGTCTAGCTATCATTTGACTCAGTACACAAGTAATTTGGCCAACTCGGATAGGAGAAATCTTGATTTTACCAAGGTCACTCCAGAGGTGCAACAACCCTCCTGAGGCAACTGTATTTTTGACATTTCTCTAAAACCATGAAACTTGTGTAAAAATTGAAGGGGGTTTTCCTTCCTTGGCCTATTATGGACAGAAATCTCTCTCACTTTTTTCAAATTTATCTTCTATTTCTCAGAAACATCATTTGAGTAAAACCTATCCCAATGTGTGGAACAAGGGATTTGTAGAAATGAAGGGAAATGAAGGGGATAAGGGGCTGATAAATTCTTGAGAAGATTTTTTAAAATAAGGAGGGATGTTAGGAAGGAAGGGAAAGTGGAATTTCAAATATTGAGTGAGGGGAAGGGGTCCAAAAGGGCAAAACACAGGCCTAGCCTAGAAAATTGTCAAATTGTAGCAAGAAGCTAGGGTTTGTGGGAAAATGATGAATTTGAAGGATATCAGTGATGGGAAGTTCTTAAGAAGGTACATTAAGGATAGGGGAAGGTGTATGAGCATCAAGATACAATTTTTGTTGATGATTTGACCATCCAAGAGAAATTACCTTCAAAACCCTAGGAGAGGGAAATGAGCCTTACCCAAGTACAACTGAAGCACGAACAAGGTGTAAAATGACCCATTGGAACCTGAAATGATGATGAAAACTCTCTGAATGATGGTACACTCAGCTGAATGGTGACATGGACTGACACTTGGAAAATTTTGGAAGGAGTGAAAACAAATCCTAGACCTAATACCTAGTGACCAAATTTTACTTGAAGACTCATTGAAATGACAAAATTTGACTTTGACATCCTAAGACCACTTTGTAAGAGCATGTTTGATCGCTGGTGGAAGGCTTCAAAGACTAACACTAACATTGGCTCCAATGGGGATGGTAGCTCCTTGGAGGTGCCAAGAACACCGTAGACCTAGTAGCCTTATCCATTGGGCATGGAGTCAAAAACTCAAGCTGAAATTACACGACTGAATACTGATGACTCAAAGACACAAACTGACTTGAAACTGACTCAATACTAAAACACAACTGACAAACTAGAAAATATGCTCAAAATGGAGCTTATTCAATAGAACCTATTGTAACTATTCCATTCATAACCTCATAAAGTGAAATGAAACAATGAATGCAACCAAGTAAGTATTCCAGCTGCTGTTTGAATTCTTCGCAAGTGCTTGCTTATGAACAACAAGAGATAACTACTGAAAGGAAACTCCCATGAAAACTTGTAAACATATCCAAATTTTCACAAATTGAATAATATAGATTCTCTATCCGCCTCCAAAAATACTGCATAAGGATCTTGAAATTCATGTGCACTAGGACTTAGCTCATCCAATGGATTACTTTGCTTCTCCTCATACCATGAATGAAAAATTTCATCTGAGCTTTGTGACGAGACTCCTACTAATAATGAGAGAGAAACTAGTTGTCGGATCAAGTTTGATTCAATACCTTTTCCAAGCTCACAATTAGCTAATGGAGAAGGACTCTGACTACAGACATCATCCAACACATCAACTATTGGATCATGAAAAACTTGGAAAGGCTATTGCAACCCATTTTCTATTGTTTTCAATGAGATTGCATGAATTTCTACAGGCTGCTCATTTGAAGAAATACTATGCAAATTTCCCTTCAAAAACTAAAATGATCCAAAACAGAATGGTACGGAATCATCTTGCATCATTTGATCATACGTTCCAGCTTCCAAGTCTTCATCTGTAACCTGAAATTCAATGATGTTCAGGGGCTGCAAATCTGGATATGAAAAGTCTTGAACAAGGATTTCATTGCCCTAAGGATGGTCAAGATCGAAACTTATCGACTATTGATTTCTGATAGCACGAAAGTTGTCTCTAATGATCTAAAACGAAGAAAAACAAAAAGGCAAAGATCCTTCACTTACTTCAAAATTTACTTCAATTTCCTCCTCACTTCCATAGCTGATATGTAACGACTGATCACTGTACTCGAACTGCTGAAAGTGAACTTCCTCCTTCCACAAACTAGCTGCTGGTTTGTCTACAAGATTAGCTTCTATTTGGAGAACATAATCATCATCATACTAATCAAACTGAGGCAAATCACCAGTATAAAACACATCATCAAGCATACATTTCAGATCAACAGATCTCTCTTCTCCAAGATGATCTATAAAACAATCATTATCAGATCTGTGACAACTAGGATAAGAAAGAAAATGTTTTGGATCAGCCACTTGTTTTTCTTGAATCAGAGAGCCATGGTCTTGAACATCATACTCATTCCTTGTGGTGATCTTTTGCATCATCTCTTCCACTACACTTACCAAAATGTTGAGTTTTACCTCTAAAGATGTCAATTCCTCTGGATCTATACTCTTCATCTCTTCTTCCTTCAACTTTTCCCTTCTGATCAACAAATTAGTCTCTACATCTACTGCATTATTTTTCATTTCTTCAAGTGTTGTAAGGTTCCTTTATTTTAGTTGAAACTCCATTTCTAGATCAAAGGCTTCGGGGTAGTGCAAGAGGGCGGATCTAGGAGGAGGTCTTATAGTAATAGGCATTGAACAATAAACTTGGTTAGATCTGGCAGAAAACTATTGTACTGTCTCCCCTGGAAGCCTTTTCAGCTGGTTATACTCTTCTAGAATCAAGAAAGGGTTTTGTCTAACCACCCAATTTTCAACGAAAACTTTGACTAGCTGCTGGAAATCTACTAGGCTTGCATCAAGCAGGGTTTTGAACCAACTCTTGAATTTGCATTGTAGAGAAAGAGAAAAAAGCCTAATACTGACATCCTCTTCATCAACTTCAAAAAGGTCAAGAAAAGACTCAAAATCTAGTACATGTTTCTCAGCAGTGATGTTGTCACAGTCACCATCAAATCTTGGTAGATATAGGTAATGATTTTTAGGGAAAGCATGGGATATGGGAGGTAAAATCAAAGGCTTGTATCTATCTGGAATTTTACAAGGTATAGGAATATGTACAGAAGCTATAGAATCAGTATTGGTCTCTTGAGGCTCATTAGTTTCAAGACGGTCATCACACGATTCAGAAGAAGGGCCTTGATCAAGATCAACGGCATGTGAATATTTGGTATTCACAATCTTCAAAGGGAAAGAATTAAATGCAGGTGTAAGATCTTTTCTAGAATGCAATATACTTTGTAAAGCCTTCTTGATATTCTCGGGAAAATAGAAGAAATAATTTATAATAAAGAACATAATGTCTTGGATGAAATTCCAACTTGAATATCTGATCTTTCCATATTTTCCTTTCATGTTTCTGTTGGTCAGGTTCATCCTCCAGTGGAGTCCTTGGATCTGATCTTGAAACTAACTTAGAGTTTCCAGGTGAATGATTTCAGCCTTCTGGTTTCTGATCGTTGTCCACTATCAACAATCAGATCAAAACTTGATACATTTTTCTGAAGAACATAACACTACGTTCGCCAATATGGTCGCCACTATGTTAGAGCCTAGATCAACCTCAGGCTGAAGGGAGGCAATCTTAGGATAACCAAAAACCAAGCTTAACCTAGTAGCTAGCCCTACTAGGTTGGGAGAGGGTTTTCTCCTTGTTAATCTCATTTGAGATGACTGAATTGAATATGGATTTTAGGCTAGTTATAGTAGCTCTAGGGTTTTTGGTTGATTTTGAAGGTTTTGCTGCTGGATCAAATGGATCGGGCAGCTTTAGGTCCGGGAAATCATGTCAGATTTGCAGGGTGTTCTGTGGGGTGAGATAGGTAGGTGTTTTGGCACTTGGAATTGAGTGAGATGGTAGGTCTAAGACTGATGAGGAGCTGAGGAGGGCATGCAAGAATCATGAGTCCTCTTCAGATAGCTGAAAACATCAAAAACTAAATATATTCCCAAGGGAGAGCATTGTTACCAATGTATTCTACCTATCTATCTTGATTGCATTTATTTAAGAAGAATGAAATAGATTTTGGCACATATACAAATGAGAAAAACTAATGACATAAGGAGAAACAATGCAAAAACACATTACCACAAGAATCCCACAAAAATGGCTACAAATCCTGATTTATATTTCCTTGCCAAACTACTGTAGAGATGTACAATGTAGCTCAAAGCATCCACAAGACTCCAACCTTTGCTAATGGCCGAAAAAATACATAATATAGACATCAAATCACCTATGCTAGCCATCAGGGGTTGAATCCATGAGAAGACAAGTGGGTTCAACCATATCTAAACTAAGAATAGGAATATAGGCAATGGAACAACTTACCTCTAAAACCATGGAAACTGATTCATTCAACCCCAAACCACCTCAAAATGATGAATCTATGCTCTAGAGTAATTTTACAATTATATTTGCATAACATAGCATCAATTTACATTCATAAATTCATCCAAAATGAGAGTAAAAGTCAACTTGTAGAAAAACTACGCGAAATTTTGATTTTTGAGCAAAACTGGCAAAATTCATCCTATGTGCAACGCCACTGATCCTATGCGCAACACCATTTTAGACCCAGTTTTTGAGGCCTTCCCCTTGACCAAATTGAGCCCAAGATAGCTTGTTGGAAATTTCTTCCTTTCTAGTTTCTGGAACATCTTGAATTTTTTTATTTGGCGATCATTTGCCCCCTCAAAAGTGGAATCTCCCAAGGCTTCTTCCTGTGTGTCCAAAAGATGCAGAGAGGGCATTTTTTGATGGTTTTTTGACCTTTAGGTGACCTAGATTTGCTCCAAATTTTTTGAAACTTTCTAGGTTTTCTTATTTTTTCATGCTGAATCCAAATATACAAGCCATTCTTCCAACAAGTGCCCCAGTCAAAAGCGCAATGCCGGTGGCGCTATGCACCTATTGCAATTTCCTGTGTTGAACATTTCTACGCACAGCACCGTTTTCAGACCGCGTTATGGAGGCCTTCCTGGTTCCAAATTGGGTGTAGGATAGCTCATTGGAAATATTGTCCAGTATAATTTTCATAACATCTTGAATTTTTAAATTTGGAGTTCATTTGCCCTATCAAATGTCAAATCTCCCAAGACTAGTAAAAATGTGCAAAAAGAGGCTACCTAAATGCAAAGTGCTGTTGCATTCAACTTTTGAAGGTCTTCCTCAACTCCAAATTGAGCTCATGATAGCACATTTGAAATATATTTGTGTCTAACTATCATTTGACTCATCCAGGAAGTCATTTGGCCAACCGGGCTAGGAGAAATCTTGATTTTACCAAGGTCACTCCAGAGGTGAAGCAACCCTCCTGAGGCAACTGTATTTTTCAAATTTCTCTAAAACCATGACACCTGTGTTAAACATGAAGGTTTTTTTTCTTCCTTGGCCTATTATGGAAAAAAAACTCTCTCACTTTTGTCAAATTCATCTTCTATTTCTCAGGAACATCATTTGAGTAAAACCTATCCCGATGTGTGGAACAAGAGATTTGTAGAAATGAAGGGAAATGAAGGGGATAAGGGGCTGCTAAATTCTTGAGAAGATTTTGGAAAATAGGGAGGGATATTAGGAAGGAAGGGAAAGTGGAATTTCAAATATTGAGCGAAGGGAAGGGGTCCAAAAGGGAAAAACACAGGCCTAGCCTAGAAAATTGTCAAATTGTAGCAAGAAGCAAGGGTTTGTGGGAAAATGATGAATTTGAAGGATATCAGTGATGGGAAGTTCTTAAGAAGGTAAAATAAGTATAGGGGAAGGTGTATGAGCATCAGGATACACTTTTTGTTGATGATTTGACCATCCAAGAGAAATTACCTTCAAAACCCTAGGAGAGGGAAATGAGCCTTACCCAAGTACAACTGAAGCACGAACAAGGTGTAAAATGACCCATTGGAATCTGAAATGATGATGAAAACTCTCTAAATGATGGTACACTTAGCTAAATGGTGACATGGACCGACAATTGAAAAATTTTGGAAGGAGTGAAACCAAATCCTAGACCTAATACCTAGTGACCAAATTTTACTTGAAGACTCACTGAAATGACAAAATTTGACTTTGACATCCTAAGACCGCTTTGTAACAGCATGTTTGATCACTAGTGGAAGGCTTCAAACACTAACACTAACACTGGTAAAAGTCAAAAGGGTGAAGTATATGAATGTGATGGGTAAAAGTAAATTTAAATAATGGGTGGTTAGTATTTATAAGTTGTTTTGATGTAAATTTGACCTCATTTATGAGAGAGGTTGGAGTCAAATTTAATTGTAGAAGTTGTTTTTAACTTCCATAGACATTAACGTTTGGTTAGAACACCTCATGGAATAGTTTCTAGAGTCATTGATTCAATGTCTAAGAGTGGGGAGATGTCGTTTTGGTCTTTATGTATCAGTTTTTCAGTGATAGAATGGGTTGGATTTCAGAGGAGAGAACTATTGTAGATGTACTTGGACATTTTCTGGAAATCAAAGGACACAATTTGCAACTATTATCTAGGAATTCATGTGCAATAAGTTTGGGATGTTATTTTTTCTCTAGTATAGCTTTACATGAAAGATATTAATCTTCTCTTTCATTCATCAATTATTCAATGGTTTTCCTTACATTTTATAAACAAAATTCTTTGCATAGAGCTCCGTTTTGATGGAAAAATCATTATGTGTTACTTTATTTCTTGCTTAATGAATTCACGTTTCATGCTCATTAATACCTTTCACTTCTTCTAAACACTACACTACACCGAAAAACCCTAAGATCCATCACAAAATTAATGCTACCTTTCTCCTTTTTGTATTTTTTGTTGTAACCCTTTGATCCTCTGACCTAGCTACCTATTTTTTATCCCTTATGTAGCAACAAAACCCTATATTTTCAAAAACCCACTTGAACCTAACTCTCTAGCCTAAAATCCTTTACATTCCAGTCATCTCTTTGTTGTGATTTCATAGAGAGAGCCCTCTCTGGTTTGGTAGGACTAGCTACCAAACTAAAAGCTTGGTATGTGATTACCTCCATCAATCTCCTCATCGGCCGGGGACATTGTGGAGGATAATAGAGGGCATGAAAACTAGGGAGTGCCAAGGTGTTCTAGTGAATGTAAGGTTCCCAAGTCATGGAGAAATGTAATGCTAGTTGTAAGGTCATGACTGCCAAGGTGTGTCAGGGAATGCTAGGGCATGCTAATATGTGCCAGATAGTATGAAGAGATGTCAAACAAGATAAGACATACCAAGTACAAAGGCATGCCAAGATGTACAAGGGTGTGACAATGCATGCCAGGGACTGTCAAGGGAACAAAAGGGAGGAACAAGTTAAACTAAAAGTAAATGAGCACATGATAGGGTTAATAAGTCATCAATTTACCTTTTCCATCAGGGTCATGCTAGGAAAACCAACACTAGGTGCCAATAGGTGCCAAGTGCCAAGTGTCAATGCATTCTAAGTGCCAAATCTTCCTCTGTTTCTTCTCATATAGTTTCCAATAATTAATCTCAAATAACTGCAATATTAAACCATGTCAAATCATACCAAGTCATCTCAACACATGCCAAACATGATAATACTTTCCAAGTGCCAACACGTGCCAAGTGCCAATGTGCGTCAGGGAGTGTCATGCATGCTATGAAATCGAAGAGCATATTAAAGAATGCTAAGGTGTGCTAGAGAGTGCCAATGGAAGCTGAGGAGTGTTAGGGAGTACTACGACAAAACAAGGGAGCACTAGGTCAAAATTCATGGAAGAGCGTCGGGAGTGTTAATGAGTGCTAGCTGTCATGCCAAGGAGGGAGTGACAAGGTATGCTAAGCACGAGTAAGGCATGCTAGGTAATATTAGGGAATGTCAAGAAGTGCTAGAGTGTGCTAGGTATTTTCGGGGTGTGCTAGCATGTGCCAAGTAGTGTCAAGGCATTCTAGGTGCTAAGACATGCTAGGATGTGCATGGTGCCATAGTATGCCAATATGTGTCAAGGAGTTTCAAGGCAACAAAAGGAATAAACAAGCTAAAATGCAAGGAAATGAACACATAAGAGGGCTAATAAGTCGAGAATTTATCTTTTCCAAAATGGGCATGCTAGGCACACTTCTAATATGTTCCAATGCATGCCAAGTGCCAATGTGTGCCAAGTTCTAATGTTTTTCAATTAAATATTTTGCCAAGGTGTTCCAGGGAATGATAACACATGATAGGGGAGTGCTATGCTATGCTAGGGCATGCCAACATGTGCTTGGGCATCCTACTCATGGAAAGATGTTCTAGGTACAAATATGTTTCAAGACATGCAAGGTGCCAAGGAATGTTAGTGTATTGTTCCAAAGCACATTAAGGTGTTCCATGAGTGTTGAGGAGTGCTAGGTCTCTCTCATTAAGAGAATTTATAAAGCTTGATTATGCAATAAATAATATAGTTCCTACACACACTAGTGGAACTTTATTTAAAGGAAATTTGCTAAATAATAAACCTAATAGAGATGAATCATGTGTTGACTCATAGGAAAACTATATTCTTATGACTTGAGGGAAATGATACACACTAATTAATTCTTAACAAATTGACTAACTATATAACCACTATAACCTTGGACACATAATAAAAAGGACTCCACAAAAATGGTCTTAAATCATTATCTTTTGACAAAAAATATAGTAACAAGTACATAGCTTCATCAAAAACCCATTGGAATGATCAATGATGACGAACATTTTTTGATCATCACCAAAAGTAACCAAAAAGAGCATTGGTGAGGGTCAATAAAATATCATCACTAGAAGTGTCACCAAAAAGAGAATTAGTGATGGGCCTTTAACAACCCTCACCAAAAGTGTCACCAAAGAGAAAATTAATGACGGGCCTTTAACTACCCTCACCAAAAGTATCATTGAAAATGGATTTGGTGACAAACCTTAAAGAACCATCACTATATGCACTTACAACAATGATTTTTTAAAGACTGTCACCATATGCGACATTGGTGATAAACCTTAAAGATCCGTCACAGGCTTGAAGCGTCATAAAAAACTCATTGGAATGATCAATGATGACGAAAATTTATTAGCCATCACCAAAAGTAACCAAAAATATCATTGGTGATGGTCAATAAAATATTTTCACTAGAAGTGTCACCAAAGAGAGAATTAGTGATGATCATTTAATGACCCTCACCAAAAGTGTCACCAAAGAGTGAATTAGTGACGAGCCTTTAACGACCCTAACCAAAAGTGTCATTGAAAATAGCTTTGGTGACAAACCTTAAAGGACCATCACTATATACACTTACAACAACGCTTTTTTAAAGACCGTCACCATATGTCACATTGGTGATGGACCTTAAAGGTCCGTCACAGGCATGACCCTCACCAATGACCTTTTCTCTTGTAGTGAAGGAAGATTACATGATCGTAATCTACTATTTGAGGTCACACCACCATTAGGATTTCAATCTTCATGCTAGGGTTTTGGTAAGTCATCGCGGCCTCCCTTTTTTTGTTTGTGTATTTCACATTTCAACCCTTTACATTATGGAAATTTTGCATTCCAAATATTCACATTCCTAAATGTTTCATTGTGTAAGCCTTGAATTCCAGCACCATTCACTATTTTATATAACTAATCACTTCCCATTTTCCATCTTTAGTCTCATTTCATTTCCATATTTTAAGCCCACATATTCTATACTTAGTTATTTGTTTCTTGATCCTATAATTCAATTTGACACAAGTCTCTGTGAAACATCACCCCTTCTGCCAAATTCTTCCATGGTAATGACAAGACTAATCTAGTCAAAATATTTCATTTTCATAGCATCAGAAAATAATTCAGTAGATATTTAGACTTCCACTATGAAATAATTCACCCAAGTGAAATTTCTCTGCTACTCTTTCCTTCATCCTCACTACTCTTCATTCATTGCAACATCAGATCCTGCTCCAACTTTGTGCACTATAATGTAAAAATCATTTGTTCAACACATTGATCTTATTTTGATGTACCCTCACTTTATGTAGTGTTTTATACCTTGTTTTGTAAACATCACTTTATCACAACCTTCCTATGCAAATTGCATAACAACGTGTTAATTTGAGACTATAAGTTGTGTGATGCACTCTCTTGAGTTAGTTTATGAAACACCTTATTTTTATTTTATTTTCCTAACATCATTGTTTCATCATGAATATATTCGAGATGCTAGGTATCATAGATTTGAAGTGCTTCAATATTTCTTCATCAATGGTAGACATGACTCCACCCACAAAGAAAATTTCAGGCAAGGAGATTGCAAAAAGAAGTATAGAAGGCATAGATGGAAATCCTATCATCTTAGTCCCAATATATATGAACATTTCTTTATATATAGGTAAATAATTATGTATGACTTTGTTAGGTATTGTTTAAGTATTTTCTCCAAAAGGAGGCACCCGAAGACGAAGAAGACAATGAAGTGTACCTTAATCTCAAGAAATCTTGGTTCCACAAAGTAGAAACACATCCTTTCATCATGCCATGTGTTGAAACCATTGAATGGATAATCACGTGCATCAATATGAAATATATGCTCATCATAAATAAACATGGTACAAAGATAGCAACATACACATATTCACACGTTGTTGAATATTACAAGATGCCAAATCACAAACTAGCCCTTACTACCAAATGGTTTGATAATTTTCCTATGGCTAGCAAGGATATCCTCAAGACTTGTTGGTAGGATTTGAGCAGTTTCAATACATATCAGAAAGGATTTACAAGACCAAGCTATTAAGAAGAACATATCAGATGTTAGCAACAATGTTGCAGGTTGTATGGTAGACATGATGCAAAATTGTTTGAAGAAGATTAAGTACAAATGATGTACATTTGTGATTGATAAGAGAAAATACTTAATTAGGTAGACATTCTAGAAACCTTTATCAAGGAAAATCTAAAATGAGCCAAATAGGTGTCTGAGGGAGAGCAACTTAAATTTTACATGGAATCATATCTACTAGATTCCATATGTGAAAGATGTTAGTTTGACGAATTAGGATGGAGGTGGGACTTCACTCTAAATGTACCACTTGTGATCATTTACTACAAAATTCTATAGGATACAAGCTATAAGGGATTGTAGCAATATATTGTTGAGAATTTTATCTCACCCATGTATCACATATTGTTCAATACATAATAACCTTGTATGTCAGATAGAGCTAGAGCATCACTGAAAGGTACTTCCAATTGGCTCACTCCTATATATTCAAAATATATAAGGGTATCAAGAGCTTATATGCCTCCCCATTAGCTACCTTTATTGTTTATAGATAAGATACCCTTGCAAGAGGTAGTTTACCAGAATACAACGAGGCTTACTAACACATTGGTTAAGGAAAAGAAAGCTCCATATCCCATATTTCCTCTATGTATAGGAGCTTACTGTATTTCAAGTTTCAAAGAGGTTGAGGGTGTGGCCAAGGACTTAGAACACTTTAAGTTTGGCACACTTGGTTTTCCTAGATATGATTCTAGGGGTATTTCCTCAAAGCATTCTAAACTAATAAAGTATGTATGGCCATACACCTTAGTCATTGATGAAGAAGGAGATAAAGTGAAGAACTTCTATAAAGTTGGTAAGTCTATAGAAGCAAGTAAGGGGGTTGGTGCTTCTTAACCTAATAATGACCCCAAATCTCCAGACAAAGAATCTTAGTAAACCATGGACAACCAAGAGAAAAAAGTTTTTTTTTAAATAGAAAGGGAGAACAAAGCAACAAATAAAGAAAGGGTAAACATATATAAAGTTGAGAAAGAGGCCAAGAAACATAAAGAAGAAGAAGAAAGGGTAAGATAAGAACCAGAAGCAATTAAAAATAACTAAGAGGAATAAAAAAATGGCAATATGAAGCAAAGAAGAAAGAAGAGGAAGAAAAGTGGAAACAATGAGCAAACAAGAAGAACAACCAACAAAGAAACCGGAAGAAGAGAGAATTGTAAAGGAGATGGTAGAAAAGAAAGCTAAAGAAGCTAGGTTAAAGGAGAAAGATCAACAAGAAGCAAAAACCATACATCCCCTTATGGATATTGACCCTCCTATGCCTCTCCTTGGTGGATATTTCACATTTGGAGAGACGGGCATCCTAGAAGAAGAGGAATATTAAGTGGTATATAGGTCAAGTATCAGTTTTGATTGTGTCAAAAATAGAATTATTGCAGAGGAAGAAATATTTAGCTAGAGAATTTTCCAAATCGATCTCAATAACCATGGACTAAGAGATAGTAACAATACTACAAATAAACATATGGAAATAACTTTTGTGGGATCCACATTCACTGCTACCACAAAGAAGAATCTTGAGTGTCTGATGAATGAGGTGAAATAAATGAAAAATAACTTAGCCAATTCTCAACAAGAAAATGAAAATATACACACAAAAATATAGAATTTGTCCACCTCATGTTCCCACGAAGAACATTTCCAAGACAGTTTCATTGGAAGAAATAAGGGTGTTGGAGATAATGATGAAACACCTATATAAAGAATGCTATATGATAAAACATGGCTTCCTCATTAACATGTATCCAAAATGAAAAAGGAAAAGTTGTAGTATTAAGACAAGACATAAATGTATTAGATATCATGCATGAAAGGGGTACAAAATACCTTGATGCATCAACTTTATTATGAAGAAAGGATAGAATGGGCAAAGAACAAGACAAATAAGAAGTGAGGATGTCTATGAAATCACAAGATAATTTGGGGAGAGATGTAGCCAAGAAATTCAACAACTATTGACAACATCATAAGACATTAGGATCCCTTTTCTCACAAAATAACATCCATTGGAGCACCAAGAATAACAATATCAAAGTAAGAAGTCTAGCAAGAAATTCAGGAGATAGTGGATCCAAGGAGATAGGCAATAGGTCAAAGGATCCAGAATGCACAAAAGAGGCCATTGCCAAAAATCTGGTGGAACTAGCTAAACTGCTCACAATTTTCTCTACACTTTTTAGCCGAGTACACACAGATATAATAACCTTCATGTGGGATGCTCTCAAATGTGAGATCATATTTGAAAAGATATTCACCAACAAAGTCAGATCCATTGCATATGATTACAAAGCATAGAATTCTCAATTAAGTCAAGAGATGGAAGTTGAATCTTCAGCCTTAGACAATATAAAATTAGTACCTTGAACGAGCCTTATTTTCATTATTTTGATTTTCATGTAATTTGTAAATAAAATAATGTTAGAATTAGAAATGAAATATAATTAGAATATGGAGGAAAATGAGAAGTCATGTAGAAGATGAAGAGTCACGAGGGGAGTTGAAAGGTCATGAGAGGTGAAAAGTCACCCCATTTTGTATAAATATACCCTCATGGCTAGTTAGAAGGAACTTTTAGTTTTGGACTCCTTTGATCACCTTAGAAGAGGAAAGCTTTTACATCCCTTTTGGAGATCAAGTAACAATTTAGCATTTCCAATATTGGATCTCATGGATACTTTATGTAATGGTGCATTAGATATTTCAACTTAATTTTGAGAATCTCTTTTGGGCCAAGGAAAGCAATTCACTCATGTGTTATTGAGCATTGTAAGACTATTATTGTGGTGGTTTAATGGTATGCAATTACTATTTATGTGTTGAGAATTGATGAACTATTTTGTTAATTCAAAACTTACATCTTATTCAAGATATTTTTTTGATTTATGCTTTGACGATTATTATTGCTTGAGAACTAAATCACAATTGGAAATGAATCTATTTTTTCATCCATGTATATTAATCAATTTTTACTAACAATATTTTTTTCAGATTCATGTTCATCTACTTAGTTGTTTTTATATTCTTTATGTCTTTTGCTTTACGTATTTCATACAACTATTCTAAATCGTTTTCTATCGGAATTCAGACCCAAATTATCTTTCACTCTTTCTATCCAAAATCAAATTTCAAACAAACATGGTGGTAGTTGGGCCCACATATTAGATGGAACTCCTATACCAAACAATGTAATATCTAATTAGGACTTTGTACCAGGGAGACCCCCTTACTATTGTTGGTGCAATTTTCCCACGTCAACACCTTGGTAGAAATCTTGGTATTTATTCAAGAAACACATGAATTTATTCAAAATTGGGTGTTCTTCCAAAGTATTATTATTAGTTTCTAGTTAGGTAGTGTGGTGAAGTAAAATTATGAGTGCGGAAACAAACAATTCCTCTAGCCTGCTAATGGGTCTAGCCACAATTGATACATTCTATGGAATATTTCCTTAGGTTAGAACCAATTAAGAGGGCCTACCTCTTAGTATGCTTATCTTGTTTAATGATATCCTTTCTTGCTTGCTCCAGCTATTTCTTGCTTCCTTCTTCAAACACCTGAAATAAGTAAACAAACAAAAAAAAACAGCCGTGATAGTAGAAAAATTGTAATTCAACCTACTTAACAAGTAAAGAAACATTAATCCATGAAAATGTAAGATGATAAATCATGTAGGAAATCAATTGATAATTTCATATGTATTGAATCAAAAAGAGATTACAACCATTGTCTTGACGTTTCTGTTCTCCTTCGACAAAACTAGGTTCCCACACACTTCTGCTAACATTCCATGATAGCCTCAACAATAGTAGTTTTAAGGCTCTTCCCTTTAGGATTCACACTAAACTAAATTCACACTTCTCCCTCACACAACTAGAGAGCTACAACTATGAATAGCTTGTTGTTTACTCCAAAATTAATTAGCACTAACACACCAACATTGACACTTCAAAACTAGCTTGTTCTTGGGAAAAACGGAGGTTTATATAGCATGAATGAATGGGAGATGGATCCTCTTCTCATGTGAGAAGGTCCTATCTCTTAAGGTAGTTCCATCATTATAGGGGAAAGGATCCCAAACTGACATCCTTGATCCCATCCAGCCAAACCATTTACTTGACTTCCGTTATGAAGCTTCTAGAGTTGGAAGCTTCGACTCTTTATTTAAAAAACTTTCCATAAGAGGACCGGCGCGACTGGAACAAAGCTCAGTCGCTCTGGTTGGTGCTAGGGATAGTGTTAATCCCTGCATATTGGCGCGAGTGGTACAAGGGTCATTAGTATTGGTCTTGCAAACTGGGAAAAACATAAGTTTTTGGGGAAATGGTGCAAAAGGGAATTATTCTCCTCATGAAGAGGGACACAATGGGAGTTTCTTCATGAAGGGTAAGCATGTAGGGTTCACTATAGAGGTCCTCTAGGATCAAGGAATGGGGAGTACAGGGATAGCGACAAAATTATATGTAACGGATGCCCCCTAAAGCGTGAAGGCAGAACTAGAGTGAGGGATGAAATGCTTTATGAACGAATGCAGGGAACTATAGTTTGCCGTCGGAAAACCTGCATGCAAGTACAAATACATATACATAACTGAGACCTCTGTCAAATGATACATGAATCAAGGCATGGATGCATCCATCCAGAGAATGATCATGTAAATGGATCCAGATATGGGCCCAGCCATCCATTGAAGAGGAACATAATGAAACCAAGGTATGGTCGTAGCCACCCAAAAATTGAGAAGGATCACAGATGATAACTCATGGTATGGTTGTAGCCATCCATCTGAAAGAGACATTCATATCAACATAACCATGTCACATCACTTCATAACCTGGACTTTTTTTTATCGAAGCCTAGGGTCTTGTGCTCCAACACAACCCGATCAAAGTACAAATTCCAACATGTGAATAGATGTGTTGACATCAAACATGCTAGAAAGTCACTTGATTAATAGTAAATGATGTAAACACTTAACAAGTGTAAGAGAAACCACCAATAATGAAAATGGTCCTCAAGGTACTATCAACACAATCCATGGAATGTGAATAGAGGAACTGAAGTCGAACACCCATCAAATCACTCGATCAAAAGCCAATGATGTGAACTTGTTGTTGAGTACGAAGAACTTGCCATTAGGGCATGCAAGCTATAAGGTACTGGAAGGGAGTATCTCAGTCAACCTCTTGGATAATGAGTTGAAGTCGAAGGAAAGCGACCGTGTTGAAGGAGGGCCATAATCTATCCCACATCATTGACGTGACACAAAATGATGAAAAATGATTTTAGATGATACAGAGAATCATAGGTAAATGAAAATGCAGAAGGACAACTCTTGAAAATATTAGTGAAACGACTGGAAGTTTGGCATCTTTTGGATCCATATGATCGGTGGTCATGGTAACGTGGTAGAGATAAAATGGAAGGCAAAAATAAACGGTCGAACCTAGGAAGGTCAATGATACAAAGGAGGATATCCCAACCCAACACGAAGCAGGAAGTTCCATGTTCAAGAGTGAGCTATTGACACAACCGATTAGATTTCCAAATTTTCCCCCACCATTTCTGGCAGGTACCCCAATTATTTTTTAATCACAAGCTTGAAGGGGATAGCATATGCTTACATTGTAAGTTCATCCTTCGAACGAATCCGACCTAGTAAGTTTAATGAGCCCTAGGAAGGAGAAGCTCATATTCATCATGATGACGAATCCGATGTCGTTTAATATTTTAACGAGTCCAACAAAGGTGTAACTCGATATCTTTTTCATCTTTAGAGAGTTTGAAAAAGACACGAAAAATAAAACTCCACATGGTCCCTTTTCATACATTTGTGTCTCTCGAGCCTGAAAAGGTAGAAAATGATACTTGAAAGAACCGCTTGACCATTTCAGTCAAGGAGTACCTTTTTTGTAAATAGTGCATCCCAACCCGAAAAAGGGGTAAAACTATACTAGGCACATGGCATTTCGCATCTGTTAATGAGTTCGAAATGATGTCTCGACTATATTTTCATTTTTAAAGGGTCGGAAAAGAGCTTAAAAGCGAACCCCCCATTTTATTCTCTTTTATGAGTCAAAAGGGAAAAATACTTGGCAATCTTTTCATTTTTTTACGAGTTAGAAAAGAGCTTAAAGGTGACTCATCCTGGAGGAACGTGTGGTATAAAGAGTAGCAACTGGTTCTGACAATGGTGGAATTTCTCAAAACATGTAATGGTCAAGAGGCTGGCTAATAAAACCACTCATCGTTGCGGTCCCTAAAGAGAGGAAAAACAACCAAGTGAAAGCATATGATCGACCAAAGAGATGGTGGTGATCAAATGAAAAACCAAGGCTCATCTAGCATAAATTAGCTGATAAAAAGAGAAATCACGAGATCTAAATCGGGCATGGGTTCATGTTTACACAAGATTTAACCATGGAGAACTCTGCTTGGATTCGATATCATGTTTACACGAGCTTGCAACGAAAAGCTATGCTTGAATAAGTTTGCATGCCCCCAACATAATGACTAAAACAGAGGTACATGCCCCCCAAGCCTCATTTCAGTCAACTAGGTGGATGGAATGAAGGTTCACTTTCTAGATCGTGGAAAGACTCGATTGGGATTTGACGAGATCTTAATCAAATACTTGATTTAGAAGAGGGGGTTGCTTCATTTTTTAACGAGGTTGACACAATAAAAGAACTATCCTCAGACATCTGTTTCATTTTTTAACAAGGTTGATACAGGAAGAAACTATCCTTGGGACTCCTTGATTCCTTTTTTAATGAGGTTGACACAGGAAAAAACTATCCTCGTAATCTATTCATGGACCATACGAGAACATGGCTCCCAAGAGGTATTCACTAGATGGAAGAACCATGCTTTGGGAAGAATACAAGTCATTTGGTACCAAAGACAGATTGGGTTCCAATGCCCCCAATACATAATTTACTATACCATTTGTGTGTTCATCATTAGATGTAGAGATGGAATATGTAGCCACATAATTGACATGTGGTAGGGAAGGTACTTCTTGCAAACAAGAGCCAATAGGGATGGTGGTTGCAAAGGAGGTGCCTGGTCACCAATGAACAACAATTGATCAATGGTCACTATTCTCCCTTCGTGCGGAAAGCAAACCACACGGAAAAGTGAAGAAATGAGAGCTCCCATGATATAAACATAGTCGCATCCAAAGAGAAGGTTGAAATCTAAGGGACCTTGGACTACCATCACATCTATATAGACTGTCTTTCCTCCCAAAGTAATACGCAACTTCGGAAGGCTCCCTAAGGGTTGACTGGTTCCTCCGCTGAAAGCCAACAGATTCTGTGTGATAGGCACAAGTTGTGGGGAGCCCAAAGCTTGCCAAGTAATAGAAGACATGATGCTAACCGATGCGCCTTAATCTAATATAGTACCATGTACTACCATAATATAGGCTTGTACTGTGATCTAGAAAGGCACATAAGATGGAAGGCGGAAAGCAGTCAATGGACCCCAATCGAAAGAGACGACAAAACTACTTGGTGGGGGTATCATATGGTTACCAACTTCCTGTACAAGAATAGGAGAAGGACTCTCCTGAAAATCTAGGATGGGAGGGTCACTATTTGATTCATGAGAATCTAAGGAGATGAGAAGAACATGAGTGGTATGATCACCACTCTCTTCCGGAACAGAGTGATCAACTGAAGGCAGAGACAAGTTGACACTCTTTCTGACCAATGGTTGGTCGGGAACAGACACAAGAGAGTCTCACTTAGGAAAAGAAGGAGGGGCAAGAGATTAACCTAAGTCAATCCCTTGACTAACTGTGAGAGGGTCAGAAGAAAGCTTCCAATAACCAATAGGAAGTTGGGGTTGAGGAGCTTTAAGGTTTTCCAAAATTTTCGAAGCTTTATCCATAAAAGGACAAAGTTCAAGAAGACGTTATCCTTCACATTGCCTACAGGGGAATCTAATCTTTCCCTTCTTCTTATCATCATTATTTGAAGGTTTAGCATTGACATGAGCTCCAAAGGTTGAAGGGGATGGTTGATTCAAGTCTTGAACCATACCACTAAGACTCTAGGAATGCCAGGACAGTCTCGAAGGAGATGGTCACCCTTACACGACCTACAAGGGAATTTTACCTTCCGCGAAGGATTAGAAGGTTTGACGTTTGGGGGTGAATTTGGAGCAATAGCTACATGGTTGGACTCTCACTTATTTTACTTCTTCTTCATCATCTTATTCTTCTTCTTCTTAGCCTCCTAGTTACTGGATTTCAAACTTTCACCTGGCGAAGTAGAAGAGGAAGGTGAAGAAATAGGGGAAGAAGGTGAGAGGTCAGCTTTATAATCAACGTGATGTGATTCAAAGGAAGGAGATGGTGGGGTAGTAGTTGGGACACTTGGGACCACCGAGGTTAAAAATAATCAGACACGTAAACCAATGGTTAACCGAGGGAGGGACAACGTTTCCATATAAGGAGCACCGACATTTCCAAATGAAGGAAAAGGACTAGGATTCTCGTTTGAGGGGAACTCTTGACTGGTAGACTCTGGAAATGTTGCCATTGGAATCGACCCTAAAGAATTACTAAGGAAGATATCTTTAACCAGGAATATTTGGTGGGTAATTAATTTTAAGACATTGAAACAAAACTTTGCCTTTTCATATTTTAAGAGTCGAAAAAAGGATGAAAGGTGACTCTAGTCTATTTCGAAATTAACAAGATTGAAAGGAAAAATGCTCGATGATATTTCAAATTTAAAGAGTTAATAACGATAAAAAAATGACTACTCAAGGTATTTTAGGCAAAAGGATTACCAGGTAACCGTGAACTGCAGAATACCTCCCGGTGAACTGAGAATTACGAGCAAACAATCTCCCCAAATGTTGTGTTTGGTGTATCACGTTTACAAGGTGGTAGACTCAGCTTCCTATGGATAAAGGATTGTAGACCTAGTGGGGTCTCCCTCCATATACACAATGGTACGAGGAGCACAAGTTCGTACTAGCACTGTCTAGTGCCGAAGCGAATGACAGATGCTAGGTTTAAAGACATCGGAACACGTCTTTAGCCTAGACCACTAAATGTGAACATTAAGTTTCAATGCTTCCTTAGGTTATTTTAATAAAATTTAACGGTTGATCTTGAATTAGGTTTCAATTAGAAGGCCCTACCACTATCATCTGACAAGACTCCTACATGTAGCTATATGAGAAAAGAGATCTTTGTCTTCGATGAAAGTTATCACTAATTGAGAGATAGAGAACACAAAATTAATGTAACAATTGGAGAATGAAATCTTTCACTAATATAGGCCCTAAATGCACTTAATATTTCCTTAACAACAAAATAAGTTCCATTCCATTTCCATGCCTATGATGATGCAATTATAGCTTCTTAATGACGCTACTAATGCAGTATTTTCGCTTAAGTAAACTAGAATGATGTTCTTATTTTCATAAAATGAAAAATGAATCTTTCACATAAAGCACTTTAATGAAAAATTCACAGCTCTGAACAAACAAATATCAATCAAATACAAAGCATGATAAATGAAAATAAAAGCAACTTCTTCCCTGAAGCGAACCAAACACATAAATGCTTCAATCAAAAAACCGAGCAATGTAATCTATGATTGGAAATATAAAAGAGACACTCAAAATAAGAGAACAAACGAGACTTTTTCACTCATTAAATTGAAAACAAAGCATCCTAGTCACTTCTGGGTGGAAGAAGAGAGTTTGAGGGTCAAGACACATTGGCACTGGAATGGGATAAGTTCTGATTTTTCTTAGCTCAGAAACCAGAGTGACTTTTGGGCTAAATGTAGCGCTGATCGACAGAATTGGCATGAATTTCAGGCTAAAACTAGCATTGATAGGCCTGATCAACATGATTGTTTGGCCAAAAATAGCATTGATAAAGGGATTCAAAGAAAAAAACAAAAAATAACTTCACACAAGGTTAGACTTAACACATGAGAGGGTGGGCTAAACCAAGAAAGCACACAAATCAAGCTAAATCAAGCTTTCTAGTCAGGGAGAAGACAACCTAAAAACCTTACAGGGTCAAAATCATGATAGAAAAACACATTGGCCAAGATTTGGGACAAACCCTAATCTTCACATACATGCATCAGTGCAATTTCCTAACTGACAACATGTGCTAGAAGGAGGTCGGTGCGACTATTTCTTAGCATATCGCACTGATCGACGTGACTAACAATGAATTAAGTGCGTTGAGAGAGGGAACCATGAAAAAAATGAAAAATTTTAAGAGGTGGGACCAGATCTGCTACTATGAATTTCAACCTCAGACTAGTAAGCAAAGGAAAAGACACAGAACCAAAGGGAAAAAGTTCAACTAGAAAATTTCACACAAAATCATGAAATATCAAACAAGACAAGTAGAAGGATGGCTCCCCAGTATGGTCACAAATTTGTGGTGAAGTAAAATTATGAGTGCGGACACAAATAATTCCTCTAGCCCGATAATGGGTCTAGCCACAACCGATACATTCTATGGAAGATTTCCTTAGGTTAGAACCAATTAAGAGTGCCTACCTCTTAGTACGCTTATCCCGTTTGATGATATCCTTGGTTTCTCGCTCTATCTATCTCTTGATTCCTTCTTCAAACACCTGAAACAAGTAAACAACAACAAACAACAACTGTGATAATTGACAAATTATAATTCAGCTTACTTAACAAGTCAAGAAAAATTAAGCCATGAACATGTAATATGAAAAATCATTTAGGAAATCAATCGATATTTGCATATATATTGAATCAAGAAGAGATTACAACCATTGTCTTGACGTTTCTTCTCCTCCGACAAAACCAGGTTCCCACACACTTTTGCTAACATTCCATGATAGCCTCAACAATAGTATTTTTAAGGCTCTTCCCTTTAGGATTCACACTAAACTAAATTCACACATCTCCCTCACACAACTAGAGAGCTACAACTATGAATAGCTTACTATTTACTCCAAACTTAATTAGCACTAGCACACCAACATTGACACTTCAACACTAGCTTGTGCTTGGGAAAAATGGAGGTTTATAAGCATGAGTGTATGGGAGATGGATCCTCTTCTCATGGGAGAAGGTCTTGTCTCTTAAGGTAGTTCCACCATTATAGGGGAAAGGAGCCCAAAATGACATCCTCGACCCCATCTGACCAAACCATTTACCTGACTACTGTTACAAAGCTTGTAGAGCTGGAAGCTTCAACTCTTTATTTAAAAAAAATTCCATAAGAGGACCAGCGTGACTGGAAAAAATCTCAGTCACTCGATTTGGTGCTAGGGACAGTGTTGATCCCTGCATATTGGTGCAAGGGGGACAAGGGCCATTAGCACTGATCTTGCAATTCGGGAAAAATAGAAGTTTTTGGGAAAATTGTACAAAATGGAATTTTTCTGCTCATGAAGAGGGACACAATGGGAGTTTCTTCATGAAGGGTAAGCATGTAGGGTTCACTGTAGAGGTCCTCCAAAATCAAGGAGTGGGGAGTATAGGGACAGTGACAAAATGTTGTGTAACAGGTAGTCACATGGATAGCGTATAGTTCACACCTCTTCTCACTACATTGCTTCATCTACAACAATAAAATTTGCCGAACTATCACCAGATTTATTTTTCCTTGCAACTTCACCTTTTACCGCTTGTCATTAATACATTCAATTGACTTACTGAAGAAATAAATTTTGGTATTATATCCTACCAACCAATCCATGTTGAATAACACATCATATGAGCCGAATGGTAATAAATTTAAGTCTACTTGTGTGGCATGTCATTTATCTCTACTGTGCATGACCTCACCACATTTTCGACTCATATCTTAGTCCTTGTTTCCAGCTGGATAACCATGATTTTTCATGGGTGATATTCTGTGATGCATATTTCTCTGAAATATTGTGATTAACATAACTAAAATTATAACCTAGGTCTATCAAAATTGAAACTGGCTAGCTATTAACCATACATTCCATCTTGATTACTAATGCTTGATGGTCAATCCTCTTATTGTCCAATGCAACACCAATTCATGGAACATTCTGATCCATGTCCTTCGTCATTTGCACATTGTACAACCTTGGGCCATACTTTGTTCAATGGGGAAAATCCCTCTTCTAGTGTTTTTCTTCACAAATGCAAAGTTGCATGGGTTATCTCTTGAACCTCTTGGTTTTTTCTCCTGTAGGCTTAGTGAATTGGTCCTTATCAATAGTGGAAAATTTTGGCTGAAGCTCACCCTTGATAGGAGTGGTGAATTTCACATTATTTCCCCTTGTTTGATGGCCTATAAAATTGTCTCCTTTCCCTTTAAAATTGGGTTTTCATCTCATCTTCCAATCAACCCTGAACTCATACTTGTGCTTGGATTGTTCATAGAAATACATCATTTCCCTGATGACATCCTCCAATGTTTTAGGCTCATCAAATTCTATTATGTCCTTGAATGCCTCTGGAAGTATACTAAGGTACATATGGACCTTTTCTTTCTCATTGTAAGGCACATACCTCAACAACTCTAAAAATCTAGTTTTATATTGATCAATTATCAGTTACCCTCTTTTGTTCTCATAAAATGTTGTGGTCTTGTTGTCATAGTACCTTCAGATAGGTACTTTTCCATACAATTATTCTTAAATATCCTCCAAGGCAATGTTTTCTCCTTAATATCTTTTACAATATTCAAATATTTCCACCATATATCAACCTTACCCTTCAAGCTGAAAATGACTACCTTTTCCTTCATATTCTTATATTAATCATGCACCCTGAAATACTTATTCATTACCAAAAGCCATGCCTTTTCTTCCTCAACGTTCCTCACCTCACCATTGAATGTAGGAGGATTTTCCTTCTGAAATTGTTCCTACAATAAATATTTTTATTTCCTTTCTTGTTAATACTATCTTTTGGTTGGAGTACTAGAAAAATGCTCATGACTGCTTGACCTCATCTCTAGAGTACTTAATGGAGTTCCACCTCTCATTGTGTCTTCACTTCTCTTCTTATGCCTCTTATTAGATTTGTTTCCTTCTACATTGTTGGTTCTCAACTCATGCTTCCAAAGTCTTGGTGACTTCAATCTATTGTTGTCTCTCAGATTTATCCTCATGACAAGAAACAACCCTAAAGGCATCCAATGAGGATCTAATTATCCTCTTTCTTTAGGATAGAGACTAGCCCTCTCCAACCACAAGGGGTTGATTTAGGAGAATCCTTGGCCTTGGGAAATCCTCATCAACCAAAAAAAATATCTTTTGTTGAGTTTGTAATAAGTTTGCTAACCCCATGTATTTTAAGTTGTTGATACAAATATTATGTTAGTTGCCTATACACCTATTTGATGATTGTTGCTACTCCTATAGCTACATTTTATGGAAGAAACAACTAATTTTGAGTTGCAGACACTCCCAGGATTATGTTATGATACTCCTACTATGTGCAGTAGTTGAAACATAAAAAAGTCGATAGTTGTTTAGTTGCACTACTACAAGACAACTGCTACTAGATGCATTACAAATGGGACAAAGGTTACAAATTTTGGTTTGTCTACATACTGAGAGGAAGCAAATCGATTCTGTCCAGGAAGGCAAAGATATCAACAACATGGGAAGTAATTTTTTTAAGTTATAATGCAAAGAGGTGAGAAACGTGAGAGCAAATTGTGAGGACATAGAAGAAAGTGGGATTTTTTGGCTTATTAGCTTTTACTGGTTTTCTTTGGGATCTTGGAATTTTTGCTATTGGAGAGTTGCCATTGGTTTTGGTTACTGCAAAATTTTCAAAGAGCATGACAGGCTACTGTATGAGTTAATGAGGTTATTTGGTTGTTGTGCATGGCATTGTTGTGTAACAACGTAGGAATTTCAACCAATATGAGGACTCCCATCTCACAATTGAATTCTTGTATGTAACAACACATTCTTAATGAATACAAATATTAGAAATACTTTATATGTTCTCATGAGTAGACTTGAATTACTTTGTGTTTGTGCTTTATGATTTAGTCCTTTGAATTAAGTAATATAGCATCCAAAAACCAAATGGTTGAGGAAGTGCACTTTGTAAATGTGATTAAGGTCTTGTAGTTTGTTGTGAAATCTATAGAAGCCTCGATTGCGTTAAGTTGTATTAGAGTGAGTGTTTTTTATGGAATTTTCACCTTGGATTTTCTTCATGTAACAGGGTACTAGAAAATCTTGTTCGGTGGTTGCACAATAGGAGTGTTGAAGGTACAATTTGCGACACATAACATGGGTTGAGGTCTTTAGATTTTGGTGAGACATTTAAAACTTTTAAGGATACCACTGAGGAGAAGAGGAGTATGACGAGGTGAAGGAAATCAAGATCTAGAAGATTTAATACAAAGAATAGAAGATTTGGAGAATAAAAGAAAGATGAAGAACATGATGTTAAGGAGAGAGACCCAACAACAAGGTTGATTTCATATTTGAGCAATAAATTTTCCAGTTATCATGGAAATATGAGAGTTGATTTACTCATAAATTGGATTGGATAACTCGAAAGATACTTCAAGTATGAAAATTTTCAGGATCCAAATAGGGTGAAATTTTCTATGATGAATTTGAAGGTCCATGTTGTAATCTGGTGGGATATGATACATAAAGATAGAGTAAATGGTCATCTAGAAAATATCAAGAATTGGAGGAATATGTTCACGAATATCAAGGAGAAATTTCTACTTTTTGATTACCAAAAAACTTTGTATAGACATATCTATAATCGAAGATAGAAGGAAACCTTTGTTTGTGAGTATGCTGAAGAGTTTTTCATATTGTCACTTCAATGCTATATAAAAGAACCAGAATTCCAAAGAGTCACAAGGTATGTGAATGGAGTAAAATACCTGATTCAAAATGAAATGAGTACACATTTTAGTGTGGATGAATCCTGTTAGTGTCGGTCATGATGCCCTCCATCAGTGATCAAAAAACTCTTTGCATATGCATAAGTAGGTGTCTCATCGATGTCAGTTTTGCATTCCATTAGGCATGCCATAAAACTGATGGAGGAGCTGGTCCTTGTTCCCTTCTTGGCTTTGCTGGATCAGGTCATATCAGTTAATGAACTTGTGTCACGCTTGTTTTGTTTTGTCTTGAAGTCCAAAGTCTTAGGTCTAGGGTTTCAGTCAAATGCATTGCAAGATCATGAGTCAGAGGTCCATGGGCCCCAGCAAGCCGGAAAGAGGTATGTAAATATGTTTCATTGATATTTTCATCAGGTACAGCTCATTTATACCTTGGATTTAAAAACCATGTTTTTAAAGCCAAGGTCATGTCAATTTTGTAAAAAATAAGGAAATTTCAAAAAAATTCTTCACAATGCTGGCAATAACCCTGGTCTCCTCGCCAGAGTCCATCAGATGGTCTACCTGCAAAAAGAACGGAGTTAAAGCACTCAAAAAGTCAAATTCAGGACAAAAGTAAACTCAAAACAGTGTTAAAAGAAAGTGCCAAAATAAAACATTAGAAAGTGGGTTTGGTAAGTAATTTTTTTCAAATTAGGCTTATAAAGAGTCAAATTCCCTCTAAAACACCCTCATTGTGCATCTAAGAGCTTGCAAAGAAGAGTGAGAGGGCGAAGAAGGCGAAAGGAGGCAAAGGGCAGCAAATTTGAACCATTTTCAGGTGCGCGACTTGTCAGAGAGCGTGCGCGACCTGTTGGGCAGTGCGCGACCTATCAGGCGCCCCTCCGCAGTGCAAAAACTCAACGGGCATGACCAGTCAGGCTGTGCATGACCTGTCAAAGCCTATGCACGACTAGTCAGCCTGTCACTCACAGAACCACTTCAAATTTTCTCAAATCACCCTCTTGCTTGCTAAATTGATCGAGCATACTTCTCAGCATTTTTGCAGACAGGGCAGCAGTTAACTTTGTCTATTTTCTCCACTTTGCTCAAAAGCACCATCTCAACCACTGAAACCAATGAGCAAGGTGATGACCGGTCCTCATCTACGGAGGTTGAGGTACAGCAGAGGCCTCGTAGGGGTGGAAAAGGTGGTCATCATAAGAGAGAAGAGCCCACATCTTTAGCAGAATTACAGGCCTTCCCTTTGGCAGTGAATTGTTTCCGATACATGTCATGTTTGCAGTTTTGTGAGAGGCTTGCTCAGATCCAGCATCACAGGGAGTTGGCCCGCTTATTCATTTTTCACCTTCATGATGGGCAGGTCACTCTTGCAGGGGTGAATTTTGTGCTATCTCCGGAGGTGATTTCAGAGGCTACCGGGATACCAGATGTGGGTGAAGTGTGGCCCAAGCGCAAAATGCTGGATTATGTTTATTTTGAGCCATATGTCAGGCCAGCATTCATGATCCACTTGTCAGGGGTCTTTCCTTTCAGATTCCTCCGGGGGGAGTATGCTCCGATCATGCGGCTTATCATGCATTACTTCACATGTGAGGGGAGATTTTCACAGGTCTTCTCTTATCACATTCGCCTGTTGATGCACTTTACCCGAGTGAGGATGATGAACATCCCGGTTTTCTTCTTCCAGGACATTCAGAGGATGGTGTCCGTGTTTCGGAGGCGGTCCCCAGCTCAGCAGTATAGGAATTTGTGCCATCATGGTCTCATCCAGCTCATTGTTTCCCATCAGTTGAGTCAGCAGGGCATTCCATGGGCATACTTCATTTCTCATGAGTTCTTTACAGTGCCATCACAGCCACACCCAGAGCCAGAGGTCATTTATAAGGAGGGAGGTCCATCTCACCAGCCCGAGATCATTGTTCCGAGACAGGTTGCTTCCTCACCTCAGGTCACCTACCAGAGAGGTCACAGGACCTTGTTTGCAGCAGCTCGACAAGTACTTTCTCCACAGCAGGTGGAAGGGGTCTCGCCATCATCATCTACAGGTCAGCGAGTGTTATCTCCACACCAGGTGGAAGGGGCCTCGCGTTCTCCATCAGCAGTACGGGAGGGCAAACAGCCCATGACAGAGGAGGAGAGAGCCGGTGACACACAGGTTGACATCATTAATCTTGATGCTCGCTCCCCCACTTCAGATTTGCATGAGATCATCCGACAAAGAGAGGCGGAAAACCGCTTGTTACAGCAGAAGCTCAACATGGCCCAATGGACAATAAACTATCTTGAGCAGCGCAACAAGAAACTTGAGGATGAGAAAGAGTTGGATGAGCTGTGGAGGATTCGAAGTGACCGAGTCATCAACCGTAGGAGGCCCGGTGACTTGCTGCCCAAGGAGAGGGAACCCATGCTTATCCGTGTGAATGCACACTTGCAGAGGCTGTTAGAGAAGGCAAACGAGGACAAGAGGTTGCTACGGAACATGAAGAATCACTATTGGGCGAGGATGCATGTTTGCAAGGCGAAAATGAAGATGTTCCAAAGGAGGTTGTCCGAGGCCCGTAAGAGGAAGAAGAAGACCAACCCGCTCTGTATCTTGGCTGAGGCCTCTCTCACTCACCATGATACTCATTAGCATCCTCCTAGCAGCAAACTCAAGAAATTTTGAGAGTTTTGAAGCATTTTTGGCATTTTTGGGAATTTTACAAGTTTTGGCCATTTGACTGGTCTCACCCCGCGCGCGACCATACATGGGGGCAACTCAGAACGGGGAAAACTTTGCATTTTTGGAATTTTCATGCAAAAATACACTTTCCTATGGATGGGTTTCAGATTTTATGGAGATTTGGGCTTCCAAAAGCTCAAAATACATGCAATTTTTGACTTTCTGCCCCTATTTTGAGTTGCAGAAAGCTGTCTTGGGAGAAATGACTTGTTAGGGGTCAAATCAACTCCAAATTCAGAAATTCTAGTGGGGTTGGAAAGTAGACTCGCATACCTTTCCAACGAGCTATCTTGAACTTGATTTGGACACCGGGAAGGCCCTCAAACAAAGCTGTGAATGTGTGCAACCTGTCAGAGTGATGTGCGCGACCTGTCAGGGAAATTTGCCTGTTTTGACCAGTTCGGCCAGCAAAACACTGTTTTCATCTTGGTTGACTTTTGAGGCATGTAAATGATGGATTTTTGTGTAATTTTCATGGCACTTAGATACTTTTACTCTCCTTGATCACTTCTACAAAATTATTTGATGTAAATGGTAAATATTTAATGCATGGATAGGTTTCCTAAGTTTTAGAGGCAAGTTGTTTTGACTGCCTATTATCTAGTGCTCAATTTAGAATTAGTTGAAACAGCTCCTAGGAAGCTGAGCTCGACCCCTAGAGGTGGGGAAAGGAGTTAGATCATCTATATTATGCCTTCTCTTGCTCATTTTCATGGTTGGACTCTTGAGGGAGAAGCTCCTATTGTATATTTTACTTGTATCTCTGCAATTTGAGGAAAAGGAAGACCAGGGTTTTGCAGACATCATTGGGATTCTTGTGGACTTTTGTGTTGATGGTGTGTTCTCTTATTCTAATTTTAAGTGTGTTTATGTGTTCCATCTCTTTCTTTACTGCAGCTTATTAAACAAATGAAGTGATAAAGTTTAAATTCATGCTTGCCATGCTCAACTTTCAAATTTGTTTAATGTTTATGTTTTCCACTGTCTAGAGAGGATTCAAAGTCATTGTTTGCCCTCTTTAGCTTCTCTTTTTTCTTCCTTGATCATCCATCTCAGCTAAAGGCATCAGCACAAACTCCTACCTTGCCCCAAAGACCCACCTGCAGAAACTGTGTCAAATCCCCGCACCCTAAAATTGCAGATCCTCAATTTGCCACCAAAAAACCCCAAAAACCCCCAAATCAACCTTTTAATCAGTTTACTAGCCTAATATCAGTGTCACTGTATTGGTCATCTCTGTCCATTGAATATTTTACTGAGATTGACCGGAGAGAGCCTTCTCATACCCCGTAGGGCTAGCTACGAGGTGAAATGGTTTGATGTTGCCTTGACGGTTTACCTTCCTCAGCCTAGGGTGAAATCTCAAGCGCTAACAAATCCTATCATATTTCCTTGAAGGTAGAGGAGAAATTGAATAGGAAAACACAACCAAAAGATAGAGGAAGAGGTTTTAGAGGCAAAGGTAGGAAAAGGGATACTAGAGGCAGTGAAAGGGAAGAAGAATCCACTAGTGGCCAAGGTGTTAGAGGTGGGAATAGTGCTGGAAGAGGAGAGGGAAAGTATGTAATTACTTATTATCACTATGGAGTCAAAGGACATAAGTAATATGAGTGCCCAAAAGGAAAAAATTTAGGGATAAGAGGTGCAGAAAGGAAACAAGTTACACAATATGATAAAGCTTCTATTTCTTGAGAAAACCCAATTGTGCTTCAACAAGAATAGGGATAAAATTTGATGTTTCACGTAGTACGGCTCATGCCTGAGAAAAAGATAGTGGAAGAACTAGAACAAAGAAGGAAGGTTTTCAAACTAAATGTAAGGTCCAAGGAAAGTGTTGTAACTTGGTTTTATATGATGGAAGTATAGAGAATTTAGTGTCTAATTAAGTCATTGACAAGATGAAACTCAAAATTTTAGCCCATCCAAATCCTTACAAAGTATCATGGTTACAAAAAGGACAATAGGTGATTGTGACTAAGAAATGCTTATTAAATTTTTAAATAACCAACCTTTAAGAGCAAGTATTATGCGATGTGGTTGGCCTGGACGCATGCCACATACCTTTAGGAAGACTATGGTTGTTTGACAAGTAAGGTCAACATGATGGTTGAGGAAATACATAGGAATTTAGGAAGGATGGACAATGGTACAAACACACTCCATTGTTGGAAAATATAGTTGTAACAATAGGAAGTTGTGATTGTACCAGAATGAGTAATAGCAAGATCATTTTTTGTTCAACCAAAGAGTTTTCACATGAGGAAAGAAAGGAAAATTTCTTCTTAGCAATGATTCCAAAGGTTGTGCAAGAAGAGGAGAAATTAGAATCCATACCTGCAGAAATTAAGTTCTTCTTAGATGAATTCAAGGAGATTGTTGCTGATGAATTTCCAAAATGAATACCTCCCATGAGAAGTATTTCTCATAAGATTGACTTGATTCCTGGATCAAGCTTACTAAACAAGGAACCTTATAAGATGAATCTAATAGAGAATGAGAATGTAAGTAAGAAGGTACATGAATTGCTTAAGAGAGGATTGATAAGAGAAATTTTGAGTCCATGTATTGTACCAACAATATTGACACCAAATAATAGAGGTGAATGGATAACGTGCACATATTCTAGAGGCATTAATAAGATAACCCTCAACTATTGATTTCCCTTGCCAAGGATGGAGGATATTATGGATTGTTTTAGTGTTATAAATTCCTTGTAGATTCAAATTGCTTATGTAATTTTCTAAAACAAAAGACTTGAATTTACTCTACTCATCAAAAAAAATAATTACTCGATCGAGAAATCATGAATCATACAAGAGAAATAATTCAATCAAAACATTACACAATGATTTCCTTGGGAAAGCCACAACTACAAAACCCCTAATATCTGTATATTTCCTTATTTTAGAAAATATGAGAAGACTACAATGATTTTCTCTAGCCTAAGCAACCTTTTCACTATCTCTATCTATCTCACACTACTTCCTAGACAAGCCTTGGTCAATAACTAACCAATTTTCTTCTTGCCAAAGTCGTTATTTTCTTATGTTGTTTCCTTTGCAGTTAGCCCCTATTAATTAGGGAAATTTCTCAATTGGAATTGTGCAATCCTCATAGCCATTCCTATGACTACACCACCTATACAATTTGGATGATAATATAACTGATAATACATTTCCCTTGAACTCCAATCTCATCTAGGTAACTCTCATATATAACATGCATGGCTTACTTATGAGTGAATCATTAGTTAATTGGTTGAACATATGAATCAACACCCCATTGTTTGACCTCATACTAGTTCCTCCATTAGTTGGAACTAGTCTAACTGACTTTAACTCAATTATACTGAATTAATTAATTACAACTCAAAATAAACTCAACCAGGACTCCTATAAAGTAGGAGACACTCTACATGACTCAAGTTACATCCTCAACTTGAATTAACTGAGCCAAATAAGTCAAACTAACTTAGTTAACTCATACAAGTTGCCTTATAATGTGGAATTACAATTTTATTCCTAATTTAACTCAAGGGAAAATTAAATCAGAATTTTTATTGTTGCATTTTCAAGACTCCCTCTCAACAAGAAAGGGGTTATCAGTTACCCGAATCTTGCCTCTGTGAAACTCGAATTTTCCTCTTGTCAGTGCCTTAGTTAAGATGTCTACATCCTGTTCCTCTATAGGAATGTACTCTAGGAACATGATTCTCCTCTACACACAATCTTGTAGATGGTGGTACTGGATGTCGATATGCTTGGACTGATCATGAAAAAATGGATTCTCAAAGAGTTTCATACAACTCTGATTGTCATAGTAAATCACTATAAGATCCATTTCCTGATCAAATAACCGAACAAGGATATTCCTCTTCTAGATAGCCTCACAAGTTTCTTGAATAGTAGCCATGTACTCTAATTTTGTTGAAATGAGTGCAACTGATCTCTACTTCCTACTATACCAAGGAACTATTGTGGACCCAATACTGAAGATTCCCCTTGATGTGCTCTTCCTATCTGAAGAACTCCCTGCCCAATATGCATTTATGAAGCCTTGAAGCTTCACTCCCTCTGTCCATTTGTACCAAATAAGAAATTGAGTAGTGCCTCTGAGGTATCTCAACACATGTTTAGTTGCCTTCCAATACATTTTGGTTGGCTTAACCATTACTTGACTAAGGTGGTTAACTGCAAAACACATGTTCGGACGTGTGTTCACCAAGTACATAAGTGAACCGACAAGCTTCCTGTAAATAGTATCCTCCACTACTTCACTTGAAGTAGCATCTCCCTTCCTCCAATTCCCTACTATAGTAGTCTTCATGGATTTGTTGCTCTACATGTGGAACTTCTTCAGTATCTTATTGGCATACTTTCCCTGAGAGACACAAAATTCCCCATATCCTTGTCATACTTCTATACCAAGGAAATAATGCATTAGCCCCATGTCCTTCATCTTTAATTCTCTTGCAAGATCCTCTTTGCAATATTTTACCAACTTCTCATCACCTGCTAGAATTAAACCATCAACATAAAATACTATAATCAATAATTTACCTTCAACCACAATATGGTAAAGTTTTGCATTTGCTTCACTTTTTTTGAAGCCCAACCTAGTGAAATAGTTGTCGATCTCAGTGTAGTAAGCATAGGGTACTCGTTTCAATCCATACATCGCTCTCTTGAGTCTACACACATGTGAATCTCTGTTGAAGCTATCAAATCCTTCCAATTTCTCAATGCTCACTTCTTCCTCAATCACTCCATTGAGGAAGGTTTCATTCACATCTATCTGATGTATCTTCCAATCCATCTACGCTAAAAGTTCTAGAATAGATATGAATGAAGATTACCTTTCTACTATATAAAAGGCATCCTCTTAATCAACTCCCTCCACTTGAGAGAACCCCTTGGCCACAAATCTGGAATTATGTTTCTTGACACTCCCATCTGTTTCTTGCTTCACCTTGTAGATCCACCTAGAACCTACCATTAACCTATCCTCTAGCCTTGGGACAAATTCCCAAACACTATTCTTGATAATATAGTCATACTCATCTACCATGGAATCAACTGACATTGGTTGTTGCATTGCTTCCTCGAATGAGGATGGATCAGTCTCTACACTATCATTCATCAAAGCCATGTAGTCAGTGTATCGATCTCGTGACCTCCCCTACCGACATTGTGATGTGTGTGCTCCCACATTCTCTCTAGCATCAAGCATTAATATTTCATCTTCTCTGGTGCACTTCCTTCCATCTCTAGATGTCTCTGCATGAGTTGGTTCTTCCACTCTCTACTCCTCTCAATGTGGCTGCTCCACATCATCTTGAGGTTCTGCCTTTGGAGCTAAAATATCCTCATATGCATGTAACTGAATCTCCTTCTCAAGGGAACATCTAATGGCATTCTCTTTATCAAACTTCACATCAATACAAACAACTATCATCCTTTGAGATGGAAGGTACACCCATGTTGACGATGCTAGACCTGCCAACATGTCAGGGGATCTCCTCGGTAAGAAGTCCCAATTAGACCTCAGACCGTTTGTTGTAGGAGTCCCAACAGTGGGTCGTATGGTAAAGCCTTGACTGCAAATTCACAGGGGCAAGTAAGATACCTTTGTTGATAGAAAGGGTGTGACAGCTGCGATGAGCCAAGGAAGGTGCATGAAAGGTTCTAAGACATGGGGAGTGAGGTGAGTTCACCCCTTGCAAAATTGTAATAGTACTCGGCTTGGAAGGGAACACACAAGCAAAGATGTGTCAGCAGCTAGAAATCAAGATAACGAGCAATCCAAATTGATGTTCAAACCAACAGCACATCTGCAACAAGATTAATACAATTTCATACAAAATAGTTCATACACAACTACGTAAGTTAAAAAACATATATTGCTATAGCAACCAGAATAGTCCAACTACAATAAAACATATGCATGAAAATGTGTTGGCTATGTTTTATTAAGAAGTGTAAGTTCCAGTCATAAAATACATCCATGTACACCTACTAGTTCCAATAGTGGAACATTACAGTCACATCCACCTACTCCTTCAAAGGGATGTACTAGCTCTACATAGTGGAGAAGCCAAGGCTCGTTACAATAATGTCCAAGCTCTCCCCAAGATAGTCTTATTAGAATCTTAGCTGATCAAAAGTCTTTACAATGAGTTATGAGGTTCTATTTATAGTAAAGGGTGGGCTGACCCTTGACATTCCCATTTGTGACAGTTCATTTACCCTCATGACTCTTCATCTACTCTATGATTGTTACATCCAACTATCGACACTTCACTTACACTTGACATGATGTTACATTACAATGAACATGTACTCATGTGAGACAACATGGCTTGAGAAAGCTATGGAAAACATCACTAACACTCCGTCCATTGTGATGATACCAAATCTTTGACATGCTTGTGATGGTGAAAGTGGTGAGTTGATGTTTTGTTGAAGCAAACTCTTGCCTATGTTGCAACTGGTGTATTGGTTCGGCTCCTTCATCCAATTCATATGCGAACATGCACATGGTATTCTTGGGTGCGGCTGAACTGATAACACACTTGTGCATAGTGTTCAGGATGATCTTCAAGTGTGTGCTAGTGGCCATGTGCATCAACTTGTCGGAGTACATGTTCAACTCCAGTTGGACTTGCTTCTTGCCTTAGCCTTGGTGAGTGTGATGAATGGGTTGGATCACATGTGTGCACACAATGACAAGCATGATGTTGAATCCCTTGCATGTGATCAACAACATTGCTGACCATTTCTACTCCATTCCAAACACTGGGACGGATCTTTAACTTGTACAGGGGTAGTTCCATCTGTGAATGCATGTTGTGCCCACAGTTGTTCCCATTCTTGATGCAACTCATCCGTCTATTTGTGCATCTTCATGTTCTTCCTTGAGTTGCTGCTTCAACACATGCAACATATTCTTTCTTTCATTCTTTTTCTTCGTGCGATCTTCATGTCGTTCAATCACCTCATAGCTTGAGTCTTCAAAGTTGCTTTCATCATCAGTGGATCTGCTTGAGCTCGCAACTTTGTTCTGCCTCTGTGTTGTCAACAACCTTCCTCTTGCATTCATTACATTTGGTATGCTGCCTTCAGCTGCTGTTCATGATGCTACTCACTTTGATGCTACTTTTTGTCCTATCTTTCTCCTTGTCTAAGAACAACTTGACGTATTCGTGAGTAGGCAAGCTCATAAACACTTGATCAACTCCATCCCCAAGTGTGTTTTGAATGGTATCTTCGAATTTTCTCTCTTGGAAACCATTTTACCTGTACTGATAAGAGGAATATGAACACCTACGATACTTGGAGACATGGCAACACTCATGGCAAGCAATCTGTCATTCGAAAACTGAAATGAAATTGAGAACTGACTTCCAACATACCTGTGTAATTGATCATGAAGGTCACGCAATTTCGGTCGGGAGGTCAATAGGCTGACTGCAAAGACTGTGCAAAGCACAGTCTAGGCTATCGGAAGGTTTTTTGACTATTGGAACTGCGCAATGCATAGTCCAATCTGGATGTTGATTGCTAGAATTGCGCAATATGCAATCTCAGCTGGAAAAGGTTGTAGGATCAGTGACTGCATTACGTGATTTTTTGGGCCAGTAGTCACTATCCCTTGAAAATGTGCAAAACAGTTCTGTAGGATAGTGGCTGGGCAGAAATGCACATTTTTGGAGACGAAGACAAAGCCTTCCTTCCCCGGATTGTGCAATGTTGTCTCAGTGAAGGCAGAGTCTGGGACAAGGCTTGTTACCGGGAATAGTATCTATGTAGAACTGCTAATCCCACTAAGGCTGGTAGCTACCTTAGAAACAAACAAACTAAAACTACTTTCGTTTTCCTTTATGAGATATAGATGAGAGAAGAATAAAGGAGACCAACCTCTGTCTTGCACTTGGTTCCTTGCTTGATTCTTCTCCCTCCTGATATTCCTTTGCTACTTGCTTTCTTATGTACCCATCTTCACAGAGTACCTGTAGAATCAAAGCAACATAACACTATACGAGAACATAGATCTATTCCTGTGATTGATTTACTGATTGCCACTTGCTCAGCCTAAATCCCTAAACTGAACTGCAAACTGTGACCCGAAACCCAATCAAAGTCTCGTCTCTAGTCCAACGTACTGTCTGTTCTGTGAACTTCAAATGCAGCGCACTTCCCGAGTGTAGTAGGTGCGTTGCATTTCAGCTTCACTGTGTTACAGGTGCGCTGATCAGACAAGGCCTTGTTCCTAAATTTTGGTTTCTGTGTTCACTCTTTTCAGATCTATTCAGGAGTTTTGCTGCCTGTAGTCAGTACACCTCTGTTTGAAACCCCTTTCCTTGTTGTTATTCTGCCTCCATTGTGCAAAGAACTGTAACTATTTTTATGCATTGTTTGAGTCATTTTCAGTTCTCCTTTACAAAGAAGTAGCGTAATTGTACTATCGTTTCTTGATTTGAAAGTGTCGCAACTGTCATTTTCAGTCATAAAAGAGAATCTGATTGTTCTTGATAGTCGATTACACTGTTACTATTGTATTTGATCTGAATTAGTAGTTTTTCTAGTGTCGAAATCAAGTTTTCAATCCCAAATCGCAAAGTGTTGTCATTGTCCTCATTTTGTTTTGAAAAGAAACTTGTTAGTAATTGTCGCTTTGAAAAAAAAATCAGATTTGCGCTTAGCTTTCTTTTTATCATTCACACATTAAGAAGACTGAAAACAAATACATGCATGTGCATTTGCATTTAGACTATTTGTTGGTTTGATTCAGGACAGTGCATATAGTGTGTGCTCTTTGCTCTTTGTTGAAAGAACGCCATCTCTCTTTCCTTAGTAGCTAGGATTTTAATTTGCAAAAAGAAGATTAAATGATTGTTTATCATCTTAGATTGCATTTTAGGAATTGTACATCTACATCATGCGGTGAACCTGAAAGGCAAATTTCTTAAGCAAGATCAACTATAAAATAAATTTAATGAATCTAAAAATGCTTTGGAACGTAACGCACAACATCTAGAAGTCTAGGCTAGAGACGTATTCTGGCGTCGTAAAGCCTGGTAACTGTTGTTTTCACTATTGGTTGCGTGATTCCTCCACTTTGAGACGATAAGTGCCAGTACGGACTTGTGCTCCCATGTACCGTCGAGTATATTTTGGGATATGACAATAGGCTTTATCCTTTATCCATAGGAAGCTGTGTCTGCCGCCCTATCAATCACAATGCACTGAACACAGCATTCAGGAAGATTGACTGCCCTACCGTAAAAAGTATTCTGCAGTTTTGCGATTGGTTTGGTAATCCCTCTATGTAGATTTCCAGAGCAGTCCCTTTCGTTCCTTTTCAGACTCCTTAATGGAAAAGGTCCATCTGAGCACTTGTCACTTCAGGCTCATTAAAAATCGAAGGCGACTAACGTCATCTTTTGTTTTTTCTCGACTCTTAAAAAATGAAGAAACAAGTTGTGTCAAAGCGTCTAAAATTTATTTTAAATGGAATAATTATCACCTATCCTACATTTGTCTTAGGTTGAGGAAAATGGAGTCCACCAACCAAGGAGTTCCCCTTGGAGGAAATCCTAGTCCCTTCTCCTCTTGGGGAGATGTGGTGCACCCCATATGGCCACATTGTCGCTTCCAGGATTGACAATTGTCTTTCCTGTATGGCTCTTCTCAACCTCTGTCGTTCAGAACACCGCAATTCTTGAAAAAACGAGTCAGCAACTAAACGATACCAGAGTTACCCCCCAACCCTCTACTTCGTCCAATTCTTCCTCTCCTCCTTCCTCTTCGCTTGATGAGGCTGGTAAAGCCAAAAATCAAGTACCTGAGAATAAGAAGGAAAAGAAGAAGAAAGAGAAGAAGAAGAAGGAGGCAGAGGTGAAAAGGGGTAACCAAGCATCGTCTAGCGAAAATCCACACAGTGCACCGACCAGGCCTAAACCGCCATGTGTCATTTGCAAAGGAGACCACTATCATCGAGATTGTCCTTGTATCCCTCGGATCTTAAGGGACTGGTCTCCTCGTTTGCACAACCCGGTGTTGTCAACCTCTGACGATCATGTTGAAAGTACACCGTCAACTAGTGAAAGTGAAGCCCCTGGACAAAAAGGAAAATGTAAATTTCCTTGTAAACTGTGTGAAGGTGATCATTCCATCCACCGTTGTCCCTTCTTGGATGAGGCTAAAAGAGTTTTGGACGACCGTCCAGTTTCACCATTACAGCTCCCTCCTGGATATAAGAAACTCTTGTTGAGTCCGTCACTAGTTGAAAATCCGGATGACACGCCCTTGTGGTCGGCCGAAGCGTCTACCATTGAAGATAAACCATCTGAATCCATACCAGACGAAAGTCAAAAGGTCAAGGCGGCAGTTGACCCAGTCATTCCTTCAGAGGATCAATCTTCAGATGATACCGTCACCGAAGAGAACAAGAACGACACCATTCAAATTCTCTTCGTAAACACGGACTCCAATGAACATGGGGGCAGTCTACCCATTCCTTTACCGCAGGAAGGAAGTTCATCAGAGTCATACCCGACCATCTATTCGGTCCCACCTCCAAGCAACCTGGTTGTTTCCTTTGACTGGAACCTACTAGGCAGACCCATTTACCAGCTAGTGTACCATTCCGAATCATCGTTCAAGTATATAGAATGGTTATGGCCGGTACCATCATAGATGAGGGGGCTTCTGTGAGTATCCTTTCCTCAACTGCTTGGAAAGCGCTTGGTTTGCCATCGCTTTTTCTTGAAATGAGAAATCTAACAGGCTTTGAGAAAAGAACCAGTCGACCGTTAGGGATCCTTCCAGATGTGCCCATAACATTGAGAGGGAAAACCATTCACATGAATGTAATGGTAGTCCAAGGACCCCTGGATTATAATCTACTCCTTGGACAAGACTATATTTATTGCATGGGAGCCATTGTCTCCTCACTCTTTGGAGTAATGTGTTTTCCGCACGAAGGAAGAGTGGTCAAGCTTGTAGACCAGCTTTCATTCCCTGGTTCACACATAGCAAATAGTCATATACCATCCCTGAATGGTATTTTCATGCAAGGAATGTCTCATCAATCCCCAGTCCGTCCTCCTGATGAGCGCGAGTGATTCGGAGGGCATGACTGAAACCCAGGGGGCATGCACCTTGGCCTGTTTTGACAGGAAAACTTCAGGTATAGGGTAGGTTTCTGTGAAGGATATCTGACTAGTCTGACACTCCCGTCCGTTTAGGAAAATGGGATTAGACTATAATAAGATTCCCTCATCAAATTTATGTGAGTGGAGGTGTCTGCGTCACTCACCTTTGCCTATTTCGGTAGACATCGCCAAAGAAGTGTTTTGTTTGTGGCACAAATAGAACAATCTTTGGTAACCTGAAAAAGGTAGTCCTTTCCCGATAAAAAAAATGTTTTGTCTACAAATTGAGGGGTAACCTGAAAAGGTAGGCCTTTCCCAATAAAACAAATGTTTTGTTTGCAAATTGAGGGGTAACCTTGAAACTCTATTTCACTATACCTGGGGGCATGCAAACCTTTTGGCATGCAAGCGAAGAGCGACCATTTATTTTCTAAATTTATAGGCCTTCTAACCCTTTAAACTTGTAGGATTGGTCATTTCCTAACATGCATAAAGAAAGGATGTGGGGCAAAGCTTTGAAATAATATTGTGGGGAAAAGCTTTGAAATAATGCCCTTTTTATATATGAGACATCCTTATTATGCGACTGGATTAATCGAACAGTTTTATCGCGGAATTCAAGCTCATTAAAAAATAAAAATAAGCAATGAGCAAGTGTTTCCCCCAACGTTTAAGCTCATTAAAAAATGAACCAATTTCCGGTAAATAACCATCGTGAATGTATTACTTCAGCCTTTGAAGCCTTGGTCATGTTCTCATCATCACCTCCACTCTGTATTGGCCGATCATTCACCTCCACTTGATTGTTTACCCCTTTTGAGGAACAGCTATGAAGAGTGATCTTGTTAGCCATCCTTGTGACACTGCCGTGATTGGAAAATTCCAAACCTTACCTGGAATCAGCTGCTACCCGAATCTACCACTCGTTGCTCAAAAAACAAGTCTCTTTTAAGATCTTTTCAACTAACTCATAAAAAATGAAAAGATTGCCAAGCCATTGGCCTCTCTAGCTCATTAAAGTGACTGGACGTGCTATCCCTCCTTTAGATTTTAATCTTTTTGGACCTGAGGGATTATTACGCAAAAAGATCGATTGCTTGTCTTGTTCGGCTCGTTAAAATTATCGAAAATTCATCCCTTTCGTATTATTTTATACTTTTTCAGACTTAAGGGAATAGATGACGAAAAAGGATTTTGGAGTTTCCTTTACGTTCCTTTTCAGACTCTCTAAAATTGAAAAGGACCGAGTTATCTTTGTCGTTAAACTCATTAAAACCTAATAGCGACAAACTTGTCCATAACAGATAAGAATGAGTTTCACTATCGCTAGGCTCGTTAAAACATAGCGATGGGTTTGCCTGAAGGGAAAATTATAGAACAAGCATATGTTATCCTCCTCAAGCTTGAAAAAAATAAAGAGGTACTGGTCAGCAATGACTGGGGAAAAATTGGGAAGAAAACTTGAAGAAACTTTCTTGGTAGCAAGTCGCTCTTGAACATGACACTTTCACTCCGCATCCGAGTCAGGTTGGGTTGTTCCATTCACTTGTCACATCACCATGGTTCCATCACACCATCCACATTTGGGGTTAATGCTACCAATCCATCATGTCAGTGTCGTCGATATGTTCAAGAGAAGTCACTCAAAGAATTCACCTGTGTCTCTCCCACTATAATACATTTTCGCTCCATTCTTTCATGACCGCCACCCTGAGCCGTATATCACCAGGTTGTTTTCACCTCCATTAAAATCATTTGCTCCGTTCCGTGTCATTGATGTGGGATTCACTAAGGCCCTCCTATGACAGATCGCTTCTTGTTGACATCATCTCATTATCCAAGAAGTCGATCTAGGAACAACCCTTTCAGTACTTTGAAGCTTGCATGCCTCAATGGCAAGTTTCTCACTTCCGGCGACAGGTTTACATCAATGGCCTTCAACCGAAAGATTTTACGTGGTGTTCGACGCCAAGTCCCTTATTCACACCACGTGAATTGTACTGCAGTACCTTGAGGATCATTATCATTATCGGTGATTCGTCTCACGCCTGTTAACAACTTACATCATTGGTTGGTAATCAGGCGATGTCTTTCCATGTTTGACTCCAGAACATCTCTCACATGGATCGACTTGTACTTTGAGTGAAGATCGAAGGAGATTGAAGACCCCGGATCTAGTTTCATCCATCCGGGCTGCGATATATATTCAGGAAAAAAAAGACATCAAATGTACATCATTGCTGCACAGATAATCATCCAATCTAAGGGATGATGGCTCTACCAGAATCATCAATCTACACTCAGACGATTGTCTGTCCTCTGTACATGAAAATGAATTTATAACGCTGAGCATGGGAATGCCCGCCTCAGCTAGATCATGAAAATAAAATGAAGATAATGTATTGTATTGTATCTTATTACAGGTCTCCCCAGTGGAGTCGCCATTTTGTTACCGGTAATAGTGCCTATGCAAAACTGCTAATCCCACTAAGGCTAGTAGCTACCTTAGAAACAAAGAAACTAAAACTACTTTCGTTTTCCTTTATGAGAGATAGATGAGAGAAGGATAAAGGAGACCAACCTATGTCTTGCGCTTGGTTCCTTGCTCGATTCCTCTCCCTTCTGATAGTCCTTTGCTACTTGCTTTCTTATGTACCTAGCTTCACAGAGTACCTGTAGAATCCAAGCAGCATAACACTATACGAGAACATAGATCTATTATCATAAGCAATATAGGATCAGATGTATATTAACCACACAAATGCATAAAACATCAATCACACAAGTGTATGGAGGAAAACTTGAATAGCTTTATGGATAATCAAGAAAGAGCCAAGAGAATTACAACCACTTGTTCTGACCCAGCATCATCCTCTCAGCAAGAAGCCCTTCTTCACCTCATGAAAAGCTTAGATCACCCAACACTATGATGTTGCACCAAGAAACCAACAACATTTCCTTACAAGATACAAAATTCCAGCCTTTGGATCTCTGGGATGAGGGATCCATATATAGATGTCTGCAAGGGAGGTGAGTCAGCTTGAGATTTTATTAGTGTCTTCCCTCTGATAGTTCTTGGTTCCACTTGGAGATTGATGATCTCTTACTCATCCTTGGTCGAATTTAGAGAGGCAAGTGTCACAGGAGAAGTTTATGGAAGATTCCATGCTTCTCCACCTTGCGGATTGACCCTGCCATTTGTCCCTTCTCCCCCATCGCACCCCATAGAAGGGCTTTTTGACATGCAATGCACCTACTGTGTGTATTTAGGTGGGATGCAACGCACTTTGCCGACGGAGCAAGTCGTAGTTCGCGGAACCTATCTTCTGTGGCCTGGGCCATTTTTGATCCAAGCGGCGAGTTAGTAAGTTTCAGAGGGGTATGTATTGGTCGATCAATGAATAACATCGCTGAATATAGCGCGTTGATATAACTTCTCTCTGATGCCATCACACATGGCATACGCTGACTGGTCGTCAGGCTAGACTCACAGCTCATCATACTGCAACTCACTGGTATCTACTCCGTCCGAAATCCAGCTATCTATCGCATGTTCCTAAGGGTCAAGATTTTGGAAAGGCAATTTGATTTTATTCAATATCAACATATTTCCAGAAGCTTAAACACATTCACTGACTCATTGGCAGAATATGTGTTAGATAGACATTTGCAACATTTATAAAAAGAAGCATTTCATCAACATTTGCATTCGGATTATGTAGCTTAACCAAAATAAAACTCCGAAAATCAAAAATATATATATAACTGTTTATGTTTTACACATAATGTTCTGTAACCAAGACAAAAGTGGTCAAATGACCCAAAACTCAAAATGCTAGGGGGAACCCTATTCTAATGATGCTGGTGATAACAACAAAAGATGACTCTAGTCGCCTTCGATTTTTAATGAGCCTGAAGTAACAAGTGCTCAGATGGAACTTTTCCGTTAAGGAGTCTGAAAAGGAACGAAAGGGACTGCTCTGGAAATCTAGACAGAGGGATTACCAAACCAATTGCAAAACTGCAGAATACTTTTTACGGTACGGATTCAACCTTCCTGAATGTTGTGTTCAATGCATTGTAATCGATAGGGCGGCAGACATGGCTTCCTATGGATAAAGGATAAAGCCTATTGTGGTCTCCCAAAATATACTCGACGGTACATGGGAGCACAAGTCCGTACTGGCACTTATCATCTCAAAGTGGAGGAATCACCCAACCAACAGTGAAAACAACAGTTACCAGGCTTTACGATGCCGGAATACGTCTCTAGCCTAGACTTCTAGATGTTGTGCGTTAGGTTCCAAAGATTTTTTAGATTCATTAAATTTATTTTATAGTTGATCTTGCTTAAGAAATTTTCCTTTCAGGTTCACCACGTGATGTAGATGGACAATTCCTAAAATGAAATCTAAGATGATAAACAGTCGTTTAATCTTCTTTTTGCAAATGAAAATCCTAGCTACTAAGGAAAGAGAGATGGCGTTCTTTCAACAAAGAGCAAAGAGCACACACTATATGAACTGTCCTAAATCAAACCAAAAAATAGTCTAAATGCAAATGCACATGCATGTATTTGTTTTCAACCTTCTTAATGTGTGAATGATAAAAAGGAAGCTAAGCGCAAATCTGAATTTTTTTTCAAAGCGACAATTACTAACAAGTTTCTTTTCAAAACAAAATGAGGAAAATGACAACACTTTGCAATTTGGAATTGAAAACTTGCTTTCGACACTAGAAAAACTACTAATTCAGATCAAATACAATAGTAACAGTGTAATCGACTATCAAGAACAATCATATTCTCTTCTATGACTGAAAATGACACTTGCGACACTTTCAAATCAAGAAACGACAGTACAATTATGCTACTTCTTTGTAAAGGAGAACTAAAAATGACTCAAAAAATACATAAAAACATTTACAGTTCTTTGCATAATGGAGATGGAATAACAGCAAGGAAAGGGGTTTCAAACAGAGGTGTACTGACTACAGCCAGCAAAACTCCTGAATAGATCTGAAAAGAGTGAACACATAAACCAAAATTTAGGAACAAGGCCTTGTCTGATCAGCGCACCTGTAACACAGTGAAGCTGAAATGCAACGCACCTACTACACTTAGGAAGTGCGCTGCATTTGAAGTTCATAGAACAGACAGTGCGCTAGACCAGGGACGAGACTTTGATTGGGTTCTGGGTCACAGTTTGCAGTTCAGTTCAGGGATTTAGGCGGAGAAAGTGGCAATCAGTAAATCAATCGCAGGGGTAGATCTAAGGAGGTTACTAGAGCCACCACGAGGGAAATTAGAGAGCTTGCTAATCAATTGTTTAATTCATAAACAAAACCCGGAGATTGATTGAAGCAGCATTGATCTACTTCAGGCTCCGTCTGTAAGTTTATAAAGTAAACAAATGCATATGAACAAACAATCTATTCGCTCCCCAGTGGAGTCGCCATTTTGTTACCGGGAATAGTGTCGATGTAGAACTGCTAATCCCACTAAGGCTGGTAGCTACCTTAGAAACAAACAAACTAAAACTACTTTCGCTTTCCTTTATGAGAGATAGATGAGAGAAGAATAAAGGAGACCAACCTCTATCTTGTGCTTGGTTCCTTGCTTGATTCCTCTCCCTTCTGATAGTCCTTTGCTACTTGCTTTCTTATGTACCCAGCTTCACAAAGTACCTGTAGAATCAAAGCAGCATAACACTATACGAGAACATAGATCTATTATCATAAGCAATATAGGATCAGATTTATATTAACCACACAAATGCATAAAACATCAATCATGCAAGTGTATGGAGGAAAATTTGAATAGATTTATTGATAATCAAGAAAGAGCCAAGAGAATTACAACCAAGTGTTTTGACCTAGCATCATCCTCTCAGCAAGAAGCCCTTCTTCACCTCATGAAAAGCTTAGATCACCCAACACTAGGATGTTGCACCAAGAAACCAACAACATTTCCTTACAAGATACAAAATTCCTTACAGGATACAAAATTCCAGCCTGTGGATCTCTGGGATGAGGGATCCATATATAGATGTCTGCAAGGGAGGTGAGTCAGCTTTTGAGATTTGATTAGTGTCTCCCCTCTGATAGTTCTTGATTCCACTTGGAGATTGATGATCTCTTACTCATCCCTGGTCGAATTCAGAGAGGCAAGTGTCATAGGAGAAGTTTCTGGAAGATTCCATGCTTCTCCACCTTGCAGATTGAGCCTGCCATTTGTCCCTTCTCACCCATCGCACCCCATAGAAGGGCTTTTTGACATGCAATGCACCTACTGTGTGTATTTAGGTGGGATGCAATGCACTTTCCCTATGGAGCAGGTGAAATGGTCCAGTTTTTACCAGTTATGAGTAGTTTTTCATGGAGAACTTCTGCGAGATGTTGTAATTAGTTGACCTTGTTCTTCTAGGGGTTGGAACAACACCTTTAGGGACTTAGGAACCCTTGGTTTATGGACATTTATGCTTGGGGTTGCAGTGCCGAAAAATTTCTATAACAAGGCTGTCCAAACTCACTGATGGGCAATTGAAAGTGAATGTGAGTGTGAATGAATGGTGATATTGAGTGTAAGAATAAGTTAATGATCATGCATGCAAATGGTGAATGACAGATTCAAAAAATGAAACAACATGCATGTGGGTGAGGTGAGTTTCCAAATCAACGAACGTTTATGAAAAAAATTTCATGCATGCAACAGCAGTGAGATAGCAATGAAAACTAAAACAATGTTAAGACAAGCTAGTGTACATGTAAATGACAACAAGCATTCAAAGAAATCAAGAAAACAATACTTTCATAAGAGAAAACACAAAAAATGACAGAAATGAAACGAAGGCATGGAAAGCGGGCTTACCCCAAAACAGCTGAGTTGAATGTGCCGACTACTCCTAGATGTGATGTGGGATGTTAGAGTTGCAAGGTTGATGTGTGGAATGAGCCCTGCAACATCTGGTTGATGAGTTTTGATAACATTGAGGTTGTGATGTACATGCCACAAATCTAGGGAAAGCGACAGTTGGTGGGAGGTTTCTGAAATGATCCTTGCATGTAACCTCCAACTACCAAAAATAGATCCCTGAAACAAGGGATGCCTTTGTGTGCTGCCTTGGGAGAAGTAGCCCATGCATGCAAGTCTATTTTTGCTCGGTCCTGGAGGGAACCGGTCAACTCAGCTGCACATGCAAGAGACCGCTCAACTGCTGGAAGAAAATGTGCATTTCTAGCTAGGAGTTGGACTGGATACCCAGGAGATTTGCGCAATTTCTGGGTAAAGCAGCTAATTGCTGCCCATATTTGCACAAATTTTGTGCTGAGTAGCCCTGCTTGGGAAAATTACGCAATTTTCACTGTGACTGTTGACTGTCATAATTATGCAATTTTGGAGCCCAGTAGGCTGCCAAACATGATTATGCAATTTTTGGAGGGAAGGTTGGTTTCCCTCCATAAATGCACAATTTCTTTGGGGAGCTACTTAGCCTCCAGTTGTACCAAGTCAGGATGAACAATCTATAAGGGGAATGCAACAAGTTGTGGACAACAAGTTGCCTTTGTGCAAGACAAATTCTAAAGCTTGTGTACTTGACGAAGCAAGACAAGGTGCTATGAAAATTTGGTAGGGAGGCTCCAAAACGAAGCTAAGGAAAAATTTTAGAGGGTGGTTGTATCCGCTACAACACTTGGCGACACACTGGTAGAACTCCAGCTCTCTGAATGGACCTTGTTCGTGGAAAGAAGTCTAACACCTTCGGAAGTATTGTTTAGTTCTTGGCTCATCTTGGTTTCACACTAGCTTGACTATAAGATGTAGCATCTGCTAAGATCTTGGTCGATTGACACACATTACAAGCCAAGACAACCCAGTTGTTTTAATTGGGGTTGAGAACTATATTGGTGCACAAGCAGTATAGTTGTCAGAGTCTTAGTTTCATCTCTAGTATTGCTCCGCTGCCAACAGACTTGGAGAGTACCCCACTGGAGTCACATAGGAACACAATCATGGCTTCACTACCAGCGAACCTGGTCAATACCCTGGAGGAGTTACTCGCATCACCTCTCTGTGTGGGAATCCTTTCTCTTCTTTCACCTTATTCATTTTTCATTTTTGAACTTTTGTTCACTTTTCTTTTCATTTCTTCAATAATGTGCATACCACTTATTCATTTTAGAGGTGGAAGAGGGATCCCAACTTATTGAAAGTAGAAGAGGTTGTTCCAGCAGAGAAGTAGTTTATTATACCTCTGACATGCTTGTTAAGGTTTTCCCCCTCACCTTACTCTACTTGACTGTGATGATAAGGGTTAACCCAAAAACAATAGACTAGAGTAGGTGACACTAGTTAGTGCGCAAGCGTTGTCTTTTCACTAAGGTTCACTTCAAACAATATGTATTTTTCTTCAACATATCATGGATTTAAAGTAACAAGATCTTCATACAGAGGCAAGATGACAGATAAGCAAGTAGTGATAGTTGTACAAGACCGCTTGTATTTTACCTAACCCGTTTCAAGAGTCATACATGGTTTCATGTGAAACTAACCTATGAATGAAACAATCGAACTATCAAACAAAAAAGAAAAGAAAGAGAAAAAGCAGAAGTGAAAGCAAAGAAATTAAGCAAACAAGCAAGCAGACAAACCAACAAATAACACAAGTAAGCAAACAAGCCTGCAAGCAAACTAACTGAAAGCAAACACTACTCCTACTTCTAAACTAACGGTGCATGGGCTTAATCACTTGAAGTGATATTTCCAATACAGCCACTGGTGCATTGGTTGGCCCATGCTAGCGAAGGCTTGGTCCACGAGCAACCCAGTTGTGTGAACCAACAAGAAAGAAAGATATAACAATGACGATAAACACACTTTGTGTTTCAAGGTGCCCACAGGACATAAGTGAGTACAAGTGCATGACGAGCAATCTGGGGACTTATCATGGTGCTGTGTGAAATTGCATGCAACCTTGAAGCATAGGCACACTCTTGTCTGTGACATGCAAGCAAAAGAAAGAAACAAAGACAACTTGCATTATGCACGTGTGCTTGCAATGTAAGATTCCTCGAATGCATGAGAGATAGGATCATGTAGATCGAGTGGAGGAAGTATGATCTGTGTGTGGGATTGATATTCAATTCATATAGATGAGTGATGAAGAGCCTTGGGTGATAAAATAGTTTCTTGATCGAAAGTGAGACCAACCTTAGGACATCGAGGGTCTGACATAATCATCAGCTCGGGCTAAAGTGCCTCGACAGTCTAGGGTGTTTTGACTTCATCGTCAAATAGATCATCAAAAACTGGTGGCTTCGAAAAATCAACTGTGATAGAATCATGATCATGATAAAACGTGGGAGTGAATGGATCACAATAGCCACAATCAAAAAAATTATTGATTTCATTGGCATCCTCATGATCAGATGATTCAAATAGAGGGGTAGATGAAAAGAGAACAAACTCATCCTCTGTGTTTCTAGAAAAGACAGATGAAAGATCAAGTGGATTTTCAATGAATAAATTATCCTCTCCATTGTCTAATGATGGACCAACATCCGGCAAGTCTTGCGAGTGATCAATAATGGGTGTATCTATGGATGAAGACACACATGCGAAATCATGGATGGCAGGTTCACAAAATATGTTAGGAAAGAACAACGGAGGCTTGGATGAAAGGGAGTCATCCTTTGCCGAGTGTTGATGCTCAAGCTCCCACTCATACTCTTCATGAATGAAAGCACATTTTGGTTGTGCAACACCAACTCTGTCAGTGGCTTGTTCCTCATTCACAATAAGTGAAGAGTTCGGAATGGAAGAACACAAGACAGTATCACCCGGAGGAACAATCGAGTGCGAAGATGGAGGTCATGGAACATAATGCATATGACAACTCAAAGGACTCACAACCAAAATTAAGAAAAAATTAAGTGAAGTGATCTTGGGAGGATGTAAAAGCTAAAAAAGTGTGTGAGCATGATCCTCAACATCACTCGGCAGTGGCGGAGCTGTTGAATGAGGGGATGGTAGACAGTCAGTCAAGACAGTGACCGCATCCACATGATATTGCGTAGCTCCATCAGTGAATAATGTTGAGTGAGGCTTGATTTCAAGCTTCTTCTTGGGACAGGTAGATTTCTTAACAAAATACTCAAAATGGTCCCAAAGATAGGCAAATTTCATCTATCTCCTCATAGCTTGAAATTGCAAGTCACGGAAGCACTGTCAAAAATCCATAATCGATTCAAGTTGAGCTTTCTGTTGCTATAATAGTTTTCGGTCAAGATGGTCTGGATCAAAATGATAGAAAGTGTCTTCAATGAGATCACAAAATTGCTCAAGTGAGTGCACATTGTTAGTTGATAGGCTGCACAGCCATCGATGTGGAGATTCATGAAGTGTGTATGCAAGAAGCAAGCTGGACTGTTCATCAGAACACCCATCTTCCTCATGAAGCATGGAAAGAAAGTCATGTAAGTACTCAAGAGAGGCCACTTCACCTTCACTATCATACATGTAAGTGGACAAGTGATCAAAAAACTCTCACGTGTTGGTGATATCTTCATGATTCGAAAAACATCACGGATGGAGAAGAGTGACAGAATCCATGAAAGGTATGCAAATGTTCAAAACAGGATGAGAAGACACAACTTGTCATCTTGCCCTCCTTCTAGCACCAAAAATGTTGATAGTGTTGGACCTGCCAACATGTCAGGGGATATCCCTAGTAAGAAGCCCCAATTATACCTTAGACCATTTGGTGTAGGAGTCCCAGCACTGGGTCATATGGTAATTCCTTGACCACGATTTCACACAAAGGCAAGTAAGACAACTCTATTGGTAGCAACGGTGTGATAGTTGCAGTGAGCTAAGGAAGGTGCATGAAAGGTTCTAACACACGGGGAGGTGCACCCCTTGGAAACCTGTAATAGTACTAGGCTTGGAAGGGAACACATGAGAAATATGCATCACCAGCTGGAAAGCAAGATGGCAGGCAATGCAAAGTGATGTTCAAACCAACAACACATCTACAAAAATATTCATACAATTGCATACAAAATAGTTCATACATAACTATGTAAGTTAAACAACATACATTGCTACAATAGCCACAATAGTCCAACTACGATAACAACATATGCATGAAAATGTGTTGGTTGTATTTTATTAAGAAGTGTATGTTCTAGTCATACAATACATCCATGTAACCTGCTAGTTCCAATAGTGGAACATTACAGCCACATCCACCTACTCCTCCAAAGATATGTACTAGCTCTGTGCAATGGAGAAGCCAAGGCTCAATACAATATTGTCCAAGCTCTCCCCAAGATAGTATTATTGGAAGCTTGGCTGGCCAAAAGCCTCTACAATGAGTTATGAGGTTCTATTTATAGAAAAAGGTGTGGTGACCCTTCACATTCCCCTTTGTGACAGTTCATTTACCCTCATGACTCTTCATCTACTCTATGACTGTTACATCCAACTATCGACACTTGACTTACACTTGACATGATGTTACATTACAATGCACATGTACTCATGTGGGAAAACATGGCTTGAGCAATCTATGCAAAACATCACTAGCACTTGGTCCATTGTGATGACACCAACTCTTAGACATGATTTTAATAGCGAAAGTGGTGAGTTGATGCCAAGCTTGGTTGTCCATGATGGTGTGCATGCACCCCATGGTGACATCTTCCTGAAGCGAACTATTACCTCCATTGCAACCGGTGCATTGGTTTGGCTTCTTCATCCAACTCATCTGCTAACATGTGCATGGTCTTCTTGGGTGCACTGAACCGAAAACACACTAATTCATAGTGTCCGGTCTGATCTTAAAGTGTGTACTGGTGGTCATGTGCCTCAACTTGCTGAAGTACATGTTCATCTCCAGTTGGACTTGCTTCTTGTCTTCGCCTTGGTGAGTTTGTTGAATGGGTTGGATCGCATGCGTGTGGATAATGACATGCATGTTTCTAAATCCCTTGTATGTGATCAGCAACATTTCTTGCCATTTCTGCTCCGTGCCAACTTCTAGGATGGATCTTCAAGTACTACAGGTGCAGTTCCATCCGTGAGTGCATGTTACACCCATTGCATTCCCGTTCATGTTGTAACTCATTCGTTTATCTGTGAAGCTTCATGTTCTTCCTTGACTTGCTACTTCAGCACATGCAACTACTTTTTGTTTCATTCTCTATCTTTGTGTGATCTTCATGTCACGCCATCACCTCATACCCTGAGTCTCCAAAGTTTCTTTCATCATTAGTGGATTTGCTTGGGCTCGCAACTTTTTTCCACCTTTGTGTTTTCAACAACCTTCCTCTTACATTCGTTGCATTTGGTATGTTTCCTTCAGCTGTTGTTCATGACGTTGCTCGCTTTGATGTTGCTTGTTGTCCTATCTTGATGTCCTTGTCTACGAACAACTTGACGTCTTCATGAGTAGGAAAGCTCATAGACACTTGATCGACTGATCTGAATGGAAAATGGCATCAACCCATGATATTCATCCACCCATGGTATTCATTCAACCATGGTATTTTCCCATGGTATTGTGACATCCATCCATGGTATTCATTCACCCATGGAATTTAACCATGGTATTGTAACCGAAAAATATTATAAGTAACAAGTTTCATTTTGTAAAAGGACAATTTGTTTGCCACAATGTAGCTTTTACAATTATTCTCCATTTTTAATAAAAAAATTCTTTGTGGTTTGTTTAAATCTGGGTCAGTGGTATTAGTGCAGGTTATGATTCCATGGGAATGAGGGTTGATGCACATTTTATTTTCAATTTTCGCAACAATATGGAATAAACTTCAGGGATGTACTACATCCTCCATAGAGCATTTTCTTGGGCCAAGCAGGAAGAATTTTTCTTTTTTCATTATTTTGCAGGAATGTTTTTTGGCAGCGAGTTTGTAAACTAGATCTGAATTTTTTGGTGAAAATTTTGTAGAAAAAAATAACAAATATGGATTTTGTGCGAAAAAATACCCAAGTTTGAAAACAAAATTGGTTGAATCGAAGTCTAGATGAGGGATATATCGCTAATTTAAAATCAATTATGTTGCAGAAATGCTTTTGATGACAATTGTTGGACAACGACTCTCCTATCTTCCTTTTTTTTGCACTTTTGTTGTAGAATTTCAAAAAAAGGATTATATATCTGATTTCCTCTCGAAAAATCTCTTAATTGAAAAAAAAATGAGTCGAATTGGAGTTCGTATGTGGGAGATATCACTGATTTAAAGTCATATATATTTTTCAGAACTTTTGTGATGGCGGAACAGTTGCAATGCGAATATGAGATTCCAAAGTGTCCAGATAGGGGTTTCCAACACATGGGAAGATGAAGAATGGTCATTATGTTTCCAAAAACATGTTATAATAAATATTCTGAGTTATAATGACTGAGTTATGTCCATTTTAAATCTAGAGCAACATTCAAATTAGATTCCTTTTGGAGACGTGCCCTCTCACCCCGCTTTAGTAGGCACCTGCTTCACATTCATTAGTTTCAACATAACAACATCTGGCTTGAGTTCTTTGGAGATATGCCCTCCCACCCCAAGATATGTAGGCACCTATTACTTCATCAACAATCAACATCATGGTTATGGGTCAACCGCACAAAATCCTTGTCATCGAAGTCCATTTGCTAGGCCGCACACTGTTAGTACCACAGTTGGTCACAAGCATTACAGGGTGTATCTATCCTCAAATATTCAATTGTAATGGTTATTGGTAATCCACAAATCCACACTTCATTGATGTCCATTTTCTAGGCCACACACTGCAGTATCACAGTTGGTCACAAGCATTACAAGGTATCTTTATCCTTGGATCTGTGTTCATCATGGTTATGGGTTAACCACATAAAACCCTTCTCTTCAGTGGCTCCTCATATTCAAAAAAGGCTTCGTAGGAGGGAACTTCATGCAATAGGGACCATTGCTTCTTAAGGAGGGAGGAATGATCTTAATGGAAAATGGCATCAACCCATAGTATTCATCCACCCATGTTATTCATCGACCTTGGAATTTACCCATGATATTTATCCACCCATGGTATTGTAAATGACGTCCACCCATGGTATTATGACATTCACCCATGGTATTCATTCACCCATGGAATTTACCCGTGGTATTGTAACCGAAAAATACTCTAAGTCACAAGTCACATTTTGTAAAAGGACAGTTTGTCCGCCATAATGTAGCTTTTACAATTATTCTCCATTTTTAATAAAAAAATTCTTTGTGGTTTTTTTTACTATCCATTCTCCTCTTTTTCTTCTAGAATTTCAATTTTTCAGATCTTGGGGACCTCTCCCCCAAAATCCATTTCAATCTTTTAGACCTTGGGGGCCTCCACAGAGCATTTTCTTGGGCCAAGCGGGAAGAATTTTTATTTATTTTTATTTTTTTGCAGGAATGTTTTTGGGCGACGAGTTTGCAGATCAGATATGAAAATTTTGGTGAATAATTTACAAAAACAAATAACATATGTGGATTCCTTTTAGATAAGGATTTCCAACACATGGGAAGATGAAAAATGGTCCTTCTGTTTCCAAAAATAGGTTATAATAAATATTTTGAGTTATACTGACCGAGTTATGTCCATTTCAGTTCTAGAGCAACATTTAGAGCAGGTTCCCTTTGGATATGTGCCCTCCGACCCCGCTTTAGTAGGCACCTACTTCAAATTCATCAATTTCAGCATAGTAACATTTGGATTGGGTTTTTTGGGGATGTTCTCTTACCCTAGGCACCCACTACTTCATCAACAACCAACATCACAATTATGGGTCAACTACACAAAATCCTTGTCATCGAAGTCCATTTGCTAGGCCGCACACTGTTAGTATCACAGTTGGTCACAAGCATTATAGGGTATCTCTCTCCTCAGATTTTCGTTTGTTATGGTTATGGGTCATGTACAAACCCACACTTCATCAAAGTCCATTTGCCAAGCCGCGCACTGTCAGTATCACAGTTGGTCACAAGCATTATAGGGTATCTTTATCCTTGGATCTTCGTTCATCATGGTTATGGGTTATCCACATAAAACCATTCTCTTCAGTGGCTCTTCATATTCAACAAAGGCTTTGTAGGAGGGAACTTCACGCAATGGGGACCATTTCTTCTTAAATAGGGAGGAATAATCTGAATAGAAAATGACATCAACCCATGTTATTCATCCACCCATGGAATTTAGCTGTGGTATTGTGAGTGACAACCACCCATGGTATTGTAAGTGACAACCACCCATGGTATTCATTCACCCATAATATTTTCCCATGGTATTGTGACATCCACCCATGGTATTCATTCATCCATGGAATTGGTGGGTGGATGAATATCGTGTGTTGATGCCATTTTCCATTTGGATCATTCGTCCCTCCTTAAGAAGCAATGGTCCCCATTGCATGAAGTTCCCTCAAGCAAAGTCTTTGTTGAATATGAAGAGCCAATGAAGAGAAGGGTTTTATGTGGTTAACCCATAACCATGATGAATGAAGATACGAGCATAGAGATACCGTGTAATGCTTGTGGCCAACTGTGATACTGATAGTGTGTGCCTAACAAATGGACTTCCATGAAGTGTGGGTTTGTGGATGACCCATAACCATGATGAAGGAAGATCTGAGGATAGAGATACCCTGTAATGCTCCAAAATTAAAATGGACACAACTCAGTGAATATAACTCAGAATATTTATTAAAACATGTTTTTGGAAACATAATGACCATTTTTCATCTTCTCATGTGTTGGAAATCCTTATCTAGACACTCTAGAATCTTATATTCACGCTACAACTTTTCCACCATCACAAAAGTTCTTAGAAAATAGTTGCTTTTAAAACAGTGATATCTCCCACATCCGAACTCCGATTCGACTCATTTTTTTTAAATAGAGTGATTTTTCGAAAGGAGAACAGATCTACAATCACTTTTTTGAAATTATGTACCAAAATTTCAAAAAAGGTATAGGAGAGCTATTGTCCGTGAATTGTGTCAGAATTTTTTTTATAACAGAGCTTATTTTAAATCCACGATATCTCCCTCATCTGGACTTTGATTCGCCCGATATTATTTTTGAATTTGGGTATTTTTTCGTAGGGAATCAAGATCTGTTATTTTTTTTGTAAGCTTTGTGCCAAAATTTTTAGGTTTGATCTTCAAACTCGTCGCCCAAAAACATTCCTGCAAAAAAATGAAAACATAAAATTTCTTCCCGCTTGGCCCAAGAAAATGCTCTGTGGAGGACATAGCACATGCCTGAAATTTGTTGAATATTGCTGAAAAATTTGAAACTGAAATATCCATCAAACCCTCATTTCCATGGAATCATAACCTGCTCTAATACCAATGATCTAGATCTTGGGGGAGGCCCCCAAGATCTGAAAAATTGAAATACCAGAAGAGAAAAAGGAAAATGCGCAATAAACAAAACCACAAAGAATTTTTTTATTGAAATGGAAAATAATGTAAAAGTTACATTGTGGTAGACAAACTATCCTTACAAAATGTGACTTGTTACTTATAGTATTTTTCAATTACAATACGATCCACCCATGGAATTTACCCGTGGTATTGTAAGTGGCATCGAACCATGGTATTTATCCTCCCATGGTATTGTAAGTGACATCCACCCATGGTATTCATTCACCCATGGAATTTAACCTTGGTATTGTAACCAAAAAATAATATAAGTAACAAGTCACATTTTGTAAAAGGACAGTTTGTTTGCCACAATGTAGCTTTTACAATTATTCTCCATTTTTTATAAAAATTTCTTTGTGGTTTTTTTATTGGGCAATCTCCTCTTTTTCTTCTGGCATTTCAATTTTCAGATCTTGGGGGCCTCTCCCCCAAAATCCATTTCAATATTTTAGATCTTGGGGGCCTCCACAGAGCATTTTCCTAGGCCAACCAAGAAGACTTTTTTTTTTGCAAGAATGTTTTTGGGCGGTGATTTTGTAGATCAGATCTAAACATTTTGGTGTAAAATTTACGAAAACAAATAACATATCTGGATTCCTTGCAAAAAAATACCCAAATTCATAAAAGATTCTGGTATTTTTCCGCAAGTAGTCTAGATATGTTATTTGTTTTTGTAAATTTTGCACCAAAATTTCTAGATCTGGTTTGCAAACTCCCCACCCAAAAAAATTTCTGTAAAAAAAAAAAAAAAAAAAAAAAAAAAAGATCTTCCCGTTTGGCCCAAGAAAATGCTTTGTGGAGGATGTGCTAAATGGGTTGGATCTCATGCGTGAACACAATGACATGCATGATGTTGAATCCCTTGCATGCGATCAATAACATTGCTCACCATGTCTTCTCCATGCCAGTTGTTGGGATGGATCTTTAACTTGTACGGGTGAAGTTCCATCCGTGAGTGCATGTTGTGCCCACTATTATTCGCATTCTTGCTGCAACTCATTCGTCTGTCTATGTAGATTCATGTTCTTCATTGAGTTAATGATTCAGCACATGCAACTAATTCTTTGGTTTATTCTCTGTATTCATGTGATCTTCATGTCGCGTCGTCATCTCAGAGCCTGAGTCTCCAAAGTTTCTTTAATAATCAGTGGATCGACTTGAGCTTGCAAGTTTGTTCCACCTCTGTGTTGTCAACAACCTTCCTCTTGCATTCATTGTATTCAGTATGTTGCCTTTAGTTGTTGTTCATTATGTTTCTTTCTTTGAGACTGCTTGTTGTCCTATCTTGATGTTCTTTTCTATGAACAACTTAGCGTCTTCATGAGTAGGCAAGCTCATAGACACTTGATTGACCGCATCCCCAAGTGTGCTTTGAACGGTGTCTTCGACTCTGCTCTCTTAGAAACCATTGTACCTATACTTTTGAGAGGGAGATGAATGCCTATGATACCTGAAGACATGGAAACACTCATGACAAGAAATATGTCAGTCGAAAACCAAAATGAACTTGAGAACTCACTTGCAACATACCTATGCGACTAATTGTGAAGGTCACGCAATTTCAGCTGGGAGGTCGGGAAACTGATGAGCCTCATCATTGGGTAACTATATGGACCTTAATCCACCTCCTAGCTTATTCAAATCAACTCTTGTCATAATTTATTACATATCTTGAATGTATTTTGCTTAATGAGATGAGGCAAAGCGAGATATTATGCCTAGTGGACTAATATGCATTGATTGCAGGTTTTTGAGAGAAAAATCATGGAAATTTTTGCTAATTAAGGGCTGAAACTCGAATGAGACAAGGAGGAGAGATTGTAGGAGGTAGATCCTCCTCATTTAATTCTCACTCATTTGAGTACTTCTCCATCAATCACACCAGCTCAGAGTATAAGAAGCCAAGTCATGGAGATCAAAAGGCAGCAGAGCAAGTGACGGTCAAAGAGCTAGTTTATCTCGAGTTTGGGAGCCGAGCCTCCCTATATTTAAGGAAGTCATTGGAGACTTCAGTTGTATAAATAAGAAGGCCAAGAGCCTCATTAGGATTCAATTTTTTGGTGTAAAATCACTAGTCATTTTCGAGTTCAAGACTTGTGGAAGACATTGTTATGTACTTTTCTGTTTTGATAATGAGAATGCGTATTTCCTTGATACAAAACTGAGTTTATTCAAAGGAATGAAGCTCTTGGGTTGGGGCCCAACCCTAGCAGCAAAGGATCCTCTTCTTGTATTTGTATGCTTAGTCAATTTCATAAATTAATGGTTGAATTGTCTTTAGAATTATTTCATTGCAAGTAGTTGTAGATCTGATTAGTTTGCTTCCATTTGTGCTTTACTTCAGTAGTAGCTTAGAAGAGATAAAGGAACATCACAAAGTTGTCAGTAAGTGGATTTGGCCTCACTCCTTCCTTCAGGGATCATGGTTTGAGGAAAGAACCCCTATGCAGCCCCAAAAATACAGAATTCTAGTTTCTCATAGAATTTAGGGTTTTCTATACTTAGGTCAACATTTGATTAGTTTGCAAGAATAGGATTTATTTATCATTTCTTCTATCTTCAATCTTAAATTTGATCTCATAAAGTTTTCATATTATTTTGCAAGGTTTCCTCATGCATGAAATAGGCAACTAGCTCATGAAATTCAATTTTCCTTAGTTATTTGAAATCCTTCTTGTTTACATCATTTATGGATAAATGTCAATCGCTAATTCAGTGAAGGAGTTTCATCAGTACATAGAGATTTCATTATCAACAACATCATCCCAACTTCATCCATCCATGATCATTCCTTTCTTTCACTAAAACCCTCACCAACTTCATCATTTCACAAGAATACTTCTCCAAGCTTGTTGAGAAAATCTAGCCATCTCCCAACTCTGGTTTTGAGTTCTGAAGTGGTCCTAGGCACTCCCTGGCCTCATTCCATCTACTAACCACCTTCCCCAAGCCTCCCATCACCTTCAACATCCTAATGGAAGAAGTGTCCTCAAACACGTAATTTTATTAATCAGAAAAAAACAATTACATATTGATTTTGCAAGATTTTACACCCAAACAACAAAACACTCTTGCAATGAGCTATTTATAAGATCAATGTCCTAACTACCTATAATTATGGATCACTTATAAAATAACAAGTGTCCACTTACAATAAATTCTACTCAAAACAACTAGCTAACAAATCTCCTAAAATAGAGCCTAAGATACGACACATTTGGAGAGTCATATCTTGTTACAACAATATACTAATTCTAAATGTCTCCATTAAATAATTAAATATTCTAGAATAATAATTATTAATTTAACATCTTAAATTAATAATTATTTTATTCCAACTTTATAACCTATGATAATATTTTATTTTTGGATCATCTAACATTCCCCCCATGATCCAAAGATACATTATAACAGATACCAAGTTCATCCCTGAGCTTAGTAAACTTTATTCTGCCAAGAGGTTTTGTGAAAATGTTGGAGATATGATCTTATGAAGGACAATACACTGGCTTGAGGACATCTTTGGCAATGAGAGATCTAATATGATGATACTTGGTGTCCACATGCTTTGTCTTTGAATGAAAAACTGGGTTCTTGGAAATTTTGATGACTAACTCGCTGTCAATGAATAATGATCTAGCTTCTGCCTAAGAAATGTCCAAGTCCTGCAAAATTCTGCGCAACCAAACAATTTCGCATGCTACTTCCCATGCTGAAATGTACTTTGGTTCTGCTGAAGAAGTGGCCACTGTAGCTTGTTTCTTACAACTCCAAGATAATGTTGCTGACCCCATATTCATTAAATAACCTGATGTTGATGCTCGATCATCAATACTTCTAGCAAAGTTAGCATCTGAATATCCACCAAGTACAAAGTTTTTAGATTTTATGTAAAGAAGACCAAAATCTTTTGTTCCTTGGATATATCGAAGAACTCTTTTGGCTGCATTCTAGTGGCTATCTCGTGGTTCTTGCATAAAACGTGAAAGAATATTGACTGCATAAGATAGATCAGGGCGAGTATTTGTCAAATAAATCAAGCTTCCAATCAACTGTCTGTAAGTAGTACTATCCACCTTTTCCCCCCCTTCAAATTTTGAAAGTTCCAAGTTTTGCCCCATGGGGGTAAGAACTGGCTTGCAATCCTGCATTCCAAATCATTGAAGAACCTTTGCTACATACTTACTCTGAGAAATGAAAATATGATGTGGATGTTGGAAGACTTCAACTCCAAGATAATAGTTAAGTAATCCAAAATCTATCATTTTAAAGCCTGCATGTAAATCCTTTTTCGCCTGTGAAATATGATCATCATTGTTTCCAGTATTGATCAAATCATCTACATACATAACAAGAATCACCAGATATTTTTTCTATTGTCGCACATACAAAGTATCATTATATTCACTTCGTTGAAAACCAACTTTCCTAATATATTCATCCATTTTTGCATACCAAGCTCCGGGAGCTTGTTTTAACCCATATAAAGCCTTGATCAATTTGCAAACTTTATGTTCCTACCCTTGAATTTCAAAACCTGGTGGTTGTGTCATATACACATCTTCCTGTAAATCCCCATTAATGTTTCTGGGAAAACTAGTGTCGCTATTTGATCTGCTAGTCCCACTAAGATAGGTAGCTATCTTAGAAACAAACAATTGAAAGTAACTTGTGTTTTCCTTTATGGCTGGTACATAAGAGATTAACAGAGAGCACCAACCTCAATCCTTCGCTTGGCTCCTTGCTTGTTTCCTCTCTCCTTTGATAGAGCTCGCCACTCCTTTCTCACTTGTCCTGCTTCAAAGAAAACCTGTAGAGGCAAAGAAGCAAAATACCATCAAAGCATAGAGATCTATAATACCATAAACAATGCAGAATTAGAAGTACATTAACCATACAATTACATTCACAAATACAAGATTTACAAGTACACAAGTATATGGAGGAAAACTCAAATAACTATATTAATAGTAGAAGTAGAAGAGAGGATTACAACCCAGCTGTCTGATCCAGCATCATCCTCCCAGTATGAAAGCCCTCTTCACCTCATGAAAAGCAAGATCACCCAACAATACAATGTCTCAAAGAGAAACCAACAGCACTTCTTTACAAATTACAAAATTCCAGCCTCTCAATCTTTGGGATGAGGGATCCATTTATAGATATTTGCAGGGGGTGAGTCAGCTTCTGGTTTTTTGATTAATGTCATTTCACTTATAGTTCTTGGTTCCACTTGGAGATTTCATGATCTCTTACTCATCCCTGGGCGAATTCAGAGAGACAAGTGTCATATGAGAAGTTTCTAGAAGATTCTCTAGGTTTCCACCTAGCAAATTGTCTTTGCCATTTGTCTACTCTCACCCATCGCACCCTATAGAAGGATTTATTAGTATGCATCATACCTGGCCAGTGTTACAGTCAGTATGCATCACACCCTCATCATGGAGTAGTCTGTATGGTCTAGTTTTGACCAGTTCTGAGTGGTTTTTCAGGGAGAACTTCTGGGAAATGATGTAATAAGTTTACCTTGATCCTTTAGGGTTTGAAATAAAACTTTTATGGGTTTAAGAGCCCTTGGTTTAGCGACATATGTGATTGGGGTTGTAGTGCCCAAATATGTCTATAACAGTTGCCCCCTAAAGCATGAGGTCGTAAATCTTCTGATGTCAGGTGAAATGCTTTATCATGAGGATCTGAGGTTTTTCGAACTAGAAGGTGACCTGCATAAAATACAATACAATACATTATCTTCATATTATTTTCATGGTCTAGCTGAGGCAGGTATTTCCATGCTCAACTTTATAAATTCATTTTCATGTACATAGGACAGATAACCGTCTGTGTGGAAGACTGATGATTCTTGTACAGCCATCATCCCTTAGCTTGGATGATCATCTGTGTAGCTATTGAGTACTTTGATGTATTTATTTTCCTAAATATATCCCAGCCTGGATGGATGAAACTAGATCTGAGGTCTTCAAACTCGTTCAATCTTCGCCCGATGTAGAAGTCGAATCATGTGAAAAGATGTTCTGAAGTCGAACATGGAAAGACATCGCTTGATTACCAGCCAATGATGTAAGATGTTAACAGGCGCGAGAGGAATCACTGATAATGATAATGACCCTCAAGGTACTACAATACAACTCACATGGTGTGAATATAGGATCTGATGTCGAACACCACGTAAAATCTTTCGATCGAAGGCCATTGATGTAAACCTGTCACCGAAAGTGAGAAACTTGCCATTGAGGCATGCAAGCTTCAAAGTACTAAAAGGGTTGTTCCTAAGTCAACTTCTTGGATAATGAGTTGATGTCAACAAGAACTGACCCATCGTAGGAGGGCCTTAATGAATCGCACGTCTGCGACATGAAACGAAGCAAATGATTTTCTACAGGTAAAAACAATCTGATAATACAAGGTTCAGGAATGGCGGTCATGAAAAATGGAGAGCGAAGGTATTGCAGTGGATGAGGCGTTAGCTAGGTTGGTGAATTCTCTTAATGACTTCTCTTGAACATATCGGCAACAATGAGATGGATCAGTAGCGTTAACCCCATGGATGGTACACCAATGGTGATGGTGAATGGAATAACCCAACCTAACTTAATCATGGTGATGGAGTGAAAGTGTCATGTTCAAGAGCGACCTGCTACGAATGAAGTTCTTCAAGTTTTATTCCCTTTTTCCCGAGTCATTGCTGACCGATACCTCTTTATTTTTGTCAAGCTTGAGGAGGATAACATTTGCTTGTTCTATAATTTTCCCTTCGCGCAAACCTGTCTCTATGTTTTAGTGACCCTATCAATAGTGAAACTCACTCTTGTCTGGATGGACAACTTTGTTGCTATTTTTTTAATGATTTTAACGACAAAGACAACTCAGTCCTTTTCATGTTTAGAGAGTTTGAAAAGAGATGGAAAGGAAACTCCAATAGTCCTTTTTCATGCCATAATCCCTTAAGTCCGAAAAAGTATAAAATAATACGAAAGGGATGACTTTTCTATAGTTTTAGCAAGCTGAACAAGACAAGTGCTCGATCTTTTTGTGTAATGATCCCTCAAGTCCAAAAAGATTAAAATATAGAGGAGGTATGGCACTTCCCTTTACTTTAATGAGCTGGAAAGGCCAGTGGCTCAGCAATCTTTTCATATTTTATGAGTCTAAAAAGAGCTTAAAAGAGACTCGTTTTTTTGGGTAGCAACAAGTTCCAGGTAAGTTTTGGAACTTTCTAAAACATGGCAGTGTAACGAGGGTGGCTAATAGGATCACTCGTCGCAGCGGTTCCTCAAAAGGGTAAACAATCAAGTGGAGGCATATGATCGGCTAAAAGAGTGGAGGTGATAGTAAGAACATGACCAAGGCTCAAAAGGCTGATAGCAATGCGATCGCAAAGGTTATTTATCGATGGTGGATTCATTTTTTAATGAACTTGAATCTTTAGAAACTATGCTTAGTGGCGGGTTTATTTTTTAACGAGCTTGCACCCTGCGGTAACACTGCTCGTGATAATATTCAAAGATGTTCAATTTACCATTAACACTATGTTCTTTTGATGGTCGTACTACCTGTTCAATTGCTCCATCAAATTGATTAGAAATGCAAATACATGCTTGAAGAATGAGTTTAAAAACTAACATCTTACTTGAATTACGTTAACAGTAACATAAAAGTAGTTTTACCTCTCATTTTTACCATTTCATTCAAATTTGGGATTGTTGGAGCTCTGGAGGTGTTTTCCCCCTCAAATTTCATCAGTTGATTCTGAGAGATTCGGTAGACTATTTTTCGTGCCGTCTGGACCAGGTAGGAGCTAACCCTGAGATCTTCAATTGCATTCTTTCCTTTTCTGATTATGAACAACTTTTCCTGTTCTTTTGGGCCTCAGGGGTTTGAACAATTCGTTCTCTCCCCATCGCACCTGGTATGCATCGAAAGGTGTGATGCATACTGAGTTGGCCATTGGCCAATCAGTATGCATCCCACCCTGTACACAGCCAAGGTGCGATGGGTGCAAGAGGAAAAGCTTATGCAGTGTTTTCTCATGGAAATTTGCCTGTTTTTTCCCAAATCAGGATCCTAATTCATCTCTCATTTGTGTTTCAGAGATTCATTGGATCAAGATGGTCGTTACATGGCGTGAATGCGAGCATGAAGAAGAGGATATGATTGCCTTACATGATTCGGGTATAGTTATTGCATTGCGAAATTATGGCTTGCTCAAATTCTTTTGCATATCCGACATGAGGCAACAAATCAATTTGTTGCAATATCTTCTCGATGCATGGGATCCTACCAACTAGGTGTTCCAGATTAGAGGAAAATCCATCCCTTTGAAAATTGAGGATATCTACTTTTTTACTGGGTTATCGAGGCGTGGTGCCCCTCTCTCACTATCAGGATCCGCCCGTGGGGGTGAATCCATGAGGGATTATATTCATTATTTTTGTAGAGATGATTCTCAGCCGAGCAGGGATGGTAAGATCAGTATTTGAGATGTCACTAACTAGTCCTTGAGGACTATTTTATTCACCTTTGCTAGATTAGCTGGTAGCGCAGCTCTTCATTTGGCCAACAGGTCCTATATGCAGTATGCCCTGGAATGCCTTGAACCAAAGGTATTCAACTGGTGTGATGCAATACTTCCGGTTATAAAAGAACAACTTTCCAAGGTGAAGAATGGAAGATCCAAGAACTTTGGTTATGGTTCCATTTTGACTGCTTTCGCCTTGGAGAGGATTCCAATGATGTAGCCACAGTACATTTCACTCAGATTTCCAGCATAGAGGGAAGCACAGACGCAGAGATGGGTCGATCTCATGGCCAGACATGCTGGTTAGTCGCAAATTTCATTCTCTAATTCCTTCTTTGAGTGGTTCGACCATCAGGAGATGGTCTTGACAGAGTATCCATATGTTGGGATGGGTTTCTGAGGAAACCCAGATTTGGCGTTACCGGCTAGTGAGTAGTGGGGTGTTATAGGTAAAAGATCTGACCATATCTCTGTTTATTGCTTTTATAATGTTCTTGTGTTTTTTAAAGGTTATTAATACTAATTAAACTCTTGAAATTACTGGAGAATCCACAGTAAAAACCATTTTTTTCTGTCAACGTTTCAAATCCCAACAGTAAAAATCATGTGCAGATATTGGACCAGTGTGACCAGTAGCACGCCTGAGGGTAGCAACTGTCATTCCAATAGGAGAGGCTGTAGGGAGGGTTTTCCTTCATGATTTGGACATAGCAGAGACCCTTGCAGTGTTGCAAGATCAGATCGAGGGTCTTATCCTTGGTATTCAGGATGTGAGGACTGATGAGTTATCTCTGAGATTATAGCGCCATACTACTGGCGTACCGAGTCGATGGACTAGGCTCTTACGTATGATCGCATAGGCGGTGACTTGCTATCACTAACACCATTAGTTTAGGGTGCTCTTCTGCATTTTAGAGTTTTTGTGTCGTATGACCGATTTTGTCCTGGACACAGAACATTTTGTAAAAACTATAAACAATTATATATATTTTTGATTTTCAGAGTTTTATTTCAATTAAATTATGTGATCCTAATGCAAATGTTGATTGAAATGATTTTTCCTTTATAAATGCTACAAATGTATATCTAAAACATAATTTGCTAATGAATTAGTTAATGTGTTTAAGTTTCTAGAAATGTGTTGATATTGAATAGAATAAAACTGCCTTTCAAAAATCCTGACCCTTAGGAACATACGATAGATAGTTGGATTCCGAACAGAATAGACACCAGTAAGTTGTAGGATGAAAAGTTGTGAATCTAGCCTGACAACAAGTCGGCCTACGCCATGTGCGATGGCATTAGAGAGAAGCTCCATCAATGCACTATACTCAGCGATGTTGTTCGTTGATCGACCAATACGTATCCCTCTGAAACTCACTAGCTCACCACTTGGATCAAAAATGGCCCAGGCTACAAAAGATAGATTCCACGTACTACGACTAGCTCCATTGGCATATCCAATGAATGATTCCAATAGGTACGACATCTGCAACAAATAAAAAGTGGATTACCTAACCAAAATGATCACTCTTGATGAAAACAAAAACATAACAAAAGAATATAAAGAGATTACTACACTTAATCAAGCATAGTAACGTTTAAGATACAACTCGTTTCGGGGTTGTGACAGTGGAATCCCATCGTAATCTACTAGCTCGTAGGCTTGTTTTTCTAATACTCGCTTAACAATGTAGGGACCCATCCACAATGGTTGGAACTTACCTGCTCCCAATTTATCAGATTCATGATCATAAAGTATGACTAGATCACCTTCTGAGAAGACACGAGGTTTGACATTTTTGTCAAATTGTGCCTTGACTCGTTTCTTATGAGCTTCATTAGCCAAAGCGGTGTCACGACGGGTTTCATCCAATTGGATTAGTTCCAAGAAACGAGCCTCTTTCTCCAAATTTCTAGGGAGTAGATCGACTGCGAGCTTGAGAGATGAAATTTCACACTAAATCGGTAAGATCGCTTCCAGGCCATACACCAACTGGAAGGGTGTAAATCCAGTTGCATTTCTCACCGATGTCCTATATGCCCATAAGGCCGAGTATAGGGTTAAATGCCAACTTAGTTTGTGGACTCCAATCATCCTTTGCAGCATGTGCTTCAGGACTTTGTTGATGGCCTCAACTTGTCTGTTAGCTTGTGGATAATATGGAGTAGAACTATCGCGGGACAATCCTAATTTGGTAGCCAATTCAACCATCATGTGATTGCGAAAATGCCATCCATGATCTATGACTATAGCTTGTGGAACACCAAATCTAGAGACAACATTATTGAAAAAGAAAAGAGCAGTCGTTTCGCCGTTGTTGTTTAATGTAGGCATCGCCTTGGCCCATTTTGTAAAATAGTCAACTGCGACTATGATATACCCATGCCCCCCGACCGAGGTGGGGTTACATGTCATGAAATATATGCCCCATTTGGAAAATGGCTGAACAACAACTACTGGATGCAGCGGTGCGGGTGGTATTCTAGTTTTGCAGTCGAAGATCTGACAGGCATGGCAACTTTTGATCGCGATTATGCAATCTTTGAATATAGTAGGCCAGACGTAGCCTTCTCGTAAGATATTTTGTGCCATAGCGTAACCAGTTTGATGCCCCCCACATGCACTTGAATAACAATCATTTAGGACTTTTTCGGCCTCCTCATGCGTGAGGCACCTCCGCAGAACTGTATCGACACCACGACGGTAAAGGGTATCACCGATGATCATGTAGTCTTTTGCTTGGTATCGAGTATGTTGTTGTTCGGAGCGAGAGGTATTAGGCCTAAAGGTTTGGGTTTGGAGATATATTAGTATATCTCCATACGACGGATTGCTTGACGATATCAGAAACAGAGATTCGTCCATGATTGATGCTTTAGATGTTGAATCGTTGGATGACGATGGGAGGTCTTGTAGTAACTCCATGAAAACTAGAGATTTCTTTGATTTGGATTTTGTGAATTCCAGATCAAACTCTTACAAAATGGCTATCCATTTTGAATATTTGGCCCCTAGTAATTGATGCAATAGAATGTAGGTCATAGGGTTGCAATCTAATAGAATGGTAATTTTGCGAAAGAGGATATAGTGTCGAAATCTCTGTATCGCTTGAACAAATGATAGAGTCAGCTTTTCAACATAAGAGTACTTGATTCCTGGCTTAAATAATAGATAGGATGTTCAATTCAATTGTCTTCTTGTACTAAAACCATTGCGATGGTTGTATCTACTTCAACAAGATACAGGTTAAAGTCTTTTTGACAGTCAAGAGCATACACTAATGATGCTTTTATTAGGGAATCCTTTAAAGCATCAAAGGAAGCTTGTGCAACCTGATCCCAGTTGAAGGGAACTTTGTTTTTCAAAAGATGTGTATAACCTTTAGCGAGTTCGGCATAATTTGGAATGAACCTCCTTAGAAAGTTTTCTTTCCCTTGGAGTTTCTGAATTTGAAGCAAATTTGAAGGTGGAGGCATGTCAATGATTGCCTAAACCTTACATGGGCTGAGTCGAATCCTATCCTTAGAAACTACGAAACCAAGTAAACAACTAGAACCGACACAAAAAACACACTTGTGTGGATTGATTCGTATCTTGTAGTGCCGGCAACATAGAAATATAGCTCTCAAATGCTACGGATGATCAATCTGCTTTCGTGAATGAGCCAGTAGATCATCGAGATATGGTTGAATGATATGTTTGATGTCATGGAAGGCATAGTTCATTTCCCTTTGAAAAGTAGCCCCTACGTTCTTTAAACTGAAAGGTAGTTTACAGTATGCGAATGTGCCCCACAGACATATAAATGTAGTCTTCGACTGGTCATGTCAGCGGATGTTTATTTGATTATATCCAAAAAATCCATCCATGAATGAAAAGATTTCGCATTTGGCGCATTCATCAATTATCTGGTCGATGAAGGGTGTAGGGTAGTTGTCCTTTGGACAAGCTTGATTTACATCCCTGTAATCAACGCACACTCTAATTGTTCCTTGCTTTTTCATCACAGGAAAAATATTCGATACCCAATCAATTAGAGGAACAGGGTAAATGAAACCAGCATGTAAACGTTTTTCAACTTTTGCCTTGATGGCAGCGACTTTCTTCAGGTGAACCTATCGAAGCCGTTGTCCTACTAGTTTGACATCTGGATACATCTTGATTTCGTTTTCAACGATAATCGAGGCAATGCCTAGAATTTCTTCATATGGCCATGCAAAGAAATCTTTGAATTCGCGAAAGAGAGTAGAGTATATTTCTAGTTCTGAAGAAGAGCAAGATTTTCCGACATGAATATTCTCTACAACATTAGGTTTGGTCGAGATATTGATGGCAATAGCTTCTTCAATATTGGAAAGATTTCACTTGGAACCCATAGTATTTACATTATTTGATAGAAAGTCAAAAACTGAAGGATGATGAAGGTCGCTGGAATAATCTTCATCGTTATATTGAAGATGGGAACGATGGTGGTAATCTTCCCATGGTGCCTCTCCTATCATCATTGATTGAATGATTCCTTTGTTTGTAGAATGTACATGTGACCAAGGATCTGAAGAGGTGCCATATTCTAGAGACCTATCTATCCAAACACTCGATGAGCATTGATTTGGGTTTGCCACCCAGGCCAAGAAAATTGATTACTACAAAATTTCTATGGGGCTTGGAGGCAATACTGAGTGATGATCCATGCTAACAAAATGTTCAGACATCTTCTTAATCTTTGTTGATGTAGAAGATACCATATTACAGGTTTCCACTGTGGCCACTTCCGCCAGATTACTCGGAGGCCATAGGGCAAAAGTACCCATTAAGGCAAGGTATTCTAGGAGGCCTACTCCAACATTTTGAAGCGATTGAGAGCTTCCATGGATCATTAGAATGCTTCCCGTAACTTGTGAACTATTGGGGAGAAAGGTTAGTTGGTCAACGATTGTAATTCCACCTTGGAATGGAAATGCAATCTTTCTAAAATATGTTGACACAACAACAACCATAACATAAATCCAGGGCCTTCCCAGTAGGATATTATAATCGAGGTTTCCACCGATAACTTCGACTTCAATTTCTATTGTCTTGCCCCCCAGTTCGACTTGTAAGTTACTTAATATCCCACACGACGTGTATGTTCTTCCATCGAATGCTTTTAATGTCATTGATGATTGTGACAAGGGTGGTGAGCCTAAATTTTTCCAGCAACTCATTGACATTATACAGGTGGATGCACCCTTGTCAATGATTGTTCGATGAACAGTTTTGTTGAGGCATTTTACCTATATAAGGAAAGTGATTTGGGCCGGTAACTGAGGTTCATATCCTTTGTGGTTAAAGGCCACCAGATTGGAATTCGTTGGGTCAATCCCACCTATTGTTGATAATAAAGCTTGCTTTTGGGAGGGGCAATTCTACAGTACTTCAAGTGTCGACATAGCAGATGGTGATTGGACCGGATCCTCTACTATATTATAATTCTGTGCTACTCGACAATGAGGATTAAATGTCAATTTATGTACTACTCCCTTTGGCGGCTTTATTGTTAGTTCAGGAATGATGGGTGGCACAACTTCTGATGAAGTTGTTGTCGAACTACTAGGTTGATCAGTAGCCTTGTTGTTGTTCGACATCTGTGGATTCCCATAATATTTGTTCCTCGTCGATATCAAAGCATCATTTTGCTGCTTCGATACGGATAACATAAGCACTTGGGATGGGGAAGCATTATCGATAGCAACCAGATTGGTTTCTGGGTTTGGAAATGGATCAGTCAACACTGCTGAGGTGCTCAAAGATTTTAAAAATTTCTTGACCTCAGCTCGATGCGGACAATCTTTCGTCCAATGTTCTTCATTACATATGAAACATGGTTGACCTAGTTTCTTTCGCCCAATAGGGTTTTCAGAAGATTTTTCAGCAGGTAAATCTCCCTGTTTCTTATTTTTGTTTTTCCCTTTCTTCTTACCCCCTGGTTTCTTTGGTTCTTTGCCTTTGTCGAATGACATGGCATTAACCTCTGAGGTAGGAAGTTTGTCATTTTCTTTTTTTTTCTAGAAACTGCAAGGGCTTTACTAGTCTGATCCTTTGTGTTTTGCGTACTTGAGGTGCCAATCACACCATTGCCAGCGTGAGAGTCCTTGTTTGATTTAGGGGTGGGAGGAACGGAAAATTCCGGTCTAGGAGCTTCAGGAATTTTGTCATAGAGTGTGCTAGACTGAGTATAAATCAGGTCTAGATATTGTGCATGAGCAATTACTTGCTCTTCAGTGACAACTCCTACTTTCGCCACATCTTCTGTAACAGACGGTAATAATGACTTAATAAACCACTTAGCTAGAAGCTGATCAGGAACATAAGTCTTTACCATTCGACGAAGTCGTCGCCACTCATGAATATGATCAGATATGTGAGTGGCGGTTGTCTGCTTAAAATTGGTAAGGAGTTATGTTCTTGTTTCATACCTTATGGGTAATTGAAAGTGGGTTAAAAAGGTAGTGGCAAGGGTGCTGAAGCTATCAAATGATGCTCTAGGCAATTCGATGTGCCATTTTGCTGCCAGACCAGTTAGCGTTTATTGAAAAAGGTGAAGTCTAATCGAATCATCATTGAGGGTGTTGGATGAACACCACAAATGAAAGGTCATTACGTGATTTGATGGATCTTCACCTAGATTTCCATTGAATTTAGGAATATCTGACAGAATTTTATGAGGAATCATTGGCCACCAAGGTGCGTAGGCAATTGGATCATTGGTTAACCGGTTCAAATCTGGTAATTCCAGAGTTGCTACAAAGGGCAACTGTTGATTCAAGTTTGGCGAAGCGTACCTAGGATAAGATGGGATCGCCTCAGCAGTGGGTCTTTGCATACCAGCATAATGTATCTGATGCTGATAACTTTGATAAGGTTTATAGACATAACCAGTATAGAATAGTTGTTGATAACCGTTTTGACAATGCGGTTGTCCACTACCTAAAGAGCCTTGTTGCTCAGGTCCTCGGTAAACTTGCTGGAATTGGGGTTGTTGATATTGCACCGACCATGGTTGTTGAACCATTTTTTGTTGCCCAATACTCGATGATTGACCAAGATGCGGAGTCATAACACTTGTTTGAGCCTAAGTCATTGCGGTTAAGGAAGCACTAATTTGAGATTGTGGCGGAGCCGTAGAGACAAGAGGCTATCGTAATGCAACCTGAGTAATTTGAGGTTGACATACAACAAGCTGTGCTTGTACTTGCGACACTGTCACAATAGCAGGTGTAGTGGTAATATTCGACATAGGTTGGGTTGGTTGCATTGAATATACAACCCTTGGTTGTTGAGGCAGTATTGGTATCCAACCATCCGATGTAATTCCAATTTGACTTGAATTTTGTTGTGAGCTCTCATATGGTTTTTCTCTAGGAGGGAACAATGAAAAAGCATACTGCCCCCTGTATGGTGGTAATCCAGTGTTCAAAGGATAGACAGCTCTTTTGAGACTGTGTTGCCCACATTGAAACTGGTATGCAGGGTCAATTTGCTTAGTTTCAACATAGGAAATGCCAGATAGGGTCCCGGAAGAACTAATTGGAACAAATCATGTCATCAAAACAGTCCCTAGGTGGACTCCATTTAGTGATTGATAACTAGTTGGGACAGATGGTATACCAGTAGACATCGTAGGAATAGAAGAAGGAGGTTCTGCTATGGCTGTATTAGATGACATAGTCCTAGATGTTGACAGTTGTTTAGACATATTCAGTCTATCCGAAATATTTCCTAGCGATTCAACAGGAACTTGCGATGAAGGATGATTGAAAGAACTAACTTCAGGAATGGAAGGGTATAAGTGGATCCCAGTTCCAAAATGCAATGGGGTACTGGATGGAAGATCCTCTACAACTTCTTCTATAGCAATCAGTCTAGGTGGAAGAGGTAGACCGTCAGGTTCGTAAAATATTTCTAGGGCCGAAGAAGGTATAGTTTCTGCAGTGACAGATACTGGAGGGGTGACACCTTCTGAATTCTAGAACTCAACTCCTAGATGTTCAGGTGAGTGAACTTCAGTTTCTGGATCAGCTCTAGATGGAGCTGTTTCAGGTATTGAGGCGTCTACCATTACACTAGGATCAGTTCTAATGTCCTCTTGTAACCGTAGAACTTCTTCAGTAAAGGCAGATGTACTAGAAATGATCAGAGTAACCGTAGTCTCTGATGATGTTGAAACACAAGTTTCAAATAAACCAGGAGAGGTGGACTCAGTTAAAAAAGACCGTTTCACCTGGAATGGTTTTGTTTCTGGAGTCAAATACGGTTGACTCGCTAGCCTCCACGAACGACGGGGTTCCGATTGACTTTCTTCCACGATTGCGGATTACTTGATCAACTCAAAATTAAAAAGGGGAAAATATTATTCTGAATTAAATGAATTTTATGATGCTTTGAAACAACTTTCTTTTTCAATTTTTAAGAGTCTAGAAAAAGCTAAAGGTGATTCTAGTTGCCTTCGATTTTTAATGAGTCTGAAGTGACAAGTGCTCAGATGGACCTTTTATTTTAAGGAGTAAAAAAGGAATGAAAGTGACTACTCTAGAAATATGGATAGAGGGATTACCAATCCAATCGAAAAACTACAATATACACCTTGGTGGTAAATTAAAGAGAAATTACCAAGGACTTTACGTACATCAGTCAATCTTCTCGAATGCTGTGTTCAGTGCATTGCAATCGATAGGGCGGCAAACAAGACTTCCTAAGGAGAAAGGATATCAGTCTATCATGGTCTCCCAATATATACTCAACGGTACGGGGAGCATATTAAGTCAGTACTGGCACTTGTCATATCAAAGAGGCGGAATCACCCAACCTTCGACGAAAACGATAGTTACCAGGCTTTACGACACCAAAATACGTCTCTAGCCTAGACTTCTAGATGTTGTGCGTTAGGTTCCAAAGTGTTTTTATGTTCATTGAGGTTTATTTTATAGTTGATCTTTCTTAAGAAGTTTTCCTTTCAAGGTTCACCACATGATGTAGATGTAAAATTCCTAAACATGCAATCTAAAATGATAAACAGTCGTTTGTTTTCTTTAAGCAATGAAAATCCTAGCTACTAAGGAAAGAAGAGTACGATTCTTTCAACAGAGAGCAGAGAGCACACACTATATGAACTTTTCCTAAATCATTTTCCGCATGCAGTCTAAATGAAAATGCACATGCATGTATTTGTTTATCTATTTCCTTAATGTGTGAATGCCAAAAAGAAAACTAAGTACAGATCTGAACTACTTTTCTTCAAAGCGACACTTTAGCAATTTCTTTTAAAAATGAAAGGAAGACTAAGACGACACTTTTAATTTTGAATGGGAGACTACTTTTGACACTTCAAATATAGACAATTCAAATCAAACACAATGGAAAAAGTACAATCAACTATTTAGAAGAGGAAGACATTACGACACTCTTCTTTTTGACTCACAATGATGGTTGCGACACTTTTGAATCAAAAGACGACAGTTCGATTAAGCTACTCTTTGCAAAGGAGGACTGTAAATGATGAAAAATACATAAAAAAACATTCACAATTCCTGATCAATGGAGGCTGAATAATGTAAAGGAAGAAGGCTTCAAAAATGATATACTGACCAAAAGCAGCAAAACTACTAAATAGAGCTGAAAACAATGAAGAAAAAACCAATTTCCAGAGAGGGAAACAGTCTCATTCAATCATCACACCTGTCCTTAAGGGAAACAAGGATGCATCTCACCTACAACACATGGGAGGTGTGATGCATCTAGACTGCTAGTTAGAGACAGTGCAATGGACTAGAGAACGAAACTGTGGTTGGTTTTCAGTCACAATTTGCAGCTAAGTTCAGTGATTTAGGCTGAGCTTATGATGGACAGTAACAAAAAAGTATAGGGGTATGATCTTATGAGGTTATTGAGCTACCACCAGGGCATTTAGGATGTTTACAACTTAGATGTTTAGTTCATAAACCAACCCGGAGATTGGTTGAAGCATCATTGATCTACTTTGCACTTGCATAACAAGTGCAGTTTGAAGGCTAGCTGGCTTAACTTCAGGCTTCGTCTGTAGTTTATAAAGCAAACAACAGTAACAAACAAACAAACTATCTACTCTCCAGTGGAGTCGCCATTTTGTTTCCAGGAAAGCTAGTGTCGCTATTTGATCTGCTAGTCCCACTAAGATGGGTAGCTATCTTAGAAACAAGCAATTCAAAGTAACTTGTGTTTTCCTTTATGGATGATAGATAAGAGAGAAGCAGAGAGCACCAACCTCAATCCTTTGCTTGGCTCCTTTCTTGTTTCCTCTCTCCTTTGATGGAGCTCGCCACTCCTTTCTCACTTGTCCCGCTTCAAATAACACCTGTAGAGGCAAAGCAACAAAATACCATCAAAGCATAGAGATCTATAATACCATAAACAACGCAAAATCAGAAGTACATTAACCATACAATTGCATTCACAAATACAAGATTTACAAGTACACAAGTATATGGAGGAAAACCAAAATAACTTTATTGATAGTAGAAGTAGAATAGAGGATTACAACCCAGTTGTCTGATCCAGCATCATCCTCCCAACATGAAAGCCCTCTTCACCTCATGAAAAGCAAGATCACCCAACAATATAATGTCTCAAAGAGAAACCAACAACACTTCTTTACAAATTACAAAATTCCAGCCTCTGGATCTCTCATATGATGGATCCATTTATAGATATTTGCAGGGGGGTGAGTCAGCTTCTGGGTTTTTTATTAGTGTCATTTCACTGATAGTTCTTGGTTCAACTTGGAGATTTCATGATCTCTTACTCATCCCTGGGCGAATTCAGAGAGGCAAGTGTCATATGAGAAGTTTCTAGAAGATTATTTGGGTTTCCACTTAGCAATCTGTCTCTGCCATTTGTCTACTCTCACCCATCACACCCTACAAAAGGCTATTTTAGTATGCATCACACCTGGCTAGTGTTATAGTCAGTATGCATCGTACCCTCAGCATGGAGTAGTCTATATGGTCCAGTTTTGACCAATTCTGAGTGGTTTTTCAGGGAGAACTTCTAGGAAATGATGTAATCAGTTGACCTTGATCCTTTAGGGTTTGAGACAAAACTTTTAGGGGTTTAAGAGCCCTGGTTTATCGACATATGTGATTGGGGTTGCAGTGCCCAAATATGTCTATAAAATTTAAGAAAAGCACTTTTCACATCCATTTGATGAACTTTCCATCCTTTCTAAGTGGCCAATGCAAGAGTTAATCTGATGGTGTTCCATTTAGCTGTAAGAGAAAACATTTCCTCATAATCAATGCCTTCCTATTGTGCAAAACATTTAGCGAAAAGTTTGGATATACTTTTCAAGTTCGCCCTTTTGGTTGTACTTAATTCTGTAAACCCATTTGCATCTTATGGGTTTAACATTTTTAGGACAATCAACAAGTTTCCAAGTGTTGTTATCAATTACTGCTTGATATTCTTAAATCATAGCCTATTGCCATTCTTTATGTTTTACTGCTTCGTTGTATGTGGAAGGTTCAGTAAAATCATGTGTTGTCAAGGCAAAATTTCCTTCACTTCTGTGTGACTTTCTTGTGCCTATTTTATTTTGCTCATCAGGCTTTACATCTTTCAAAAGTTGAACTACCCATTTTGGTAGTTGATGCTCAGTTGTTTGGGATTCTGAAAAGTCACCATCATTGTAAAGGGGATTAATATAAACTGATGTGTGTTGATCAGTTGGAGATTCTGGAGGTGGAGAATCACTGTCAGAAGAATTTTTGCTGCTTGGAGATGCGGATGAACTACTAGAATATCCAAATGGTGTTGTTGAAGTAGATGGACTGGATGAATCATCTTCAGATGAAGGAAAATCAAGTTCATACCAATTTGGTGAATTTGGTTCACTTTGCATATTTCCTTTTCTTCGACTGCCTTTAGTTTCTAACTTTTGAAGAAGTCTTTCGATTTCTTCATCATTCTTACTCTCTGTTTCATAAAAAATGACATCTCTTCTCACAATAAATTTTCCATTGGTAAAAATACGATACCCTTTCTTCTCATCAGAATAGCCAATCATTGTGCATTTCAAACTTCTTGAGTCAAGCTTAGTTCATTTTTCTTTCGGAACTAAAGCATAACAGACTGATCCAAAAACTCTAAGATTGTTATAGAAATTTTTGTGCCCTACAACTCCAAGCATGAAATGTCCATAAAACAAGGTCTCCTAAGTCCCTAAAAGTGTTGTTCTAACCCCTAAAGGAACAAGGTCAACAGATTACAGCTTCTGGCAAAAGTTCTCCACCAGAAACTGCTCAGAATAAGTCAAAACAGGATCATTTCAGCTGCTCCACTGGTTAGGTGCATTGCATTGCACCTAAATACATTGTGAGGGTGTGTTGCATTTCAAAAGTCCCTTCTGTGGGGTGCGATGGGCGAGAAATGACAAATGGCAGTGTCATTCCGCGAGGTGGAGAGACAATGGAAGCTTCCAGAATCTTCTCCAGTGACACTTGCCTCACTGAATTCGACCAAGGATGAGTAAGAGGCCTTCAGTCTCCAAGTGGAAGCAAGAACTGACAGAGAGAAGACACTAATCAAATCACAAGTTGACTCATCCTCCTTACAGATTCTATATATGGATCCCTCATCCCAGAGATCTGGAGGCTGGAATTTTGCATATTGTAAGGAATTGCTGTTGGTTTTTTGAGACAAACATCAGATTGTTGGGTGATCTATGCTTTGTTTGAGGTGAAGAGGGGCTTCTTTGCTGGGAGGTTGATGCTGGGTCAGGAACCACTGGTTGTAACTCCTCCTGGATCTTTTCTTGTTTATCAATAAAAGCTATTTGAGTTTTCCTCCATGCTTCTGTATCATTGATGCTTGTTACATTTGTATGGTTAACTTAAATCTGATCCTAAGTTGTTTATGAATATAGATCCATGTATTTGTATAGTTTTCTTCTTCTGTGATCTTACAGGTGTTAGCTACCTATACCAATAGGTTTCATATTTCATGATTGGCTATGAAAAAGTCCAAATATGCTCTACTTTGATGATTCAAAGATCACATATTTCCATAAGAATACAATCTGTGCTTATAGCTTGATGGAGACTCATATTTTGATGGATGGTCCAACAGTCTAATCTGGATCATGCCATGTTTGAATTTTCAGTTGTACAATAGAGAAAGGAGTCTGTCCAAACTGTTTAATCTTGGCAGACAAGTAGTTTAGGTAGAGAAAAAAAGGCTCCCAACAGCTTAATCTGGGACCTTGGAAGAAATAAGGGTAGAAGTAGATAGAAAAACAAAAGAAAAAGCCAAAAGAAAAAAAGGGCAAGTAAGGGTCTGCAAGTCCAAGTGCACCCTCCAAGAAGAAATAGAAATGCTAGGCAAACAGCTGAGTAGGCAGTTGGGGTTGTAGAAAGGTCATTTCTTATGAGTTGCATGTGTGCTAACTTTGTTTACCAAAGCAAAATCAATGAATTGAGAAGGTGTCTTTCTTCATCAAGTTGCAGCAAGCAAGAAGCATGTCTAACCTCCCTTCTTCCCCTCTCCATTTCATTACTAACACTCCCTCATCAGCTGAGATTCATGGAAGAGATTATGGTTTCATGGTGGTTCTTAATCTTTTAGAAGCCACATTTCTTGTCTAAAAATTCTTTTCATTTTGATCTACTCCCTAAACTAAGTAAGTTTCGAGTAAACTTAGTGATTTCCCCCTCATTCACATTTCCCCTATATTAACTCTAACTCTACTATGTAATTCCCCTATGTTACCCTTCCCCTACTATTATTAACACCATGGTGTATAAACCCCAAATTTTGTATAAATATCCCTCCCCTTGGCATTATAGCCAATAAATCCTTTGTCAGGGATCAAATTGGAATTTGGTCACTTTGATGAACCTATACCTCATCTCTCTCCCTTATTTCAAGTCATTCCACTCATTAAACTGTCATTTGCAAAGAAAAACCCTATAAAAACCCCATCCTACCCATAACCCCTTTGAAATTATGAAAAAAACCAAAAAACCCACCTTTTGCCGCTTAACCAAAGTTGGCGCATATATTTGATTTCTCGAAATATATTGAAAAACATTGAAAAATACCATATTCGAATCTTTCCCGCTGAGCACGTGTCCCAAAAGAAATATTTGTTTATTCCTCCGCCCGCGTCTGTATCCACCGATCACATCGCCCTTCCGTCAACCGTCGGATCGGACCAAAGTGATCCGACGGTCCTCATTGATATCGGAGCGACCCCCACGCCTGACAGTTAGCGCCCGAGAAAATGACGAAGGGTTACGTCAGTCCTCGGCCACGCGTCACCCTCTCAAGGCTCTCGGAGCGGCCTCTGACAAAACTAGGGCCGTATCGTAATCGCTCCGAGAAAACTGTAACCGCTATGGCACTTACCGCCCGGTTTGCTGGTCCCACGTCAGCGCCACGTCGCTGCCACCCCGCCATCGCATCAGTACTTTTGTCCGCCCCTGTGCCAGCGCGTCTGCCACCGCATCATCCCCATGGACCAATAGCAGCTCGCCACCTCACCCGATGACGTCATGCTGACGTCATCCGAGCTTGACCCCACCCTATGACGTCATGCTGACGTCATCCAAGAAAAGGCGCCAAATTGCCAAAAGGTCCATATTTTGGCCAAAAATCACGTTTTGCATACTTTTCGCTCATTCGCTATTGTTTCCGCTGCATGGTCTTTTACGTCCAAAACTGCGCCACCCCGCTGGAATCGACCTGGAGACCTCCAGAGCACCAATTCTGCCCACATTTACGACCACTGCTCACTGTTTGCCAGGTATTTCTCATCATTTATCCTCCATACGCCTAAATTGTCTGTAAATTACTCAGAAGGCTCAAAGGACACTAAAACTCATCATTTTACCGGTAAATTCCCTCTGCAAAGCCTCTATTTCCAACTGCAAGCTCGAAAACCACCAGCCGAGCCTTGATTTCCCGAGTTCTTATCAAAAACTGTAAACTGCTCGTGCAATCGTGAGACAGTTGGTCAATCCATTAAAAACCTGCCACAAAAGACAGAGTGAGACCAGACATTGGTCTGATTCGTAATTCAAACAGTATTTCAATTGCTGTATGCTCATTTCACCCTCTGGTCCCTGAAATTCACACTTTCATTGCAAGTAATCACCTCTGTGTTGTTCTGCTTACTTCAACCAGTTCACCTGCAAGTCAGAAGCTTAATAGGCCATGGAAACTCCAATTGCACTGAACATCAAGCCTCTCAATACCCCTCATAGGGAGTTAGAATGGAAAGCTCTGGGAGATATGGATTACCAAATGTTGGATTGGTTTCCATTAGGCTCCAAATATAATATTCAGATGCTAAATGAGTTGAAAGCCCAACACCTTAGTGGAGCTGATATCCTAGGCATTTGGGACTCAAACTTGCCCATCTACAACCTCCCCCAGGTAAATCCTATGCCAGAATTGATCCACAGATGCCAGGAGTGCTATGATCCATGCCAAAGAGCTGTCCTCAGCCCAACAGGCTCAATTCTGTTCCATATCACCCCAGAGAGCATAAATGAGATGCTGCATTTCCACACTGCAAAACCATTGACCCCCCTCTACATGCAGAACTTGATAAAGAAGGGGACTAAGTTGTCAAATGACCAGATCATCAAAATCAACCAGCTGTTTGTACAACCAGGCTCTGAAGCCATCAGAACTCCTCCTATTGGATATGCATACTTAAATGAATTGGGCAGAATGCTAGTGGATTTGATCAGCTATGTCCTAGGGTTCAGGGGAGTGGAGGATGTGGATGATATTATAATGGCAATGCTGTCTATATTCTCTCCTGGAAAGCCTCCAGCTGTACATTATGACTATGCCACATATATTGCAGATAGGATCCATGACCAGCTGATGAATCTGCAAAGGGAAAGACTGTTCAGATACACTTCCTACATTTACCATCTATTCTTGTTTTATCAACCAGGCAGCTTCCTCATTCCCCTGAAACAAGTCAATACCCAGGGGAATCCAAGGTCAGTTGTGTTTTGGACCTTTGTTTTTCATTGCACCTCTGTGTCACCATACACATACTGTGAGTTCATAGACTTGTTCATTCATCCAGCTATGACATTATTGTATGGTGTTCCTCCTCCAAGGTTAACTGATGACATGAGGAGAATTCTACATCTAAACAAAACCTACAGCATTGGTAATTGGTACTTTTACCAAGACCACACAGTCATCAGAGTATATGGCTGTGAGTTGAAGCCTTATAGGCTGCCAAGGTATGTCCCTATGAGACTTTTTGCCCTAGAATATTTCAGGCAATTTGGGAATGCCGACTACCTCCACTTCCAAAGTAAGAACAAGAAGGCACAGTTGAAGGTAAGGAGCCAGCTGGGCCCTTTCCTATATAACAAAAAAGAGGAGGGATGGAAAGAGGCAAATAGTATCCTAGAGGCCCTCAAACTGCAAACTAGTTTTGAGTGGATACCCTATGACCCCAATCACTTTGTTTCCCTCAGGAGGATCAGATACAAATTGGGTACCTATTCACATGTGAGGCAGCCTGAGATTGAGCAGTATGCCAATGCATTGAGCTGGGAAGAGGGCACCCTAGAAGAGGAAATCACTAGTGAAGAGCTGCTAGAAAGGGAGGCTAGAAATATTCAAAAAGAAGCTGACTTAGAAACTTGTGGACAGGTCCCCCTCTCGTATAAAAGACAACTTGGAGCAGCTGCCTCATCCTCAACAAAACATCAGCAAGCTGCCGTTAATACTCCACAGACATCCAGCAAAGGCAAAGAAAAGCAGGTGGAACAGCCACCTCCTATGACAGAAGAGCAAATGGAAACCCTAGTGCAGCAACAAGAAGAGATGGAGCAGTAGGGAGAACAACAACAATAGGAAGAACGAAGGCAGGAACAACCTGTCCAGCAAGAGCAAACAGTGGAAGCCCCTAAATCCACTGAACAAACTGTGCCTCCAAGGCAAGAAACTTCAGCTGAGGCATCAATCCTCCAAACTCTACAAAAGGAGGATACAAGCAGGAAAAGGGACAGGGAGACTCCCCTTACAACATCAGCAACTCATGGGGAGAAAAGACAAAGAATCAATCCCTTCTCAGAGGAAGAAATGCCAATAGGACAGTCTTTTGGTATGGGCCCACCCAGCAGGGAAGCATCAGCAAGTTCCTTTCAACAAGAACAGGATAGAGCGATGGGAGGAGAAGTGAGTTCCTCAAATCAGCAAAGAGAAGGTGGACCCAGCATCAAACAGCAGTTCATCGACATTAAGAGGAGAAATGAGCCCATCAAGATACAGCTATACAACCATCTGTTAAACATGGCTCCCACCAATCAACAAAGACTCATGTCTGCATATGATGTGCAGGAAGGCAAAATGATCATGAGTCATTTTATGCCAACAGCAGTGCAGCCCCAATCTGCCTCTGATTACTTGAGGACTAACCTGGAAGTCCTTGCCAAGGATATCCACCCAATGGACAAGATAGAACTGCATAAGCAAACGGGTGAGATGGTCTATGCTTCCTTGGCAGACCAAACATTGGACAACTACAGGCTACAAAATAGCCTTAACAATACAGCCTCTCAGCTAGAGTTGGAGAGAGCATCATCCCAGGCAAAGGACAATAGAATAAGGTCCTTAGAGGACATCATCATAGAGATTGGGCATAATCCCAAAGACATCAAGGGCATACAAGAGATATTAAAATTGAGGGATGCAGACATGGCAGCTTTGAGGAGAAAGATCAAACTCCCAGCCTCAATTCACCCTCAAACAGATGATGTTGCCCAGCAAAGACATGATCAAGAGGCCACAACCTTGTTGATATCTCTGTACAAGCAGCTAATCCAAACTCAGGAAAAGCTGGGAGAATCGGAGGCTGCAAAAGCAGCACTGTAGGAAGCCTTGAAACAAAGAGAAGAAGGGCAAACCTCCAAGCCTCCTCCTGAAGTTATCAACCTTGAGGAAACTGCTCCCATTGTTACTCCTCCTCCTCAGCAAACAGAACCTACAGCACCAACTACATCGACAGCTGTACCAACAACAGAGCAGACTCATAGTCTGGATATGCAGAAGCTTCAAAACGAAATTCAAGTCCTGGAAGCTCAAATGTTAGAGCTTAATCAAGCCAAAGAATCTTTGGCTAAAATAAATGAAAGATATGACAAGAGCAAACAGAATGTGGCCGAGAAGGAAAGAGAGATAAAAGCTCTCAAAAAGAGAATAACTGAGCTTGAGAAAGAGCTCACACTAGATAAGGTGACAGCAGAGCTGAAAACAGTCTTGTGGGCCAATATTGGCCAGTCAATTACTGATCAGTGGCAATTCATTGAGACCATAGATGAGCAGTCAGTGCTCATTACAAAGGCAAATAGGGAAATACACAGAGCAAGAGCAAGCCTTGGCAACATGCCTGATGCTGCCAGCAGAATGATCAACATATTGAATAACAGGACAAGCTCTCAACTGGCCACCATGGGAATTGCTCACAGGACTGAGACAATCTCAATGGTTAAAAGGGTCCTGACATTAAGAAACCTGGTTGGAACATTGGAAAGGAGAACCCAAGACATGCAGACTGAAATCAACAAGTTCATGGACAGGTTTCAGGTATTGCAAAACAGAGGCCTCCCCAGCCTACTAAGCAGTGTGGGAAGACTGCTTACCCATGAAAACTATGCAAAAAGGGTCAATGCCTTTGCTGCAAGTCAAATTGCAGCACAGCCCAGCACTTCAGCAGAATCAGGGCCAGCATCAGGGCAGACCTTATATAATAGGGTGGAAAACCTGTTTTTTATCATGAACGAGATCAATCATCTGTTCGATGTGCCTCCAAATTTCTACAAATATACAGAAGCAGATGAAACCATAGAGGCAATTGTCAAGCACCAATTTCCCACACAAGAAGTCTGGAATAAATTGACACAGATGATATTATCAAGCCAGAACCTGTAATGTTATGTCTTGTCCAATTTATAAGTGATCATACACAGGGAAAATTTTGGTAGATAAGCATACAGAGGAGAGATGAAAGGCTGAGCCAACTCAGCAGGGCTATTCGGTCACCACAGCAGCAAGCACAGTCACAGGTGGCAGGGCCGAGAAAATACAGCGCAGCAAACGTAAAGACACATTTTCCAGCATTAAAGCAAAGCGGTTCAACCGACTCACTGACCTCCAAAGGTCAAAATATCCTCTGACAGACTTAAAGAGCAGTTATGCTGCATTCAAATCTGTAATAACTTCTTTTCTACTTTTCTGTACGAAGTAATGAAGATATTTTCTCTCTCAGATGACTCAATGCCTGAGATATTTTGTATAAACATTTCTATAAAGTCCCCTTCGCAAGAGTTTGCAAGGGTTGTTGTTGATTTCATTTCTATACTTCTGTTGCTGTATAACTCTCAGAGAAATAATACAAAAGGTGGATGGAATTTCCAAAGCTCTGTGTTCTTTGATGCACTGTGGTGGCTGGCTGATTGTTACAGGATTCCTGCATGTTTCATAAGACAATAAGTCTTCTTTTAACCTCTGTGTTTTATGTTTTCTAGTCTTTCATGTTCTTTCATGTTTCTGTGTTTTACACTTAATAGCAAAGTAAAAGAATAGTTCCAGGATTTAATTGCAGATTACCCTAGACTCAATCTAAGATGTTATAAATGTTTTCTTCCAGATAGAGTAAATAAGGTGTAATTCTTAATTGCTACACTTTCAAGCTATATCTCTCACTGTGATAAATATTTTCAGGAATTCAAGTTTGCTCCTGAGGCATCTATCTCTTCCCCACACCCCAGCTTTAGTGAAAAATTCTTGAATGCTTTTCACTGGTTGTTTACATGTCACCATCATAATCTAACTTTGTTATATGAAATATTTAATTGGCCCTGTAATCTCAGTAAATCACCTCAAGGTTTCTAAACACTTATAGCCACAGACTCCATTACCCAATGAAATAAAATCATCTGCAGATTGCACACTTCAGGTACAGAAAGGTATCCTTCAACCAAAACATAAACTAAAAACCTGAGCATAATAACTAGCCTAAAACACCCTCAAAACAGAGACAAATTATAAAGAGAGAGCCCTCTCTGATTACACTGTGGCTAGACACTGTAATCCAAAGATTGGTTAGTGGTTACCCCGGCCGTATTCCCTTGGGAGTCATAGGGAACAACCTGGGTGATAACATAAATGGCGACTCCACTGGGGAATTCTTAAGGATTTTCCAATTTCTATACATCCCTCGAAGCCTGAAATCAAGCCTGAAACAAGTCAAGAGGCCTTCAAAACTGTTTCTGTGTCACATGACAGTTTTAGGGAAGAGCTCTTTCAGTGAATCTTCATCTCAGCTTTGAAATATATATAGTCGTTCCAAAATCTTTATCCAGTCCTTACAGATATAAAAACTTCCTATAAAATCCTAAAAAACAGTTAGAAGCTGGCTCCCAAGAAAAATCCACGGCACACTAGGGCAAATCCTGACCCTAATCCACCCATCATTGTTGATAATCCAAATACCATCCCTAGAAACATTAGGAGGCAGCAAAGGCAGGAGCAGCCTGCTGATCTAACCTCAGATTCAGATCATCCCAGCCTTATCTCTACCCCATGCAAGGTCCTTTTCCGGTCTACCCCTTATTCCCCTAGTTCACCATCCACATCTCAAAGTCCTCCCCTCACATCTTCATCCACTGCACATATCCCCTTGACGAACACACTAGGTTCACCCCTACTTGTCACCCCTGTGGTACCCACTGTTCCTATTATCCCAGCTGCCCCTGTTAATCCTCTAAACCCTGTAAATATGGCTAACAGATATGCACCTTTGCAGATACCAGCTAATGCTGCAGCTCTACCCCAAGATTACCAAACCAAAATCTCATATTTTGACTCCAATGGTCCTCTGACAGCTGTCCAGCATGCTAAGAGGATGCAAGACCATTTTGAGACCTATGAAATAGATGATGACAGTGTCAGAATGAGGATGTTTGTTCAAAGCCTAACTGGGGATGTAAGAACTTGGTTTAGATCCCTGAATGCAAATTCCATTACAACTCCTGATGAACTGTATCAAGCCTTTACTAGTAGGTGGGAGAAAAAGAAAGATCCTCTGCACATACTTGGGGAATATGACACTATCAAAAGAGGTCCCCAAGAGACTGTTTTGGAGTATTGTGCAAGATTTAACAATGTATATAACGCGATTCCACAAAATTTAAGACCTCCTCCTGATTTAGCCTTGTACAAATTCCCTAATGGTTTTTACCCTGACATGGCCTATCAGTTGAAGGAAAGATATCCTCAATCCCTTCCAGAGGCCCAAAGGGTTGCTGTTACAGTGGAAGCCAACCTAATTGCCAAAAGAAACAGGGCAAGGTTGGAAAAGAGGACTGCTTTCAAAGAGGAACCCTCTGCCTTTGATCAAAAGCTAGATGCAATTCTCACTGGAATGAAAAGATTGGGTGATAGAGTGGAATCGGTTGAAAGAAAATCATCATGGGAAGCACCACAAAACAACCCTCCTAGGAATCCAAATTTTAGGAGAACTCAAAACCCAAATGTTGGCAAGGCCAGTGCTGACCAAGACATAAGACCCCCTTTCCAAGAAAATTATGCAGAAACTTCCACATCAATAGAGCCCAATGAAGACCCTGAGATTAATTTAATGGGTCTAGATGGTGAAAGTCAAGTTTTCTTAACACAAGAAGATCATGAGGATGAGGAAACCAAACTGTTCCAAACTAAATCAGGTGAATCCTTTGACTTTAAGCAAGGCTATGACACTGCTGTTTATGAAGTCCATAAACAATTCAAACTAAGGAGCAGAACTGTGAATGTAAACCAGCCTGAAAAGATAAAGGATAAACAGCAGCCTGAAAGAGTCATAGTCACAGAGCCTAATGACAAAATAAATTCACCTGCAGAAGAAGTGATTATTGAAGAGATCACTGAACCACTGTCTTTAAAACAGCACCCTGTGGCCACTTCACCTTCTCAGCCTAATTTGAATGATACTCCCCAAGAGATGAGTAAAAGAGGCAGGTCCCACAGTCAAGATAAAAATCAAGAAGAAGATTTAATGAACAAGGAAAGGACTGTTATCCATAACCCCAAGACCCAATCTGAAAAACCTTTTGATCTAGAAACAGAAATTGGCAAATTAAAGATAGCAATTCCTCTCTCAGAACTAGCCAAGCATGACATCTATAAACTACAGATCAAGAAGTCCCTTAAACTCACTAGCAACAAAGATGATGTCAATGTGCTGGATGACAACCCAGAATTACTGTTCGGCCCAGAAGTGGATGGAAAAACGGTAGTCACAGGGGTATTACCTTTCTATGTCAGCTTACATATTCATGATAAAATATTACATAATGCAATGTTTGACTCAGGTGCCTCTCACAATCTCATGCCAAAAGCAGTCATGGAAAGATTGAATTTAGACATAACAAGACCATACAAGGACCTGTTTTCCTTTGACTCCAGCCAAGTCAAGTGTCTAGGTCTCATAAAAGATTTATGTGTGTCCCTGGTTCAATACCCAAACAAGACAATCCTAATGGATGTGGTAGTTGCTGATATTCCACCTAAGTATGGGATGCTGTTATCAAGATCTTGGGGAGCTAAACTCCAAGGTTCCCTGCAATTAGACATGTCATATGCCACCATCTCTGTTTTTGGGCAACCAAAAAGACTGTACAGAGAAACACTCATGAAATATATGGTCAGCAGTGAAGAAAAGCCTCAAAACTTTCCCATATATGCTGTCCATTCTGACATAGACTCATACATTCTCTTCAATGACACCACAACTCCCTCAAAAGGTGAGGTTGAAACCAAGATACTCATACGGGAGGAAGACCCAAATGAAAGAATTACCACCCATGAAACAACAGTCAATCAAACACTAGATACTGCTGTTGTTCTAAATATCAAGCATACCCAATCAAATGATGAAACTGTCCTAGAAGACAAGATAGATGAAAATCCACAACTTCTACTCACATTGCCAGCCCATGAACAGATCATCAAATCTCCTTCCCAACAGGATATTCTATGGTTCCTTGAATTTGATGGCTCAGTCAACAAATTAGGGGCAGGAGCTGGAATTTGGGTACACAATAAAGAAAATAGTCATGCAGAAGGCAGAGCCTATAGATTGAATTTCAGATGTACTAACAACATGGCAGAATATGAAGCTCTTTTACTAGGCCTCAAGTTAGTAAAGTTCTTACAAGCTGCCAGGGTTTCAATCATGGGTGATTCAGATTTGGTTATTCAACAAGTGAAGGGAAACTTTGTCACCAATGACAAAAGACTAAGGACTTATAGGTCTGCTGTTGCTGAGGTACTAAACTTTTTCTCTGAATTCCAAATCACTAAAATTCCTAGAACCCACAATCTACATGCTCATAGTTTAGCCACCTTTGCAAGTACCTGCAAGCTGCCTTTTGAGCCCCATCATTGTTTTACAGCTGAGGTAAAACACAGACCCTCCATTCCAAACAATGTTAATGATTGGCAAGTATTTGAGGATGACAAGCAAATAAACCATTTTTTAACTCTGCAGCAAGAATTTGCAGGATTAAATATTGACATTGATGGAGCAAGTCAATCACAAATACTTGATGGAGCAAGTCAATCACAAATACTTGATGGAACAAGTCAATCACAAATACTTGATGGAGCAAGTCCATCACAAATACAGTTTCAACAGATTACTCACCCAATATCACCTAGAACAGCAAAACAAATGCTAAATCCAACTATTTTCAACGAAGACAACATTCAGCAAATTCGATCAATCAATGGTGAGGAAGTGGCCAATGCTGAAACTGAAATCATAGAGCTGAAAGACAATTTTCTACCAGCAGGCATAACCCCACTAGAGGACATCTTTGACTCAAATGATATCCCCAGAAAACCAAAAATGCAGCCCTTAAATGCAGCCATTGAAGAATGCAACATAGGTACAATTGACAAACCCAAAATAATTAAATTGTCTGCTTCTTTACCTCCTGACCAAAAGCCTAAATACATTGACCTCTTTAAAGAGTTCCAGGATGTCTTTGCATGGAGTTATGAGGACCTAAAGTCATATGACAGCTCTGTTATCCAACATACAATCCCTCTCAAACCTGATCAAAAGCCCTTTAAACAAAAATTGAGGAGAATCAATCCTATGCTTCTCCCAACAATGGAACAAGAAGTATAGAAAATGTTTAAAGCAGGCATCATAGCACCAATCAGATTCTCTGAATGGATCTCCAACTTAGTCCCTACAAGGAAGAAGACTGGTGAAATTAGGCTGTGTGTGGACTTAAGGAATCTGAACCAAGTATCCCTCAAAGACAACTATCCCTTACCCAAGATGGATCACATTCTCCAAAGAGTGGTAGGGGCCTCAAGGATCTCATTACTGGATGGGTTTTCAGGCTTCAATCAAATCCTGGTACACCCTGCTGACCAAGACAAAACTGCATTTACAACCCCATGGGGAACTTTCAAATATGTAAAGATGCCTTTTGGATTGAAAAATGCAGGGGCAACTTTTCAAAGAGCAATGGATATTGCTTTTTCCAAAGAGATTCATGACTTTTTAGTCATTTACCTAGATGACCTTACACCTTTCTCAAAATCAGACCAAGAACATATAAAACATTTGAGACAGATCTTCCTAAAATGCAGAAAATATGGAATTTCCTTAAATCCCAAGAAATCCCTGTTTGGTTTAGAGGAAGGTAAGCTGTTGGGCCACATCATTTCTAAAGATGGCATTAGAATTGACCCAGATAGGATACAGGCTATCCTACAAATGCCCCACCCAAGAAATGTCAAAGAGTTGCAAAGATTCTTGGGAAAAAACAATTTCTTGAGAAGGTTTATCCCAAACTTAGCAGAACTAATCAGATTATTAAATAACATGCTAAAGAAAGATTCAAAAGTCAAATGGACTGTTGAAGCCAATCAAGCCTTTGAAGGTATAAAACTGGCCCTTACCCAAACCCCAGTCTTGACCAATCCTCAATTTGACAGGGACTTTATCATTTTCTCTTTTGCCTCCCAGCATACTATTGCTGCTGTTTTATTGCAGAAAGATGACCAAGGAAATGAAAAGCCAATTGCTTTCTTTAGCAAAGCTCTTAGAGATGCACCTTTAAAGTATCAAATCATGGAAAAGCAAGCTTATGCTTTGGTTAAAGCCATCAAAGACTTTAGGATTTACATCCTTTATTCCCATGTCATAGCATATGTGCCAAGTCCTATTGTCAAAGACATTCTCACCCAAGAAAATTTAGAGGGCAGAAGAGGAAAGTGGATTGCCAACATCTTGGAATTTGACATTGAGATAAAACCTACAAAACTGATAAAAGGGCAAGGCTTAGCCAAATTAATGACAGAAGCAAATTTCCAAGCCCTAGACATTAACCAACTGGACAGTGAACCGGAGCTGGCAACTCCAAAGATCAATGTAGCCTTTGAACAATCCCCTTGGTACTCTGATATATGTTATGTATTGCAAAACCTGTGTGCTCCCCCAGGATTGTCCAGAACTAAATGTAGGTTTTTAAAAATGAAAGCTTCTAAATTTTGTGTTATGGATGGAAATTTATTGTGGAAAAACCATGAAGGAATATTGCTAAACTGCCTAACTGAGGATGAAACTGACAATATCATAAAGGAATTTCATGCAGGTGACTGTGGTGGACACTTGTACTGGAAGTCCACTGTGGATAAAATACTAAGGGCTGGGTACTACTGGCCCACCATGTTCTCTGATGTCAAGAAATTCACCACCTCATGTCACAAATGTCAAGTGTTTGAGGGAAAGAGACACTTGCTGCCACTTCCCTTGAGGCCTATTGCAACAGAAAGACCTTTTCAACAATGGGGCTTGGATTTCATTGGGGAAATTCATCCCTCATCTTCAGGCCAACATAGATGGATCTTAACAGCCACAGACTACTTCACCAAGTGGATTGAAGTTGTTCCATGCAGACAAGCAAATGATTCCACTATCATTCAGTTCTTGGAAAACAACATATTGGCTAGATTTGGTTGTCCTGACAAAATAATAACAGACAATGCTGCTGCTTTCAGATCCAAGAAAATGGTGAACTTCTGCCATAAATTTCACATCACCTTGGGCCATTCTACTGCATACTATCCCCAAGGTAATGGCCTTGCTGAGTCATCAAATAAAAGTCTGGTAAACATCATAAAGAAAGTACTAGAAGAGAACAAAAAGAATTGGCATAAGAAGCTTGTGAATGCCCTATGGGCAGATAGACTAACAACCAAAAGATCAATTGGGACCAGCCCATATGAGTTGGTTTATGGATTAGAGGCCAAATTTCCTTCATCACTAGGAGTGCCTGTTATGAAACTTCTTCAAGAAAGCCAAGCTGAACCAAATGATATGCAAAGAAGAATCAATCAAATCATATGTTTACAACAAACTAGAGACCAATTTTTCAGCAGAGTTCAAGTTCTACAAGAAAAATTAAAGAAGGCCTTTGATAGGAGAACTAAGGCAGAAGATTTCAACATTGGAGACAAAGTCCTTAAGTGGGATTCAAGAAGAGAGGATAAGGGAAAACATGGAAAATTTGATTCCCTTTGGAGAGGACCATTTGCTGTCCAAGCAGTACAAGGAAACAACACTTATTTCCTTAAGAGTCTCAATGAAACTGATTTGGATGAAGGTCCTGTGAATGGCAGGATGCTGAAGCACTATTTTGAATATCACCCATAAGTGCACCCTGAGTTTTTCCTTGTACATATCCAGATGTATATATTATTTTCTGTCAACATGTAGAAATGCAATTTCTCAAAGTTTTCCTAAAAACTGCCAGCGAAAGGTGGATACAATCAGAAGTCTACCAAGGAGAGAACCACACAATTTTGGCATTTTTAAAAAAAAAGCATCAAACTTCAAGATTGGCAAGAGCAGCCAAGGAGCAAGGCAATCTGACCTGCTGTTCTTGGTCTTTCAAATGAAACACCACCCCCATGTGGAGCCACTGTTAGCTACCTATACCAATAGGTTTCATATTTCATGATTGGCTATGAAAAAGTCCAAATATGCTCTGCTTTGATGATTCAAAGATCACATATTTCCATAAGAATACAATCTGTGCTTATAGCTTGATGGAGACTCATATTTTGATGGATGGTCCAACAGTCTAATCTGGATCATGCCATGTTTGAATTTTCAGTTGTAGAATAGAGAAAGGAGTCTGTCCAAACTATTTAATCTTGGCAGACAAGTAGTTTAGGTAGAGAAAAAAAGGCTCCCAACAGCTTAATCTGGGACCTTGGAAGAAATAAGGGTAGAAGTAGATAGAAAAACAAAAGAAAAAGCCAAAAGAAAAAAAGGGCAAGTAAGGGTCTGCAAGTCCAAGTGCACCCTCCAAGAAGAAATAGAAATGCTAGGCAAACAACTGAGTAGGCAGTTGGGGTTGCAGAAAGGTCATTTCTTATGAGTTGCATGTGTGCTAACTTTGTTTACCAAAGCAAAATCAATGAATTGAGAAGGTGTCTTTCTTCATCAAGTTGCAGCAAGCAAGAAGCATGTCTAACCTCCCTTCTTCCCCTCTCCATTTCATTACTAACACTCCCTCATCAGCTGAGATTCATGGAAGAGATTATGGTTTCATGGTGGTTCTTAATCTTTTAGAAGCCACATTTCTTGTCTAAAAATTCTTTTCATTTTGATCTACTCCCTAAACTAAGTAAGTTTCGAGTAAACTTAGTGATTTCCCCCTCATTCACATTTCCCCTATATTAACTCTAACTCTACTATGTAATTCCCCTATGTTACCCTTCCCCTACTATTATTAACACCATGGTGTATAAACCCCAAATTTTGTATAAATATCCCTCCCCTTGGCATTATAGCCAATAAATCCTTTGTCAGGGATCAAATTGGCATTTGGTCACTTTGATGAACCTATACCTCATCTCTCTCCCTTATTTCAAGTCATTCCACTCATTAAACCGTCACTTGCAAAGAAAAACCCTATAAAAACCCCTTCCTACCCATAACCCCTTTGAAATTATGAAAAAAACCAAAAAACCCACCTTTTGCCGCTTAACCAAAGTTGGCGCATATATTTGATTTCTCGAAATATATTGAAAAACATTGAAAAATACCATATCCAAATCTTTCCCGCTGAGCACGTGTCGCAAAAGAAATATTTGTTTATTCCTCCGCCCGCGTCCGTATCCACCGATCACATCGCCCTTCCGTCAACCGTCGGATCGGACCAAAGTGATCCGACGGTCCTCATTAATATCGGAGCGGCCCCCACGCCCGACAATTAGCGCCCGAGAAAATGACGAAGGGTTACGTCAGTCCTCGGCCACGCGTCACCCTCTCAAGGCTCTCGGAGCGGCCTCTGACAAAACCAGGGCCGTATCGTAAGCGCTCCGAGAAAACCGTAACCGCTATGGCACTTACCGCCCGGTTTGCTGGTCCCACGTCAGCGCCACGTCGCCGCCACCCCGCCATCGCATCAGTACTTTTGTCCGCCCCTGTGCCAGCACGTCTGCCACCGCATCATCCCCGTGGACCAATAGCATCTCGCCACCTCACCCGATGACGTCATGCTGACTTCATCCGAGCTTGACCCCACCCTATGATGTCATGCTGACGTTATCCGAGAAAAGGCGCCAAATTGCCAAAAGGTCCATATTTTGGCCAAAAATCACGTTTTGCATACTTTTCGCTCATTCTCTATTGTTTTCGCTGCATGGTCTTTTACGTCCAAAACTGTGCCACCCCACTGGAATCGACCTGGAGACCTCCAGAGCACCAATTCTGCCCACATTTACGACCACTGCTCGCTGTTTGCCAGGTATTTCTCATCATTTATCCTCCATACGCATAAATTGTCTGTAAATTACTCAGAAGGCTCAAAGGACACTAAAACTCATCATTTTACCGGCAAATTCCCTCTGCAACGCCTCTATTTCCAACTGCAAGCTCGAAAACCACCAGCCGAGCCTTGATTTCCCGAGTTCTTATCAAAAACTGTAAACTGCTCGCGCAATCGTGAGACAGTTGGTCAATCCATTAAAAACCTGCCACAAAAGACAGAGTGAGACCAGACATTGGTCTGATTCGTAATTCAAACAGTATTTCAATTGTTGTATGCTCATTTCACCCTCTGGTCCCTGAAATTCACACTTTCATTGCAAGTAATCACCTCTGTGTTGTTCTGCTTACTTCAACCAGTTCACCTGCAAGTCAGAAGCTTAATAGGCCATGGAAACTCCAATTGCACTGAACATCAAGCCTCTCAATACCCCTCATAGGGAGTTAGAATGGAAAGCTCTGGGAGATATGGATTACCAAATGTTGGATTGGTTTCCATTAGGCTCCAAATATAATATTCAGATGCTAAATGAGTTGAAAGCCCAACACCTTAGTGGAGCTGATATCCTAGGCATTTGGGACTCAAACTTGCCCATCTACAACCTCCCCCAGGTAAATCCTATGCCAGAATTGATCCACAGATGCCAGGAGTGCTATGATCCATGCCAAAGAGCTGTCCTCAGCCCAACAGGCTCAATTCTGTTCCATATCACCCCAGAGAGCATAAATGAGATGCTGCATTTCCACACTGCAAAACCATTGACCCCCCTCTACATGCAGAACTTGATAAAGAAGGGGACTAAGTTGTCAAATGACTAGATCATCAAAATCAACCAGATGTTTGTACAACCAGGCTCTGAAGCCATCAGAACTCCTCCTATTGGATATGCATACTTAAATGAATTGGGCAGAATGCTAGTGGATTTGATCAGCTATGTCCTAGGGTTCAGGGGAGTGGAGGATGTGGATGATATTATAATGGCAATGCTGTCTATATTCTCTCCTGGAAAGCCTCCAGCTGTACATTATGACTATGCCACATATATTGCAGATAGGATCCATGACCAGCTGATGAATCTGCAAAGGGAAAGACTGTTCAGATACACTTCCTACATTTACCATCTATTCTTGTTTTATCAACCAGGCAGCTTCCTCATTCCCCTGAAACAAGTCAATACCCAGGGGAATCCAAGGTCAGTTATGTTTTGGACCTCTGTTTTTCATTGCACCTCTGTGTCACCATACACATACTGTGTGTTCATAGACTTGTTCATTCATCCAGCTATGACATTATTGTATGGTGTTCCTCCTCCAAGGTTAACTGATGACATGAGGAGAATTCTACATCTAAACAAAACCTACAACATTGGTAATTGGTACTTTTACCAAGACCACACAGTCATCAGAGTATATGGCTGTGAGTTGAAGCCTTACAGGCTGCCAAGGTATGTCCCTATGAGACTTTTTGCCCTAGAATATTTCAGGCAATTTGGGAATGCCGACTACCTCCACTTCCAAAGTAAGAACAAGAAGGCACAGTTGAAGGTAAGGAGCCAGCTGGGCCCTTTCCTATATAACAAAAAAGAGGAGGGATGGAAAGAGGCAAATAGTATCCTAGAGGCCCTCAAACTGCAAACTAGTTTTGAGTGGATACCCTATGACCCCAATCACTTTGTTTCCCTCAGGAGGATCAGATACAAATTGGGTACCTATTCACATGTGAGGCAGCCTGAGATTGAGCAGTATGCCAATGCATTGAGCTGGGAAGAGGGCACCCTAGAAGAGGAAATCACTAGTGAAGAGCTGCTAGAAAGGGAGGCTAGAAATATTCAAAAAGAAGCTGACTTAGAAACTTGTGGACAGGTCCCCCTCTCGTATAAAAGACAACTTGGAGCAGCTGCCTCATCCTCAACAAAACATGAGCAAGCTGCCGTTAATACTCCACAGACATCCAGCAAAGGCAAAGAAAAGCAGGTGGAACAGCCACCTCCTATGACAGAAGAGCAAATGGAAACCCTAGTGCAGCAACAAGAAGAGATGGAGCAGCAGGGAGAACAGCAACAACAGGAAGAACGAAGGCAGGAACAGCCTGTCCAGCAAGAGCAAACAGTGGAAGCCCCTAAATCCACTGAACAAACTGTGCCTCCAAGGCAAGAAACTTCAGCTGAGGCATCAATCCTCCAAACTACACAAAAGGAGGATACAAGCAGGAAAAGGGACAGGGAGACTCCCCTTACAACATCAGCAACTCATGGGGAGAAAAGACAAAGAATCAATCCCTTCTCAGAGGAAGAAATGCCAATAGGACAGTCTTTTGGTATGGGCCCACCCAGCAGGGAAGCATCAGCAAGTTCCTTTCAACAAGAACAGGATAGAGCGATGGGAGGAGAAGTGAGTTCCTCAAATCAGCAAAGAGAAGGTGGACCCAGCATCAAACAGCAGTTCATCGACATTAAGAGGAGAAATGAGCCCATCAAGATACAGCTATACAACCATCTGTTAAACATGGCTCCCACCAATCAACAAAGACTCATGTCTGCATATGATGTGCAGGAAGGCAAAATGATCATGAGTCATTTTATGCCAACAGCAGTGCAGCCCCAATCTGCCTCTGATTACTTGAGGACTAACCTGGAAGTCCTTGCCAAGGATATCCACCCAATGGACAAGATAGAACTGCATAAGCAAACGGGTGAGATGGTCTATGCTTCCTTGGCAGACCAAACATTGGACAACTACAGGCTACAAAATAGCCTTAACAATACAGCCTCTCAGCTAGAGTTGGAGAGAGCATCATCCCAGGCAAAGGACAACAGAATAAGGTCCTTAGAGGACATCATCATAGAGATTGGGCATAATCCCAAAGACATCAAGGGCATACAAGAGATATTAAAATTGAGGGATGCAGACATGGCAGCTTTGAGGAGAAAGATCAAACTCCCAGCCTCAATTCACCCTCAAACAGATGATGTTGCCCAGCAAAGACATGATCAAGAGGCCACAACCTTGTTGATATCTCTGTACAAGCAGCTAATCCAAACTCAGGAAAAGCTGGGAGAATCGGAGGCTGCAAAAGCAGCACTGCAGGCAGCCTTGAAACAAAGAGAAGAAGGGCAAACCTCCAAGCCTCCTCCTGAAGTTATCAACCTTGAGGAAACTGCTCCCATTGTTACTCCTCCTCCTCAGAAAACAGAACCTACAGCACCAACTACATCGACAGCTGTACCAACAACAGAGTAGACTCATAGTCTGGATATGGAGAAGCTTCAAAATGAAATTCAAGTCCTGGAAGCTCAAATGTTAGAGCTTAATCAAGCCAAAGAATCTTTGGCTAAAATAAATGAAAGATATGACAAGAGCAAACAGAATGTGGTCGAGAAGGAAAGAGAGATAAAAGCTCTCAAAAAGAGAATAACTGAGCTTGAGAAAGAGCTCACACTAGATAAGGTGACAGCAGAGCTGAAAACAGTCCTGTGGGCCAATATTGGCCAGTCAATTACTGATCAGTGGCAATTCATTGAGACCATAGATGAGCATTCAGTGCTCATTACAAAGGCAAATAAGGAAATACACAGAGCAAGAGCAAGCCTTGGCAACATGCCTGATGCTGCCAGCAGAATGATCAACATATTGAATAACAGGACAAGCTCTCAACTGGCCACCATGGGAATTGCTCACAGGACTGAGACAATCTCAATGGTTAAAAGGGTCCTGACATTAAGAAACCTGGTTGGAACATTAGAAAGGAGAACCCAAGACATGCAGACTGAAATCAACAAGTTCATGGACAGGTTTCAGGTATTGCAAAACAGAGGCCTCCCCAGCCTACTAAGCAGTGTGGGAAGACTGCTTACCCATGAAAACTATGCAAAAAGGGTCAATGCCTTTGCTGCAAGTCAAATTGTAGCACAGCCCAGCACTTGAGCAGAATCAGGGCCAGCATCAGGGCAGACTCTATATAATAGGGTGGAAAACCTGTTTTTTATCATGAACGAGATCAATCATCTGTTCGATGTGCCTCCAAATTTCTACAAATATACAGAAGCAGATGAAACCATAGAGGCAATTGTCAAGCACCAATTGCCCACACAGGAAGTCTGGAATAAATTGACACAGATGATATTATCAAGCCAGAACCTGTAATGTTATGTTTTGTCCAATTTATAAGTGATCATACACAGGGAAAATTTTGGTAGATAAGCATACAGAGGAGAGATGAAAGGCTGAGCCAACTCAGCAGGGCTATTCGGTCACCACAGCAGCAAGCACAGTCACAGGTGGCAGGGCCGAGAAAATACAGCGCAGCAAACGTAAAGACACATTTTCCAGCATTAAAGCAAAGCGGTTCAACCGACTCACTGACCTCCAAAGGTCAAAATATCCTCTGACAGACTTAAAGAGCAGTTATGCTGCATTCAAAGCTGTAATAACTTCTTTTCTACTTTTCTGTACGAAGTAATGAAGATATTTTCTCTCTCAGATGACTCAATGCCTGAGATATTTTGTATAAACATTTCTATAAAGTCCCCTTCGCAAGAGTTTGCAAGGGTTGTTGTTGATTTCATTTCTATACTTCTGTTGCTGTATAACTCTCAGAGAAATAATACAAAAGGTGGATGGAATTTCCAAAGCTCTGTGTTCTTTGATGCACTGTGGTGGCTGGCTGATTGTTACAGGATTCCTGCATGTTTCATAACACAATAAGTCTTCTTTTAACCTCTGTGTTATATGTTTTCTAGTCTTTCATGTTCTTTCATGTTTCTGTGTTTTACACTTAATAGCAAAGTAAAAGAATAGTTCCAGGATTTAATTGCAGATTACCCTGGACTCAATCTAAGCTGTTATAAATGTTTTCTTCCAGATAGAGTAAATAAGGTGTAATTCTTAATTGCTACACTTTCAAGCTATATCTCTCACTGTGATAAATATTTTCAGGAATTCAAGTTTGCTCCTGAGGCATCTATCTCTTCCCCACACCCCAGCTTTAGTGAAAAATTCTTGAATGCTTTTCACTGGTTGTTTACATGTCACCATCATAATCTAACTTTGTTATATGAAATATTTAATTGGCCCTGTAATCTCAGTAAATCACCTCAAGGTTTCTAAACACTTATAGCCACAGACTCCATTACCCAATGAAATAAAATCATCTGCAGATTGCACACTTCAGGTACAGAAAGGTATCCTTCAACCAAAACATAAACTAAAAACCTGAGCATAATAACTAGCCTAAAACACCCTCAAAATAGAGACAAATTATAAAGAGAGAGCCCTCTCTGATTACACTGTGGCTAGACACTGTAATCCAAAGATTGGTTAGTGGTTACCCCGGCCGTATTCCCTTGGGAGTCATAGGGAACAACCTAGGTGATAACAACAGGTACTTTGTGAAGCTGGGAAAGTAAGGGAGTAGGTAGCTGGAGACTATCAAAGAAGAGAAGGATTGGATCAAAGGACTAGCGCAAGACACAGGTTGGTTCTTTCTATTCCTCTCTATCTATGGTTCATAAAGGAAATACAAAAGTAGTTTTTCTCTGTTTGTTTCTAAGGCAGTTGTCACACCTTCATGGGATAGAGCAGTTCTAAATAGACACTTTTCCATGTAACAAAATGGCGACTCCGCTGGGGAGCTAATTAGTTTGTTTGTTTATCATTCTTTGTTTGTTTGTTTCATAAACTTATAAGTGTCATTCGAACTGCATTTGCCATAGCAAATGAAAAGTAGACATCTGCTGCTTCAATCCATTCACTGGATTTGTTTATGATTTAAACAACTGATTCACAAACTATCTGATTTCCCTTGTGATAGCTCTTAGATCCTCCTTAGATCTACCCCTGATTGTTGAATTACTGATTGCTTTTTACTTGGCCAAAAACCAAACACTGAACTGCAAACTGTGACCCGGAACCCGGACAGAGTCTCGTTTTGGCCCAACGCAGGTACTGTTAAGAGATTCTGAATTTCAACGCACTTCCCGAAAGGAAAACCTACGCTGCATTTATGATTCTCTGTGTTACAGGTGTGCTGATCAGACTAGCCCTGTGCAGCTGTGGTTCTTGTGTTTCATTCTTTCCAGTTCTATCTCTGAATTTTGCTGCCTGTGATCAGTATATGTCTGTTTGAAACCCATTTTCCTTGCTGTTATTCCGCCTCCTTTGTACAAAAGAACTGTATATGTTTTTGTGTGTTTGTTGAGTCATTTACAATTCTCCTTAGCAAAAGTAGCGTAATCGTACTGTCGTCCTTTGATTTGAATCTGTCGTAAGTGTCGATTTCAATCATTGGAAAGAGTTTGATTGCTATTGATGGTTGATTATCTTGTTACTATTGCTTTTGGTCTGGATTTTTGATTTTCTAGTGTCAAAAACGAGTATTCATTTCAAAATTGTAAGGTGTCGTAATCATCTCTATTTTTGATTTCGAAAAGAAGCTTGTTTATGTTTGTCGCTTGAAAAGAAATTCAGATTTGTGCATCAACTTTCTTTTTAGCATCCATATACTAAGAAAGTCGAAAACAAATACATGCATGTGCATTTGCATATAGACAGTCTGTTTGGCTTGATTTAGGAAAGTGCATTTACAGTGTGCTCTTTGCTCTTTGTGAAAATATTCTGTCTTTCTTTTCCCTAGTAGCTAGGATTTTCATTGCATAAAAGAGATAAAAAGTTTGTTTATCATCTTTAGATTGCATTTTAGGAATTACATCTACATCTCATGGTGAACCCAAAAGGCAAACTTCATAAGCAAGATCAACTTAAAATAAATTAAATGAATCTAACAACGCTTTGGAACTTAACGCACAACATTTAGAGGTCTAGGCTAGAGACGTATTCCGGTGTCGTAAAGCCTGGTAACTGTTGTTCTCACTGTTGGTTGGGTGATTCCTCCACTTTGGGACGATAAGTGCCAGTACGGACTTGTGCTCCCACGTACCGTCGAGTATATTTTGGGAGACCCCTATAGGCTTAAATCCTTTATCCATAGGAAGCCGTGTCTGCCGCCCTATCGATCGCAATGCACTGAACACAACATTCGGGAAGATTGACTGCCATACCGTAAAAAGTATTCTACATTTTTGCGATTGGTTTGGTACTCCCTCTACCTAGACTTCTAGAGCAGTCCCTTTCGTTCCTTTTCAGACTCCTTAACGGAAAAGGTCCATCTGAGCACTTGTCACTTCAGGCTCATTAAAAATCGAAGGAGACTAGAGTCATCTTTTGTTTTTTCTCGACTCTTAAAAACTGAAAAAACAAGTTGTGTCAAAGCGTCTAAAATTCATTTAATTCGGAAACATACTTCCCCTTTATTTTAGTTGATTGAGTAATCCGCAATCGTGGAAGAAAGTCAATTGAAACCCTGTTGTTCGCGGAGGCTTACGAGTCAACCGTCTTTGTCTCTGGAATCGAAGCCAGTACGGACAAAGCGAACTTGTTTAACCGGTTCCAAATCTCCTATTAAAGTTAGAACAAGTGTTCCAATGACATCAGAGACTCCGGTTACTCCAAACATTTCTGGAATCCCTGCCTCTACAGAAGAAGTTCAACAGCCACAGAGGGACAGTGATACTGATCCCAGTCTGAGATTAAACACTTGTGTTACCGGACCAGTTCCATCTGCAACCGGTTCGGAGAGTCTTACTCTTCAAACATCTGTCACTGCCGATTCCATACCTTCTTCGGCACCAGAAATATTCTATGGACCTGACGGTCTTCCCCTTCCACCTGATCTAATTGCCATAGAAGAAATTGTAGAAGATCCTCCAACAACTACTCCAACGCAATTTGGAGTCGGGATCACTCTATATCCTTCTTCATTAGAAGTTAGTCTACCACCAGCGGAAGCTCCTGTAGAATCGCTAGGTAATATTTTGGATAGACTTCAAATGTCTGAACAACCATCAACATCTAGGACTGTGTCGTCTGACACAGCGACAGCAGAACTCCCTATTATCACTCCAACAATGTTCGCCGGTATACCATCTGTCCCGACTAGCTCTCAACCACTAGAAGGAGCCCACTCAGGGTCTACTTCGACAGTGTGGTCTGTTCCTGTTTGTTCATCCGGAATAATATCCGGAAACTCTTATGTTGAGTCTCAACAAATTGATCCATTTGGAGGTAAATTTGGTCAGTCCGGCCCCCAAGGGCAAACCATTCCCTTGAGTTCTAGATTACCACCATATGGGGGGCAGTATACCCTTTCATTATCCCCTCCGGGAGGATATCCATATGTGAGTTCACAACAACATTCAGGTTATACTGGAATTACCTCAAGCGGCTGGGTACCAATACTACCTCAACAACCAAGAGTTGTATATTCAATGCAACAATGCTTACCTACGTCAAACATACCGACTACACCGGATATTGTGATGGTGTCGCAAGTTCAAGCGCTGCCTGTTGTATGCCAACCTCAGCTTTCTAAGGTTGTAATGCAATAGTCCCTTGACCCTGCGACTCAACCACAGTCGCCGACTGGTGGAATGACACAGGTTCAGACAGGTACAATTACCCCTCATCTTGGTCAAACTGTTAGTATCGGTCAACAGCACATGGCTTCACAACCATGGCTAGTTCAATACCAACAACCGCAATTCCAACAAGTATACCAAGGTTCTGAGCAACAAATCTTTGCTAATAGTGGGCAGCCGTACATTCAAAACGGTCAAAATCAACAATTTTATAATGGTCATGTCCACCAACCTTACCAAACATACCAGCATAAGATGCATTATGCCGGTATGCAAAGACCAACTGCTCAAGCAATCCCATCTTAACCTGGGTATGCTTCACCTAACCTGAATCAACAGTTACCCTTTGTGGCGACTTTAGAGTTACCTGATTTAAATCGGTTAACAAACGATCCAATCGCTTACGCACCTTGGTGGCCAGTGATTCCGCATAAACTTCCATCAGATATTCGTAAATTTAATGGAAATACGGGTGAAGATCCATCGAATCACGTGATGACCTTTCATCTATGGTGTTCATCAAACACCTTAAATGATGATTCGATAAGACTTCGCCTCTTTCAGAGGACGTTAACAGGTCCGGCGGCAAAATGGTACATCGAATTGCCTAGAGCTTCGTTCGAAAACTTCAGTACCTTAGCCACAACCTTTTTAACCCATTTTCAGTTACTATATAAGGTACGAAACGGGAACCGAACTTCTTACCAACTTCAAACAGACAACGGCCACTCACATATCTGATCATATACATGAGTGGCGACGTCGTCGTAGGATGGTAAAAACGTATGTCCCCGATCATCTCTTAGCTGAATGGTTTATCAAGTCATTACTGTATTCCATCACAGAAGATGTGGCAAAGTGGGGAGTCGTAACAGAAGAGCAAGTTATCGCTCGTGTGCAATATCTGGATTTGATTTACACTCAGTCTGGCACGCTCTACGATAAAATACTTGACGCCCCTAGACCGGAATTCTCAATTCCTCCTCCTCCTAAATCGAACAATGACTCTCATGTCGGCGATGGCATGATTGGCACAACAGACACGAAATCGACAAAGGCTACATCCAAAAAAGCCCGTAAGATTTCAATTCAAAATGCAAAGGATGAGCTTCTTGCTTTGGAAGTAAATGTCGTATCGACAGATAAAGGCAAAGAAACCAAACAACCGGGGAGCAAGAAGAAAGGCAAAGGGAAGAAGAAGAAACAGGAGGAATCATCACCTGAAAAACTTCTTCAAACCCTCCTGGAGATAGGAAACCAAAAAATCCATGTCTCATATGTGATGAGGATCATTGGACCGCAAATTGTCCAAACAGAGCTGAGGTTAAAAAATTCTTCAAGAGTTCGAAAACCTCCGCAGTGTTAACCCATCCGTTTCCAAATCCAGGAACAAATTTGGTTGAAAGTGAAAACGCTTCCCCGTCTCAAGTGCTAATGTTGTCGGTTTCAAAACAAAAAAATGATGCTTTGATATCGACAAGGAACAAAGATTATGGGAATCCACAGCTGTCGAACAACAAGGATAAATATCAACCTAGTAGTTCGACAACAACTTCGACAGAAGTTGCACCACCCATCATTCCTGAATTGACAATAAAACCGCCAAAGGGAGTAGTACACAAGTCGACATTTAATCCCCGCGCTAGAGCGGCACAACATTATAATATAGTGGAAGATTTGGCACAATCGCCATCTGCTATGTCGACTCTTGAAGTACTACAAAATTGCCCATCCCAAAGGCAGGCTTTATTATCAGCCATTGGTGGGATAGACCCAAAGGATTCCAATCTTGTATCCTTCGATCATAAAGGATACGATCCTCAATTACCAGCTCAACTAGCTTTCCTTGTTCAAGTGAAAGCCCTCAACAAAACTGTTCATCGAACAATTATTGATGAGGGAGAATCTACATGCATTATGTCGATGAGTTGCTGGAAAACTTTAGGATCTCCAACCTTGTCGCGATCTTTGACAACATTAAAAGCATTCGACGGAAGGACATATACCCCATATGGTATTCTAAGTAACTTGAAAGTTGAACTAGGAGGGAAAACTGTAGAAATAGATGTTGAAGTAATCGATGGAAATCTTGATTACAACATCCTACTAGGAAGGCCATGGATATATGCTATGGCGGCTGTTGTGTCGACCTATTTCAGGAAGATTGCATTTCCCTTTCAAGGAGGGATTACAATCGTCGATCAACAAAACTTCCTCCCCAATGGTTCTAAAGTTACAGGAAGCATTCCCATGATCCATGGAAGCCCTCATTTGCTTCAAAATATCGGAGTAGGCCTATTAAAAGATCCTATACTAATGGGAACTTTCACCCTTCCACCTCCAATCAACTTGGCGGAAGTAGCGTCGATAGGAACCTGCAACATGATATCTTCTACAAAGATCTCAGAAAACGATATCGACATGGATCATGCAATGGTTTTGCCCCCAAGCCCAATGGAAATATTGTAGCAATCAATGTTCCTAGCATGGGAGGCAAACCCAAATCAACGCTCATCAAGCGTTTGGATAGATGGGTCTAGAGAATATGGTACCACTTCAGATCCTTGGTCGCAAGTGCATGCCACCGATGAAGGAATTCTCCAATCAATGGTAATTGAAGGAGCACCATGGAATGATTCCCACCATCGTTCCCTTCTTCCGGATTGTGGAGAAGATACTCAAGATGACCTTTATCATCCTTCAGTCTTTGATTTCCTATCAAATACTGTAAACACGGTGGATTCCGAGCGAAACTTGTCCAACATTGAAGAAACTATAGCCATAAATATCTCGACCAAAACAGATGTTGTAGAGAATATTTATGTTGGCAAATGTTGTTCTCCTTCAGAATTGGAAATATATAACGCTCTTTTTCGTGAATTTAGAGATGTCTTTGCTTGGTCATACAGTGAAATGCCAGGCATTGACTCGAGTATCGTTGAACACGAAATTAAGATGTATCCAGATGTCAAACCAGTATGACAACGGCTAAGGCAGGTGCACCCCAAGAAAGCTGCTGCATTAAGGCAAAAGTTGAAAAACTTCTCCATGTTGGTTTCATCTACCCGGTTCCTCTAACCGATTAGGTATCGAATATCGTCCCTGTTATGAAAAAACAGGGAACAATTAGAGTGTGCGTCGATTATATGGATGTAAATCAAGCTTGTCCAAAAGACAACTACCCTACACCCTTCATTGACCAGATAATTGATGAATGAGCCGGATGTGAAATCTTTTCATTCATGGATGGATTCTCCGGATATAATCAAATAAATATCCGCCCACAGGACCAGTCAAAGACTGCATTTATTTGTCCGTGGGGCACATTCGCATATCGAAAATTACCCTTTGGTTTAAAGAACGTAGGGGAGACGTTTCAGAGGGCAATGAATTATGCCTTCCATGACATCAAAAACATCGTTCAACCGTACCTCAACAACCTTCCGGCTCATTCGTGAAAGTGGACTGATCATCCGCAGCATTTAAGAGCGATATTTCTATGTTGCCGACACTACAAGATACGACTCAATCCGCACAAATGTGTATTTTGCGTCAGTTCTGGTCGTTTACTTGGCTTTATAGTCTCCAAGGACGGGATTCGTCTCGACCCATGTAAGGTCCAGGCAATCATAAATTTGCCTCCACCTTCAAATTTGCTTCAGATTCAGAAACTCCAAGGGAAAGCAAACTTTCTGAGGAGGTTCATTCAAAATTACGCCGAACTTGCTAAAGGTTATACATGTATTTTGAAAAAGGAAGTACCCTTTGTCTGGGATCAGGTTGTGCAAGCTTCCTTTGATGCTTTAAAAGAATCCCTAATGAAAGCATCATTAATGTACGCTCCTGATTATCAAAAAGACTTTAACCTGTATCTGGCTGTAGCAGATACGACCATCGCAATGGTTTTAGTTCAAGAAGTCGATGGAATTGAGCATCCTATATATTATTTAAGTAAAAAATTAAATGATACAGAAAGTAAATATTCTTACGTTGAAAAGCTAGCACTTGCAGCAGTTCAAGCGATACAGAGATTTTGACACTATGTCCTCTTTCGGAAAACTACCATTCTGTCAGATTGCAACCCCATGACTTATATATTTTCGCGACAGTTGATGGGGGGAAAATACTCAAAATGGATAGCAATCCTGCAAGAGTTTGATCTGGAATTTGTAAAATCAAAATCAAAGAAAGCTCTAGTTTTCGCAGAATTATTGTGCGATCTCCCATCGTCGTCCAACGATGACACATCCGAAGAAACAAAATTTGTTTCTGATATCTACAAGCAATGAGTGGTATGGGGATATAATCATTTATCTCCAAACCCAAAAACATAGGCCCAACACCTCCCACTCTGAACAAAAACGTATTCGATACCAAGCAAAAGACTACATGATCGTCGGTGATACACTTTACCGTCGCGGTATCGATACAGTTCCGAGGAGGTGCCTCACCCATGAGGAGGCCGAAAAAGTCCTGAATGACTATCATTCAGGCGCGTGTGGGGGGCATCAATCTGGATATGCTACAGTGCAAAAAAATCTTACGAGCAGGATACTTCTCGCCAACAATGTTCAAAGATTGCATAACCGCAGTCAGAAGTTGCCATGCTTGTCAAATTTTTGATAGCAAAACCAAAAGACCACCCGCATCTTTACAGCCAATAGTTTCTGTTGGGCCATTCGCCAAATGGGGCATCAATTTCATGACATGTAACCCCACCTCGACCGGGGGGCATGGGTATATCATAGTCGCAGTTGACTATTTTACCAAATGGGCTGAGGCGATGCCTACATTAGATAATACTGGTGAAACAGCTGCCCTCTTCTTTTTCAATCATGTAGTCGCCAGATTCAGCGTACCACAAGCTATAGTCACAGATCATGGATCGCATTTTCGCAATCACATGATGATCGAATTAGCTGTTAAACTGGGTTATCTCACGACAGCTCTACTCCATATTATCCGCAAGCCAATAGACAAGTTGAAGCAATCAACAAGGTCCTGAAACGCATGCTGCAAAGGATGATTGGAGTTCACAAAAGAATATGGCACCTAATCCTGTACTCAGCTTTGTGGGCTTACCGAACATCGGTAAGGAATGCAACCGGGTTCACACCTTTCCAACTGGTATATGGCCTGGAGGTAGTCTTACCAATCCAGTGTGAAATCTCGTCTCTCAAACTCACAATTGATCTCCTCCCCGGAACTTCAGAAGAAGAGGCTCGTTTCTTGGAATTAATCCAATTGGATGAAACCCATCATGACGCCGCTTTGGCTAACGAAGCCCATAAGAAACGAGTCAAGGCACAGTTCGACAAAAATGTCAAACCCCGTGTCTTCTCAGAAGGTGACTTGGTCTTACTTTACGACCAAGAATTCGATAAATTGGGAGCAGGTAAATTTAAGTCTTTATGGATGGGCCCCTATATTGTTAAACGAGTGTTAGCAAAAGGAGCCTACGAGTTAATGGATTATGACGGAATTCAACTGGCACAACCTCGTAATGGGTTGTACCTCAAGCGTTACTATGCGTAATGGTAACCTGTATGCTTTTGTTATGTTTTTGTTTTCGCTAAAGTATTTATTTTGGTCAAGTAATCCACTTTTTACATTTGTTGCAGATGTCAAACCTATTGGAGTCATGTGTTGGATATGCCGACGGAGCGAGTCGTAGTTCGCGGAACCTATCTTCCGCAGCCTGGGCTATTTTTGATCCAAGCGGCGAGTTAGTAAGTTTCAGAGGGGTATGTATTGGTCGATCAACAAATAACATCGCTGAATATAGCGCGTTGATAGAACTTCTCTCTGATGCCATCACACATGGTATATGCTGACTAATTGTCAGGCTAGACTCACAACTCGTAATACTACAACTCACTGGTATCTATTATGTCCGAAATCCAGCTATTTATCACATGTTCCTAAGGGTTAAGATTTTGGAAAGACAATTTGATTCTATTCAATATCAACATATTTCCAAAAACTTAAACACATTAACTGACTCATTAGCAAATTATGTGTTAGATAGACATTTGCAACATTTATAAAAGGAAACATACCATCAATGTTTGTATTTGGATCATGTAACTTAACCAAAATAAAACTCCGAAAATCAAAAATATATATAACTGTTTATGGTTTACACATAATGTTCTGTAACGAAGACAAAATCGGTCAAATGACCAAAAAAACTCAAAATGCTAGGGGGCACCCTAGTCTAATGATGCTCGTGATTGCAAGTCACAGCCTGTGCGATCATGCACAAGAGACGGGTTCATCGTCTTGGCACACCAGTAGTATGCCGCTGCAGCCTCAAGGGTAGCTCGTCAGTCCTCACATCTGGAATACCAAGAGTGAGGCCCTCAACCTGCTCCTGTAATGTTGTGAGAGTCTCGGCCATGTCGAGGTCACGAAGGATAGCCTTTCCGACGGCCTCTCCTGCTGGGGCAGCAGCTGGTACTCTCAGGCGAACTGCTGGACGAACAGGACCAACATCTGCATGTACACATGAGTTTGATTAAAGTCTTGATAGAGTAAAGCACAAGGACATTATAAGCAAAAACGATAAACATGAATATGGTCAGAGATTTTACCAGCGCCCCACTGTTCACCATCCGGCAGTACCAAATCTGGATCAGCCCGGAAATCCATGCCAGCGTATGGATACTCAGAATAGACCATCTCCTGATGGTCGAACCACCCGAAGAAGGTATCAAAAAATGAAATCTGAGACTGGCCAGCATGCCTAGACATGTGGTCAACCCATCTCTGCATACGTGGTTCAGTAGGAGAAGGTAAATCGAGTGCAATGTACTGCGGCTGCATCAGTGGTATCTTCTCCAAGGCAAAGGCGACCAAAATAGAACCATACCCAAAGTTCTTCAACCTCCCGCTCTTTACCTTGGTCAACTGTTCTTTCATCACAAGAAGTACTGCATCACACCAGTTGAATACCTTCGGTTGGAGGCATTCCAAAGCATACTGCATATAAGATCGGTTGGCTACATGAAGAGCCGCACCACTGGCCATCCTACCAAAAGTAAATAGAATAGTCCTGAGGGACCTGTCGATAACATCATGGATGATGATCTTGCCATCTTTACTCGGCTGAGATCCTTCTCTGCAGTACCGACGAACATAATCTCTCACCGAGTCACCTCCTCGGGCCGAACCTGATAAAGAGATGGGGACACCCCGCCTCGACAAACCGGTCAAGAAATAGATGTCTACTACAGTCAAGGGGATAGATTTTCCCCTGATCTGGAAAACCTGGTTGGTAGGATCCCAAGCATCGAGCAAATACTGCAGTAAGTTGATCTTTTGTCTCATGCTAGAAATGCGGAAAAACTTCAGCAAGCCACAGTTCCGCAGTGCGTTTACTGTAACTGGATCATGTAGGGCAAGCATGTCCTCTTCTTCATGCTCACGTTCTCACCATGTAATGGTCATCTTGCTCCAAAGATCTCTGAGAAACAAACAAGAGAAGAGTTAGATCCTGATTTTGGCAAGAAACAGGTAAAATTTCCATCAAAAATTGTGCACAGAATTCCTTCTCTGCGCCCATCTCACCTACAGCAGTACTCTGGGTGCGTTGCATGTCAGATGGCCTTCGCAATGGCTAACATTCAACGCACCTTTCGATACACAGAGGGTTCGCTGAAGGTAGAACGCGTTTTTCAAATCCCAGGGGCTCAGAAAAACTAGGAATCAAGCTCAGAATGCAAAATGGAAACCATGAAATGAAAGAGCTCAGGTTTAGCTCCTACCTAGTCCAGACGGCGCCGAGAATCGTCCACAGAATCTCCCGAAATCAGCTGATGAAAATCAAGGGGGAAAAGCACCTCCAAAGCTCCAACAAACCAAAGTTCAAATGAAATGGTAAAATGAGAGGTAAAAACACTTTTTCATTACTTTTTACGTAGTTCAAAGTAAAATATTAGTGTTCTAACTCGTTTTCAAGCATATATTGTTCATTTCTGACTAGTTTGATGAAGCAGTTGAAAATACAGTACAATCTTTGAAAGAACTAAGCTATTTATGGTAAAATAAAAAAGGGACCATTTAATCGAGCAGTTTTAGCACATAGTTCAAGCTCGTTAAAAAATAAACATAAGACATGAGCAAATGTTTCTACCCGCGTTTAAGCTCGTTAAAAAATGAACTATTCCCCGGTAAATAACCATCGTGAATGTAGTACTTCAGCCATTAAAGCCTTGGTCGTGTTTGCACCGTCACCTCCACTTTTTCATTGGCCGATCATTCACCTCCATTTGATTGTTTACCCATTTTGAGGAACAACTGTGAAGAGTGATCTCACTAGCCATCCTTGTGACACTGCCATGATTGGAAAATTCCAAACCTTACCTGGAATCAGCTGCTACCCATTTTATCACTCGTTCCTCAAAAGACGAGTCTCCTTTAAGCTCTTTTCAACTGGCTCGTAAAATATGAAAAGATTGTTGAGTCCTTGGCCTTCCAACTCGTTAAAGGGACAGGAAGTGCTATCCCTCCTCTAGATTTTAATCTTTTTGGACCTGAGGGATTATTACAAAAAAAATTCGAGCACTTGTTTTGTTCGGCTCGTTAAAAGTATCGAAAATTCATCCCTTCTGTATTGTTTTATACTTTTTTGGACTTAAGGGATTAGATGACGAAAAAGGAATTTTGATGTTTCCTTTACGTTCCTTTTCAAACTCTCTAAAATTGAAAAGGACCGAGTTATCTTTGTCGTTAAACTCGTTAAAAAGATTAATAGCGACAAACTTGTCTTTAGACGAGAACGAGTTTCACTATCGCTAGGCTCGTTAAAACGTAGCGATGGGTTTTCCCGAAGGGAAAATTATAGAACAAGCATATGTTATCCTCCTCAAGCTTGACAAAAATAAAGAGGTACTGGTCAGCAATGACTGGGGAAAGATTGGGAAGAAAACTCAAAGAAACTTTGTTGGTAGCAAGTCGCTCTTGAACATGACACTTCCACTCCGTGTCCGAGTCGGGTTGGGTTGTTTCATTCACCGGTCACATCGCCATGGTCACACCATACCATCCACATTTGGGGTTAATGCTACCAATCCATCACATCAGTGTCGCCGATATTTTCAAGAGAAGTCATCCAGAGAAGTCACCTGTGTCTCACCCACTACCATACATTATACTCCATTCTTTCATGACCGCCACCCTGAACCTTATATCACCAGATCGTTTTCACCTCCATTAAAATCATTTGCTCCATTCCGTGTCATTGATGTGGGATTCATTAAGGCCCTCCTGTGACGGATCGATTCTTGTCGACATCAGCTCATTATCCAAGAAGTTAATCTAGGAACACCCCATTCAGTACTTTGAAGCTTGCATGCCTTAATGGCAAGTTTCTCACTTCCGGCGACAGGTTTACATCAATGGCCTTCGACCGAAAGATTTTGCGTGGTGTTCGACGCCAAGTCCTTTATTCACACCACATGAATTGTACTGCAGTACCTTGAGGATCATTATCATTATCGGTGATTCCTCTCGCGCTTGTTAACAGTTTACATCATTGACTGGTAATCAAGCGATGTCTTTCCATGTTTGACTTCAGAACATTTCTCACATGGATCGACTTGTACTTCGAGTGAAGATCGGACGAGATTGAAGACCCCGGATCTAGTTTCATCCATCCGGGCTGCGATATATATTCAGGAAAATAAAGACATTAAATGTACATCATTGCTGCACAGATAATCATCCACTCAAAAGGATGATGGCTGTACCAGAATCATCAGTCTACACTCAGACGATCGTCTGTCCTATGTACATGAAAATGAATTTATAAAGCTGAGCATGGGAATGCCCGCCTCAACTAGATCATAAAAATAGTATGAAGATAATGTATTGTATTGTATCTTATTACAGGTCTCCTCCCAGCATTGAAAGAACTTCAGATCCTCATAATAAAGCATTTCACCCCACACCAAAAGGTTAACGGCCTCATACTTTAGGGGGCAACTGTTATATACATTTTTGTGCCCTACAACTCCAAGCATGAAATATCCATAAACCAAGGGCTCCTAAGTCCCTAAAAGTGTTGTTCTAACCCCTAAAGGAACAAGGTCAATAGATTACAGCTTCTCCCAGAAGTTCTCCACCAGAAACTGCTCAGAATAAGTCAAAACAGGATCATTTCAGCTGCTCCATTGGCTAGGTGCGTTGCATTGCACCTAAATACACTATGAGGGTGTGTTGCATTTCAAAAGTCCCTTCTGTGGGGTGCGATGGGTGAGAAATGACAAATGGCAGTGTCATTCCGAGAGGTGGAGAGACAATGGAAGCTTCCAGAATCTTCTCTAGTGACACTTGCCTCACTGAATTCGACCAAGGATGAGTAAGAGGCCTTCAGTCTCCAACTGGAAGCAAGAACTTACAGAGAGAAGACACTAATCAAATCACAAGCTGACTCATCCTCCTTACAGATATCTATATATGGATCCCTCATCCCAGAGATTCGAAGGCTGGAATTTTGCATATTGTAAGGAATTGCTGTTGGTTTTTTGAGACAAACATCAGATTGTTGGGTGATCTATGCTTTGTTTGAGGTGAAGAGGGGCTTCTTTGCTGGGAGGTTGATGCTGGGTCAGGAACCACTGGTTGTAACTCCTCCTGGATCTTTTCTTGTTTATCAATAAAAGCTATTTGAGTTTTCCTCCATGCTTTTGTATCATTGATGCTTGTTACATTTGTATGGTTAGCTTAAATCTGATCCTAAGTTGTTTATGAATATAGATCCATGTCTTTGTATAGTTTTCTTCTTCTGTGATCTTACAGGTACTTTGTGAAGCTGAGCAAGTAAGGGAGCAGGTAGCTGGAGACTATCAAAGAAGAGAAGGATTGGATCAAAGGACTAGCGCAAGACACAGGTTGGTTCTTTCTATTCCTCTCTATCTATAGTTCATAAAGGAAATACAAAAGTAGCTTTTCTCTATTTTTTTCTAAGGCAACTGTCACACCTTAGTGGGATAGAGCAGTTCTAAATAGACACTTTTCCCTGTAACAAATATGTTTAACTCAAGGTTTGAAACCAAACCAAGCTTCATAAGATGTGATTCCATCTAAAGAAGTAGTTGGAGATCTATTCTTAACTAGACAACTGTATGAATTGCTTCTACCCAATATGTTGGACTTAACCTTTTGAAATTTAACATAGATCTCGCCATTCTTAACAAGGTATGATTCATTCTTTCTACTACTCCATTTTGCTCTGGAGTATAAACATTGGTAAGATACTGTTTTATGCCTCTATCACTACAATAAGTTTTGAATTCAATTGAAACGAATTCTCCCCCATTATCTATCCTGAGAGTACCTATCTTTTCTTCGACTTCATTTTCAATAAGTTGGCGAAAAATTTTAAACTTTTCAAATGCTTCTGACTTTTGCTTTAAGAAATAAACCAAAGCCATTCTACTAAAATCATCAATGAATAGTAAGAAATATTTGCAACCACCAAATGAAGTTTGTAGTGGTTCACAAACATCACTGTGAACTAGTTGTAGCCACCTATTTGCATGCCATGAACTTGTTGGAAAACTTTCTCGACTTTGTTTTCCATAAATGCAAGCTTCACATTTTGCATTTTCCTTTTTGAAAGTGCGAAGTCCTTTAACCATCCCTTGTTTCTATAATTGAGAAAGACTATCAAAATTTAAATGTCCATATCTTACATGCCATAATCTTATAGGTGAAATTCCTGTAGTCACTTCTCCTGCAAAATCAGAATGCCTTGGAATAATTGTCCCTTTCATCCTTAACAGTTTTCCATCTTCATAACCTATAATCACAATTTTCAAGCTTTGTTTGACTAAATTAATCTTAACTAGGCCATCTTCCATAATGACTTGATGTCCTTCTTGTTGAATCGTGACTAAAGGCAACAAATTTTTCTTAAAGGTTGGTACATACCATACATTTGAAATCATTTTTTGTCCAATGCCAGGGAGAAAAAATTTAACTACTCCTTTTCTATAAGGAGTATATTTTGTATCATCTGCAAGAAAAATGGAATTAAGTTGGAAATCTTGAAAATTCCAAAAAAAATCACGTCAACAAGTCATGTGCTGAGTTGCCCTTGAATCCAAGATCGAGGCATCTTCATAATCACTTCTAAGATGAGATGTAAGTTGTAATGCCGATGAGGAAGTAAAAACATATTTTGAGTTATCATCATCTTGATCATTTGCAAATTGTGCTGAGTGCTGATGAAACTTGGGAATTTTATTAAGTGAAGTTCAACAATCTTCAGCGTAATTTCCAACTTTGTTGCATCTTCTACACACAATTTGACTTAAGTCTCTTCATCTTCCTGAAGATCATCCTCTGCCTCTGCTTTGACTTCTATTTTGAGGTTGTCCTCTACCTTGATTATTATTTCCTTGTCCTTGAAAGTTGCCCCTTCCTTGATTGTTTCCTCTACCTTGAAAATTACTCCTTCCTGAACTGTTACCTTTATTAAAGTTGTTTCCTCTGCTTTGGCTTCAACCTCGACTTTGTACATTATGTGTTGCTTGATTCTGATCGAAATTCCCTCTGCCTCTATTTCTAGAACTATCAGTCAATGATTTACTAGTGCTAGCCTCTGTGAAAGAGACATCTTCACCAAATTTCTTTTTCTTCCCAAAGGTTTTATCATGTTGGGTCAACATTTCGCAGAGCTCATCAAACTTTAGTTTCTCTAACTTTCCAGTTAATTGTAGAGCCTCCAAAAAATGTGTGTAGGAAGAAGCAAGTCCAACAATTAAAATTGTGACCATAAAACTATCATATACTGCTGGAAACCAAGCATTAATGATTTCCTGCCTAATATTCTCAAGTCTTGAGATATATTCAAGAACATCACCTCCTTTAGTCAATTTTTGTTGCAACAATTTTAATTGTAGATCAACTTTCTTTGATTCAGACTGAGTATCAAAGAAGTCTTTAAAAGTTTTCAAAGTAGACCATGCATCTATAGCATTTTCTATATGGACATACATTTCATCATTGATAGAAGATTTAATGAGAGCTAATGCTTTGGCATTCTTAACTTCCCATTTTTCTAGTGCAACTACATCTGTGGGTTTATTTGGCTTAATATCACCATCACATATTCCCTTCCACAATTCATTATAAATGAGAGTGCTTTCGATGGGGCATTGCCATGTTTTATAAGATTTTGTACTTTCAAGTTTGTCAGAATCAAAAAACAAATTAATCAACTTTGACATTGTAGTGTTGAAGCTTTGCACCAAGATTCGAGCTCGGAAAAAAATATCAAGATGGGCAACACACCATGCAACACACTACGAAAAAGAAATCTATCAGGGCTTGGCCTTGACCCTCGTATAGTCGTTGAAACAAAAGAAAAATGACTGAGCTTTACACTTGGCTCTAGTCAATTTCTCAAATATTTACAATGTAACTTTCAAAATTTGACTTTTAAAATGATGCTCTTGAAAAATCTGGTAAAAAATGTTACCCCCCCTCAAAGTAAAATTACTTTGAGTCACACTTATCTCTCCAGAAACAAATTACAAAGAAAAAATCTCCTTATTACGCCAAAAACAAAATTACAAATAACCTTATTACTCCACAAATATTACAAAATCCTTATTACTCCAATAAAACATTACATAAAAAATATATACTTTATCTCTCCAAAATAAAATATGCCTTATCTCTCCAAAAATTTACAAAATTAAAAAAAAAAATATTCCTTATCTCTCCAGCAAAGACTTTTCAGATTCACCTTTTTAAAAAAAAAACAAACACTGTCAAACGCTGGATTTTTTTTACTTGTCCTTCAGGCTAGTTCTTGACTGGCTGACAGTGGCTGGCTGGCTCTCGCACTGGCTGGTTGTGCTGGCTGGCTGTTGTGCTAGCTAGCTCTCACACTGTCAGAATCGGTAAATTATGACAGGATATGCCATTTCAAAGAAGAATGAAACTGAGACATCAACCTTTTTAAAAACCTCTCATCTTCCAATTTACAGGATGCAAAGTTCTCAATTTTGGGGCTTTCAATCACAATTCATTTACCCAAATATTTAACCATTCATTATTTACTGGAAAGTTGACTACAAGTTGAAGTGTTATATCTAACTCCTCATTAGATTCCCTTTATGTACTATTAACTCAGACTTCAATGCCTCATTTCTTCAACGCTTGGATTAACGTATCAAACATTCAATATTACACTCAATAAAAAAGAAATACCATCCAACTTTGCATTACATTCCAGCATGGGCGTATGTTCCAGCATCAAAGGGTTAACATAGTCATGATTTGAATCACACACAAAGATACCAAACAGGAGTCAAAACTCTGTTTAATTCTCTCAAATATAGAGTCACAAAGAAAACAGAATCAAGTTTAGGAACAATGCTACAGTATGGCGCCATGGCTGGCCGAATTCTCATTCAATTGGCAATCCAGAAGGTTCTTTATTTGGAGTCGAAATGGCAAGCGACGGAGTTGTTACTGTCTATGGTAACAGGATGGCGATATGGTAGCATTTGCAGGGCGCAGCTATGCAGCAAGATCTCAACCAACTTTTGTGGCTAACCAAACACTCATTATCACAAGCTTTACATTTACATTGGTTCTCGACTTCAAAAAAGGAAGGCTGCGAAGCTTATTATGGAAAACAGATGGCAGCAAACACTGACAATCATGGAACGTGAATAGCAGTAAAATAAATCTAATAATAATACACAAATTGATTTGTAGATTAAAAATCTAAAATCAATAAGAATTTATTTTTTTTGTTTGTTGAACACAAAACTAGACAATTTCATACCAATCATTTGTTGATCAATTCAATGGAGTTTTTAAAAAAAATTGTAGAGCTAGAATCTCCTCTTCCAATTCATTATAGCATTACTTGAGCTCTGATACCACAATAATGGTAGAAGTGTCCTCAGACACGTAATTTTATTAATAAAAAAAAACAATTACATATTGATTTTGCAAGAGTTTACACCCAAACAACAAAACACTCTTGCAATGAGCTATTTATAAGCTCAATGACCTAACTACCTCTAATTATGGATCACTTATTAAATAACAAGTGTCCGCTTACAATAAATGCTATTCAAAACAACTAGCTAACAAATCTCCTAAAATAGATCCTAAGATACGACACATTTGGAGAGTCATATCTTGTTACAACAATATACTAATTCTAAATGTCTCCATTAAATAATTAAATATTCTAGAATAATAATTATTAATTTAATATCTTAAATTAAAAATTATTTTATTCCAACTTTATAACCTATGATAATATTTTATTTTTGGATCATCTAACACATCCCTCCTTTTTCTTTCGTCTATATCTTGTAGGAATACAAGGGATCCTATTGGAATTAAGGACATCCTGTAGAACGCATTAGGACATCCTATAGGTTGACGTGTAGTGGCCTATTTTGAGGCCAAATTGTGGAAAAAGCCCCTAGGAAGCTAGAAAATGACCCCTACTTATCTCCCAAGCCTTCTAACCATTCACCACCATCCCGAATCCACTTACCACATCACCAAAAGAAGTTAGCTTTCACACTTTCTCATGAAAAAAGACAAGAAGAAAAACATAGTTATTTTATTCATTTACATGCAAAACAGTAGAATGTTTGATGTTTCAATGTGCATACATAGGATAGTAGGATTTCATAAATATTAACTTAGCATTCTTTTGAAGAAAAGCCTCTTAGCAGTTAGTTAGAAGAATGGTGTGTTTTAGCATTTGATTTCAGTCTTTTTCCTTACTGTAGTAGACAAGCTTTCCCTTAGTGTAGATTTCTCTTTTCCTCATTCGTAATCAAGCTTCTTCTAAATCAATAGAAGTCTGGTTTGAAAAACCTTAGTGGTCTATCATCAACTTAGCAGTGACAAAGAGTGGACCCATCACATTTACTTGTGTGTACAACACTGCCACCTCTAAGTTTGTACGGACCCCGGGTTAATAAAGTAAAGTTGGTAGCCCCTGGAGTTGCAACATTCTTGTTGCAATACTGTTGCTCATCACTTTTTGGCATCGTTGTTGTGGAAGTGTCTGAGTAATATGCGATTACTGTTTTCTTCCATTTCTTCTCTTTGACATTCTTCTATTAGTTTCATTTTTGGAAAAGTAATTTATTTTTCTTTCTTTTACATTCTACAAGTGATATTTCATTCAAGCAGTCAATTTTCATTCAGTCAATTAGTTTCCATTCAGTTTTAAATTTCAATTATGCAATTATTCTCAAAGCTTAAAAAAAAACAAAAACAATTCTTTCATGCCTTTTAGGAATAGGGATAACTTATGGAAATTTCTGCCAAATACCCTCACCGCTTCAAACAACCAACCTTCCCTCTTCTTTGGTGGCTGTGAATTGGAGGAACCCTTAGGTGAACAATTAGAGATATTTGAAGAGCCTACAAGGGGAGAAGAAGAAGATGAACCTATTCCAACTGACCCAATAGCTGAAAATAGAAATGACAGAGGAAATAGAAAAAGAGTTGAGGGTACCTTTCCCATCAGAGAAACTAATGGGGATACCAAGATGAAGAATATAAGCCCCTCTGCTCTTCCTCATTTCCATGGTCTGACCTTAGAAGATCCAGACAATTTCTTGTTTAAGTTTGTTGTCATATGCAGAACCTATGATTATGCCAATGATGAATAGAAGTTAAAACTATTCCCATCGACTCTCAAGGATACAGTTTTGTGCTGGTTCATGGGTTTACCTGGGGATAGAATAAAAACTTGGGCTCATATGCAGAAAACCTTCAAGAAGAAGTATCGATACTACTGTAGGTCCAAAGACACTAAACAATAAATTTTTATGATCACCTTAGGGCATGATGAATCCCTAGAGTATTATGAAGAAATATTCCATCTTAGCTACAAAAGTGCCATGTGCACACTTGATCGTGAGTCAATGAAGCTAGTCCTGCTTAGAGGAGTAAGGGAATATCTTCTAGATACCCTAAACCTACTAGTAGGAGGGGACATCTACCAACTACCCTATGAAGATATCAAGACTGTCTTTAGGAACCATTCTAGGGTAGCTAGGAAAAAGGGTAGGGGTAGTCAACCTATGGTAAGTCCATCCTCTTCTAATACATCCATCAAAGGTGAAATTGGAAATATGCTAGAAGATTTAAAGAGTTAGATGCCGCAAACCCTTCCCCTACAAATGGGCACTATGCACATCAAGAGAAAGCAAGAGGAGGCAAAGAGATCCTTAGCCATTTTCTGCCCTAGATGCATAAGAAGGCACCCTAGGAATGAATGTCCATTGAATCTAATTGAAGTTTGCTCATTTTGTGAAGAAAACCACTCCACAGACAAGTGCCCTTCTCTATCTAGACTAAAAGTTGTGTATCAGGGACTGAAGGGGTGACTAAACAACTCTTCTACATAAATCAAAGGAGACCTCATGGGCCTTGACCATACCAACAGGGTATGCAAGGGTCGTCCCATGCCTATTACAACCCTAACCAGATCACATCCATTCCCTCTTAGGGTCACCTTGCTCATTTGCTAGAAAATTATATATTACAGAGCAATGGAACACATAAAATATATTGTAGAAATATAAATACAGAAAACACATAAAATCAGAGAGGCATAGATATATGTGGTTCACCCAATTTGGGCTACGTCCACGAGAAACAAAGAGTCCTTCCTTTTATATTTTCTAGAAAACTGAAGAGATACAACCTATAGCAGATCTGCTGTAATTCCCTCTTCGCTCCCACACAATCTCCTCTCTCTTTCTCACTCTAAATACTGATCTACATAGACGCAATACAATTCCCTCATATATAGCGAGGGGTTGCCTTCTAGGGCAACAAACCCTAAATTAAACAATACTTCTACCGTCAAATCTCCACCTAATGAACGACCTAAATTGACTATGAAATTACAACATTTTACAAGGAATTTTACATATTTTTTAGCTTCGAGGGCACTGCCCCCAATCCCCTGCCAAGGGGGGGGCTCCCAAAGATCGCATCTGTTGAGTCATGGAAAAGGTATGCATATGTTATTTATTTCATCATCCTTTTCCTTTAGTTTTATCCCTTTTATATCCTAAAATGTTAATATATCAAAGGATTATGGTAAGAATGAGGAAATTATCTGTAATTACAATTTAGCTTATCGATATCCTTCTTTATGTAGGAAAAATATGAAAAGGACAAATATTTTTCCCTAATCAAGGAACAAGAAAAGCATCAAGCCAAGGAGGGAGCATGACAGTTATAGATAAGGACAAAACAAATCACAATGATCAACGCAAGGAAGAAACATGACTGAAGTTTGAAAATTGCGCGAATCCCTCAAGATCTGTTGATCCTGAGGGATCGCTTTTATTATTTATCTTTTTACCTCTTTCCCATTATAAAAGTCAATGATTGCAAGCAGAAGGGGGGAGAATTACTATTGAGAAATTGTAACTTTTATCACTGAATCTCATTGTTGAGCAGAGAATGAACTTACTGTAATGCTTATGCAATGATTAATATATAAAACAGTTGCTATTCCTTCACATCTCCTGAAGTAATCCGGCGGTGGTCACTAGCAGCTAAGGGCTCGGCCCTGGTGGATTCACTTGCTGTTCCTGTATCATGCATTTATGATTCTTGCAGTGTGATGGCTTGATTGAATTTCTACTTCCTGTAATTGTATCACTTTGCTATTTCTTGTTTTCTAGTCTCAACGAAATTTTTCTGTTTATATATTTTGTAGCAATATAATTGATTCAGTTTATTGTTATTTTAGATCTAGTTATTTAGTTAAGCATTTTTTTTTGAGATCATCTACTGTAAAGAGCATTGAATACTGCTGTCTAGGCTCTCAGATTAAGATCATCTACTGCTTATATTAAGAATTGTGTTTGATTGAGAATAAATCAGTTAAAAGAGGAATGAGTTATTACTATTGTATTCTCGACTGATGATTGTTGTTACTTTGATGAATGTCTGATTTAGTTTCATTAGAAGATTGAATTTTCTTTTAATTGCAATTATAATTTACTTGTTGCATCCATTTCCTCTTGTATTTGAAAGAACTATACTGCAATTTAGAAGCATTACTCTCTGAGTTAAATAGCCGCCACATACTGTGTACACTCTTGAAATAGAAAGACTTTCCCGGATTGATAATTAATGTGAAGATAATTAGGAGTTAAAAACACACCTTTTATCACTCAATATTTTGGCGTCGTTGGCGGGGAAAGTGTAGCCATTTCTGAGGAATAGTGTACATTTGATGATTGTTGTTGAAGAAGAATTGGGTTTTTAAAATGGAAGGTAAGAACCTACGTAACGAGCAAGTAAAGTGCTTGCTCCCCTACCTGATTTTTAGCACAATTACAGAAATATGAAATAGGTATTTTTTGTTTGTATGTTGGGAGAGAATTGGATATTAAAAATGAAAGGTAATAACCTGCATACGAAGCGCGTAAGCTGCCTGCTCCCTTGCCCTCTTTCCAGCAGAATTGTCAAGAACTTAGGGTAGAGATAAACATTTGAATTGTTTGTATGACTAAGAAGAAAAAACCTGAAAATAATCCAATTCCCCTACCCGAACTCGACATATCTAAGGGACCGGTGACCCTTGGACAATCAACTTTGATAGATGACATCACAAAGAAAGCCGAATCTCAGCCCTCAGTAGGTCCTAGAAAAGTTGCTTCCAGACAACCTACGGGCTCCCTTCAGGCCATAGGCTCACCATCTGTAGCCTTCCCTGAGGTCCATAGAAAAACAGAAGAGACTGAGAAGAATTTTCAAGAAATTGAAAATTCTCGCCCAATTTCTTTACAAGAAGGGAATTCTAGTAATCTTCGTAAAGGAGGAGGAGAAACAGGTGAAACAGAGAAGCTAATATCCCCTCAGGAAATAATTCAACCAGGAACACTCAACATCCGAGATAGAGGGAGTGTCATTAAGTTCATTCAAGAAGAAGTAGGGGAAACAGAGGAGCCAAGATCCCCTCAGGTAGTAGTTCAACAAGGAACGCTCATTATCCTAGACTAGGGGAGTGTTGTTAAGCTCATTCCCAACCCTTCTAATCATCCTAGGAATAACTCTCTAGAAAGCCCAAGAGGGTATTGTCACATATTTTATCAAATGGATAACAACCCACAAATACCTCAGACCTCCACCTTGTAGTATCCCATCGTTGACACAGCGGTCAACGCACCTATGAAAACCATCCCTCTCCAAACTATTCCTACCTTTCATGGGCTGACATTAGAGGATCTAGACGCATTCCTGTTTGAGTTTGATGTATAGTGTCGGGGGCATGATTATACCACTGACCCCCAAAAATTAAAATTGTTTCCCTCTACATTGAAAGGAGCCTTACGATGGTTTATGGGATTAGGTGGAGGCACAATAAATGATTGGGAACAAATGAAAACCTCTTTCCTAAAAAAGTATCAGGACTATTGCAAATCTAGGGAATTGAAAGACGAGATATTCCAGATGGTAGCAAGACCAAGTGAAACATTAGAAGAATATGTGGAACGATTTTAATATAACCTCCAACGGTCTCCTTATGCAACTCTACCTTTACCTGATAATGTGCTGAAAACTACACTAATTAAAGGGATGAAAGAATAATGGGTAGAAACATTAAATATTATGGGTAAAGGTGATATATATCAGGAGAATTATGTTGAAATCATTAATTTGTGTATCAGATGTTCAAGAGGCAGCATGAGATTGAAGCCAGGGGAACACGGCATGACCAAAAGGGATAACAAAATCTCTAGTGGAGGTATAACTCGCGTAGAAATTGGCAATCTGCTAGAGGATTTCAAAACTGATATTTAAGGGACTTTGACAACGCAATTGGACATTATGCCAGCCAAACAAAAGCAGGTAGAAGTAGAACAAAACTTGGTGATATTTTGTCCTAGATGCAGAAAAAAGCATAGTCACAAAGAGTTCCCACTGGATATGGTGAAAACCTACACCATATGTGTTATCACTTAAGAATACTAATGCCAAAAATTTCTCAATTTAGTTTGATGCATTACACAGGGATTCATACAATTGCAGACAGCAACACAGTGGCAATGGTTATTATCAATCCAAGCAACCCATGCGGCACTACTTTTACCCATGATCATTTGGCGAAGATTGCAGAGACAGCTAAAAGTAATTACTCTTGGGAGCATATCAAAGAAATGGATGGTTCTTGATTGGCACAACAGATATTCCTGATTGGTGTTATGTGGAGTCATATGGAAAGAATGGGAAAAATGTTCACACTGAAGCACCTTCAATGGAAAATACCGCCCTTGACCGCATTCTGCCTTGTGTAGATGTGGCAACAGCTGAACAATCTTTAAATCAGAGCAAAATAGTGAACATTTAGTAAATCTTATGAGGAGGATGTTGTCTTCATTGCCAATGATTGGCATACATCTCTTCTTCCTTGTTACTTGAAGATTCTTTCACAAATGCCAAGGTTACATATTGCATACATACCTTGAAGAATGCGGTCTATATATATATATATATATATATATATATATATATATATATCAGTTTGAAAAGCTTCAAGGCACATGAAAAGAGACATTTGAAGATAGCAAAAGGCTCAAAATGAAAAAATATTGGTTCAAAGCTGTGTTTTTGTAATTACATAGCAGTTTCGTAGCGCGCTATGAAACTGCTGTAGGAGCATATTATGAATTAGTGGACCAATTTTGAGAGACAAAGGGAAATATTTTCAAAGGGGAATCTCTGCAAAAGATCAATTACAAAGTGTCAACATTCAGCAAGGGCAAAACAAGTAGAAGGAGGACATTTTTGTTGAATTCTAAGCTACATGTTATAAAAGTGGAAATTGTTTCATAGCTAGATGATGCTTCAGGCAACATTAAAGGAGCTATTTGTCTTAATTCAAGTGTGGGATCAGATTTCATGGTTGATTTAATGCATTTCATATGATTAAAGAGACAGCATGGTCAGCAGAACGATTCGAAGATGAGCATAAGAATGAAACTCTAAAAAGGAGGAGTTTTGTTTCCCTGTTTTTACTAGTCAACTTCTAGAAGCGTTTCTGAGCATTTGAAAGCTTATCTCTAAAACGTGAAAGATTTTTTCATTCATAAGATACTGAAATACAAAAACCTCTTCCACTTTCTTCAAATCCATTATGATTTGAGAGAAATGAATGATCAAACTTGCGCTACGAAACTGCTGTAGGTGCAAGTTTTCCGCAGGCATATTTCTCTGTTTGACACCTGTTTTTCAAAGAAATATTATGGACGGTAGGAAAGGTGTTTCAAAAAACAAAGGGAGGTTTTTGTTAAAAATAGATTGGTTCACAAAAGCCTCCTTCCGTTTTTCCAAATACATTGTTTATGAGAAGTTATGAGCTCTGTCCCAAGACCTATTTTTCAGCCAGAACAGAGCAAGGGACAGTTTCCTAGTTTCTAGGAACAACAAAAGGATGAGTCATCAAGGGCCAGCTGGAAGGTTATGGGCTTCATCAAATTCGACTTCATGGAGTTTTATGTGTCAAAAAGAGTGTTTAATGCTTAGATAAGGTTGTTGTAATCATGATAAGGAGTTACACTCGTAGTTCTATTAGGTCTCTAGGACTGCTAGTTAGGTGTCATTTGAATTTAATAGCTAGTTTTGAGTGTCATTAGGTGTCAGGTCAGGTAGAATTCGAATTTTCCTCTTCCTAGAAGAGGAATATAAGCATGTAAAGAGCTCTATATATAGCAGAACATCTGATGTACAAAGGGTTGGAAAATTTATGGAAAAGCTTGTATTTGGCCTATGTAAAACTCATTTTCAGTAATACATGTTTGACTTTACTTCTCAGGATTCATGAAGGATTTTTTATGTTCAGAATATGTGATGTTGTCCTTTTCTTAATTCTTACAGTGGTATGGATGTATAATCACTCAGAATTCACTGAATGTGCTCTGACTTCCTGTATACATTTATAAACTGTGTGGTCCCATATGAGTTTATGTTCTGAATGTTTAAATGCTGAATGCCCTGACTTCCATGTAAGGTTGAGTTTATTGTTATATTGAGGTGTTGTTGACTCCATAAGCCCAATGGATAGTTGTTTAATGTGTTTACACCATTCATATTTTTCACAGTTGTTCTATAAGAGTTAGCCATCTTATCTTTAATCAAAATCATTAATCCATCAAGAGAGAGCCCTCTCAGGTTGAGGAGGCTAAGCCTCAGCCTAAAGTCAGTTTGAAATAGTTACTTAGAGTCAACCTGACCAGCAGCCTATCAGGATCTGATTTTGATATAACAATATGTACGAAAGATCACACTAAAGAAAGCTGCCCATCACTCCCAAGGCTAAAAGTAGTCTATAAGGAGGCAAAAGAAGATATAGAACCAGTCTACTTGCTAAATCAACGTAGCCAATGGCAACCATGACAAACAGGTACTCTGACTGATCCATCCTCTCTCTTTCAAATGCCACAATATAATTCACAACAATACCCAGGAACCATGTGGCAGAACCAACCATCTTTTCCCAATTGGTGACAACAGCCATCCCCTATACCACCTTGGCCCAACCAATCAAATCAAAATAAAAATTGGCCAAATTCCTCTTACTTCCCGCCGTTTTGGCAAAATAATGCATATCAACCCCAATGAACACCCTCAACTTCACAGAACCAAAACTGGAAGTCAAGCTAGTAGAGACCTACAAATCATCTAGCAGGAACAATCCCTCTACCTCAACCCATACTACTAGCACCCTACACATTGCAACAGAACCCTCATACCAACTTACGACCACAGCTCCCAACCGAACCGAACCCAAACCCCAACAACGGACCAGTTCAATCTGTGCAAATTATTGAAGGACCAGAGCCAAAAACTGAGTTAAGGGAGTGTAATGACCTTCAATTAAGATCTGGGCAGATAATAGAATCAGAGGGGGATAAGAATGTTCAAATTGAAGATTCGTTACCGCTAGAACAAGCACCACAAGAAGAGAACATGGTTAGACAGAAAACTCATGATCAAGCAATCACCTCTTCTCCACCATTCCCAGAAAGATTAATCATACCTCGCCCAATTGAACATCCTGATTTTGATCTTCTAGGAGAATTGAAAAATTTGTGTATAAAAATAGCACTCCTCCAGGCTATTCAAGACATCCCAATTTATGCAAAAACTATTAAGGAATTATGTATGAAAAAGCCAAAGAGGAAAATAAAAACAAATCCAACTGTCCATGTAGTCGGTACCTTATCTGATTTACTATTAGGAAGAGAAGCACCTATAAAATATGAGGACCCAGGAAATCCTATAGTCATGGTGCAAATAAATGGATGCTCCTTCCCCAATGCCCTAGTCGATTTAGGAGCAGCAATCAATATTCTTTCAACCACAACTTGCCAAAAGCTTGGCATTACATCCTTGGACCCAACCAAGACCTTGTTGGAATTGGCTGACCGATCAGTAGTCAAACTAGAAGGCACATTACAGGATGTAATGGTGTCTGTAGACTCTTGGGAATACCCTGCAGACTTTTTGATCATCAATCCTAGAAACTGACTCGATGGACATCCCTTAATTCTAGGAAGACGTTGGCTAGCAACTGCGGATGCTTACATAAGTTGTCGAATAGGCAGCATGACTATAGCAAGAGGATGTAATGTAAAGAATTTAGCCTTATATCCTCCATCTTAGCCAAGTTTAACAATAATCAAAACCAGAAAACAACCTGTATCATATCTAACTGAAAACATTAGGTCACCGCTAACCATCGAAGATGCTCTCGAATTTAAGGATGAAACAAAAGATGACATCATTAACACCTACATTAACCAACCATATGCCGGATCCCATCTAAAATGTCACATGATTCAAGCAGCATTCAATAGCGAATAGAAGAAGATCCCCTAAAAGATATTAACGATCAATCAATACCAACCACCTCTGTTTATAACAGCAAAACCATAGAAATTGAGCCAGGAAAAACTTTGAATATTAACGAAAACTTGACTACTGGCCAAGAGTAGAAGCTTGTTCAACTCTTGAGAAAATATAAAGAGGCCTTTTCATGGGATTACCCGGACATGAAAGGGATTGATCCCCAATTATGCATGCACCACATTTATACAAAGAAGGATACCAGGCCCATTCGACAACCTCAATGGAGGTTAAATCCTCATCTTAAAGATATTTTTAAAACTGAACTACAGAAATTGCTAGATGTAAACTTTATCTACCCAATATCTGACAGCAAATGGGTCTCTCCATTAGTAGTGGTGTCGAAAAATAATGGAAAGTGGTATATATGTGTTGACTATAGAGAGCTTAATAAAGCAACCCAAAAAGACCATTTTCCCCTTATGTTCATTGACCAGGTCTTGGACACATTGGCAGGAAAAAAATTCTTTTCTTTCCTAGATGGCTTTAGCGGATACAATCAAATTCAGATTTCCCCTAAAGATTAGGATAAGACTACCTTTACCTCCCCTTTGGGAACATTCACTTACATGGTCCTACCTTTTGGGTTGTGCCATGCACATGCCAAATTCAGAGGGCTATACTTAGCATTTTTTCAGATCTGATAAATGAAGGGCTCGAGGTGTACATGGATGACTTTACACGTTACGGAGATGACTTTGAGCCAGCATTACAAACATTAGAGAAAGTTCTGCAAAGATGCATTGCCACCAGACTCTGTCTAACACTGAAAAATGCCACATAATGACTACATGAGGGCCTCATCTTGGGTCACTATATCTCAGCTGCTGGAATCTAGGCAGATCCAACAAAAATTTAGATAATTCTTTTAATACCTACTCCTTCTACACAAACAGAGGTACTCATTTCTTTGGGATTTTCTGGTTATTATAGAAGGTTTATAAAGATTTTTTCTCAGATTGCTACACTGTTATATGCACTAACAAGAAATATTGATTTCATTTGGTCAGATAAATGTGACAACGCTTTTGAAGATTTAAAATGGCTTGTATCAATAGCCCCAATGTTAAGGGACCCAAACTGGGATCTGCCATTCCAGATTTCATCTAACGCTTCAGACACAGCCATAGGAGAAGTTCTCGGCTAGGAAGAAGATAAAAGACCATATGCAATATACTATCTTAGAAAAAATCTATCTCCTGCTGAATTAAATTATACTGTTATTGAAAAAGAATTTTTGGCTGTAACATATGCTATCAATAAATTCAGACATTATATAATAGGATACCATGTGGTTTTATACATTGATCACTCTGATATTAAATATCTAGCCAATAAACCAGTTACAAATGGAAGAGTGACAAGATGGTTGATTCTTTTGCAGGAATTCAATATAACAATTAAAGATCGACCAGGAAAAGAAAATCTAGTAGCAGACTTCCTTTCATAAATGCCAAAGTCAGATGACTCAGCAGCAGTAGAAGACTAGTGTCTAGATGAACATTTATTTGCTGTAATAGTGAAAAAACCATGGTACACGGATGTCGCAAATTATTTGGCAGTGGGAAAATTACCCAAGCACCTGACGCCTAATGAAAGAAAAAAAATAGTGTAGCACAACACGCAATTCTCTTGGATCGGGGGCTATTTATTTCATACAGAAGCTAATATGCACATTAGAAGATGCATCAGGGAAGATGAAGTTTTTGACATTTTGAAAGCATGCCATGATGGGCTGTGTGGTGGAAATTTTGTAGATCGCAGCATTGGTCACAAAGTTTTAAAGATGGGCTATTATTGGCCCAACATTTTCAAAGATGCCAAGATGTTTGTCCAGGCATGTGACAGTTTCCAGAGAATGGGACGCCCTGAGCAGTCTGACGAGATGCCCCTGCATCCTATAGTCATTGTACCTTTTGAGCGATAAGAATTAGACTTCATCGGTCCAATAAACCCATCCTCTAATCAAAAGACATATATATTAGTTGCAACAAAGTATGTGACTAAATGGGTGGAGGTAGAGGCACTACCAAGGGAAACAGAGGATTCGGTAATCCACTTTGTTTTCCAACTATTCGTGTGATATGGCTTGCCTAGAGAGGTAATCACGGATGGAGAGCCACAATTCATAGGCCATAAGATCACTGCAACATTAAATAGTTGCCATATCATGCATAGAATCATGACTCCATACCACCCATAGGAAAATGGCTAGGTAGAAAGCACCAATAAAGTGGTCGAGGCAATACTCACAAAAACAGTTGCATCACATAAATGTGAGTGGGCTACTCAATTGCCAAAAGCCCTGTGGGCATACCGTATGACATGGAGAAATACCATGGGATATTCCCCATACCAATTAGTGTTTGGAAAATAACCTATCTTCCCAATTGAATTTGAAATCCAGACATTGAGGATAGCTCAAGAGGTAGGCTTGGACTTAAACGAGGCACAAAATAATAGGCTACATCAAATCAATGAATTGGATGAAATCTGGCTATCAACTCTTCAACACACTGCACTAATCCAATAGCAAAGAGTGAAATGGCATGATGCCCTTATTAAAAAGAAGATCTTCTACGAAGGAGATTAGGCACTCCTGTATGATTCTAGGTTCCAGGATTTCCCCGGAAAACTCCATACCAGATGGTTAGGACCTTATGAGATAAAAAGGTGCATGATAATGGCACCATCACATTAGCCACCATTGATGGGTTTGGTTATTCTTTTAAAGTGAATGGACATCGAATACGACTTTATCACAAACCGCTTACCAGGGAGTCCCTTTGCCAATAGTTACGAGAAGATTCCACTATACAAATTCTTGCTGAGGAGGATAATCCATCCTCAGCATTGACCCAGTGAATAATTTATTTGTTTTTGAATTTTGTACATAAATTTTTCTTTCTATTTTGATTGAATTTGCTTGTATAAACTGTAAATAAACTCTTTTTTTTCCTTTGTTGTTCCCTCTAAGGAATAGCTAGTGTTTCCTCCAAAGAACGACTGTCATTCCCTCTAAGGAACAACAATTTTGTGTACATATTTTCATGTTGTTCCCTTAAAGGAACAGTTGTTGTTCCCTTTAAGGAACAGTTGCCATTCCATTTAAGGAATAACAGTCTCCTATATATTTGATTTTCATGTTGTTCCCTTTAAGGAACAGTTGTTGTTCCCTCTAAGGAACAACTGTCGTTCCCTTTAAGGAACAACAGTTCCATGTGTACTTGTTTTTGTTGTTCCATTTAAGGAACAACTATTGTTCCCTCTAAGGAACAACTGTCATTCCATCTAAGGAACAATAGTTCCATGTATATTCGATTTTCGTGCTATTCCATTTAAGGAACAACAGTGTCATATGCATTTGCTTTTTGTTTTTCCCTTTAAGGAACAGTTGTTGTTCCCTTTAAGGAATAACAACCATTCCCTCTAAGGAACAACAGTTTCGTGTGCGTTTTCTTTTTGTTGTTCCCTTTAAGGAACAACTGTTGTTCCATCTAAGGAACATCAATCGTTCCCTCTAAGGAACAACAATTTCGTATGCATTTGCTTTCTGTTGTTCCCTTTAAGGAACAGTTGTTTTTTCCTCTAAGGAACAACAGTCATTCCCTCTAATGAACAATATTTTCGTGTGCGTTTTATTTTTTTTGTTCCCTTTAAGGAACAATTGTTGTTCCCTCTAAGGAACAACAGTTTTTCTCTCTAAGGAACAACAGTTCTGTGTGCGTTTGCTTTTTTTGTTGTTCCCTTTTGGAACAGCGATCATTCCCTCTAAGGAAAAATATTTCCATGTGTATTTGCTTTTTTCTATTCCCTTTAAGGAACAACTATTGTTCCCTCTAAGGAATAATAGTCATTCCCTCTAAGGAACAACAATTTAGTGTTGTTGTTCCCTTTAAGGAATAGTTGTTATTCCCTCTAAGGAACAGCTGTTGTTCCCTCTAAGGAACAACAGTTTTGTTTGGGTTTGTTTTAGTGTTGTTCCCTCTAAGGAACTGTCATGTGGAAAGAGTCAATTTTGCGGACAAAACCGACCTCCCTAGAAGATAAGGCTTTCTAGTGACAAACAAGACAATCAAGCATTATCTTTCCCTAAATATGCATTTAAAATACAAGCAACTAGGTGTTTAAAGCATACCTTTAGTCCAACGCTGTTTGTAGCAGTCCAGCCTCTCCGATCCAGATGAGCTCCTCCTTCTCTTTGAAACCTGCATTCACTAACAAGAAAACGATTACATAGCACCTGAATAACTCATAAAATAAAACATATTCATCATAAAGACCAAGGAGTATATGAAACAAATTATATATAACAACTTGTTGAGAAAAATGAACTTAATTGTATTAATTGGAAACAAAAGAAACCATTACAACCAGTGCCTTGCTGTTGTGCAGGTCCCTCCCAGGGTCCAACAAGAGTTCTCCTTTACTTTGATCAGCTCACCCACTTCCAAATGAAGCTAAAAAAGGATGGGAATCTCTCCTCTCAAGCTCTATAAGGGAGTCCTAATTTCAGCAGCATCTACCCTTAGGAATGTTCAGCTTTCAACCTCCCCTCCCTCTGGCCCAATGCCTGTATTTATAATGCTTTGGAGGAAGTTAATCAGGTCCACCATGAATGGTATAAGCCCCTCTTTCAATGGATAGCTCCCCTCTTCATGGGATAAGTTCCTCTTTCATAGGGATGCATGAACCATCTGGAGGCGCTCAATACACGTCAAACCATCTTCTAGAATGCTCTAGATTTGACCACAAGTAAATTTTTTGAAGTAAAACTTGCACCTTTTGACCTTTACAGGAGTACGTACCCACCCCTTTACAGACAGAGCGTACAAGTACGCAGGTAATGTGAACTTGAGGTGCGTACACGCAGGTAAGGTTAAGAGAAACTGTGTAACCAGAGTTAATTGACATTTTAAGAACTTTCTCTCTTTCTTGGAGCTTGACATGAGGAGCAGAGGTATAAGACTTGCCAAGGAGGATAGTATGACAGTTTACGGAGCCATACTAACTGCAAATAGTCATGGTGACAAATTTTAGTGTAACAGATTGTCCCCTAAAGTGCGAAGCCTAGATTAGGGTTTCATATCATCTAGGAAGGGTGAAGTACTTTATCATTTCAAGGATTATCTTGTGGAGAGCCCAGTCGGAACCTGCCAATATTCAACACAAAATACATATATAAGATCATATCATCATTGAGGTAGGCATTCCCATACACAGATTGAAAACTTTAACTAACAAACTAACTACTGCTCTGATATAGGAATGATTTTGCAGTACATCATAATCATAGACTCATGTAGACACAGTATGGACGCAGCCATCTGTTTATGATTAGTCTACTATATAATGAATACAAAACTCCTCGCAGCTTGGATGGTGGAAACTAGATCCAGGGTCTTCATTTCTGCTTTCCGAAATAGTACGATTCTATCCATGCGAATAAATGAGTTGATGTCGAACATGGTAGAAACCACTTGATTACCAGTCGATGATGTAAACTGTTAACAAGTGTGAGAGAGACCACCAGTGATGTCAATGGTTCTCAAAGTACCCAGTACAATCCATGAGATGTGAATGAATGAGTTGATGTCGAACATGTCACGGAATCCTTCGATCGAAAGTCAATGATGTAAACCGTCATCAAAGGCGAGAAACCTACCATTGATGCATGCAGATTTCAAGGTACTAATGATTTCTAGGTCATCTTTCTAGATAATGTGTTGATGTCGATAGAAAGTGACCCGTTGCAGGCAAGCCCACAACACGAAATCATAGATCAAGTTGAAGAAATGTAGCTGTAAGGACTGACTCAGGGATGGTCAAAATGGACGATGGGTATTTTGCAGATGAATGGTTTATTTACAGTGACCTCTTGAACACATAACGACACGACAGATGGCTTGGTGACAATTGACCCAAAGTTAATACCCGGAACCGGCTGAAGATTTTCAATGTGGTTTGATCAACTGTTAGGCAAAGGATTTCCCAACTCAGGTGAATGGAAAGTGTCGTGTTCAAGAGTGGTGATAAGGTTTCTTCTGAGACAAAGGATAACAAATAGGCTCATTTTTCTCTCTTTTCCGCCACCATTTCTGGCAAGTACCTCTTTATTTTTTACAAGCTTGAGGAGGATAACATATGCTTGATTATAAGCTCATCCTTTGGATGAGTCCAACTTAGTTTAGATTTGAACCCTAAGAAGGAGTGGTCCGTTCCTGTTTGTAATCGAACAGGTCCTTTACTGTGAAATTTTAACGAGTCCAGTATAGGAGAAACTCGACGTTTTTCAATTTTAGAGAGTCTGAAAAAACTTAAGAAGACTCCAGGGTTGACCTTTTTCGTAAATTTGTGTCTCCCAAGCCCGAAAAAGTATAAAATAATACTTGAGAGAACCGCTTGATCTTTACGACCAAGGAGTACTTTCATGATTAGTGTCTTTGACCTGAAAAGTAAAAAGCAATCAAGGACACGTCGTTTTATTTCCAATATCGAATTTGAAAATCCGGCAATCTTTTCATGTTTTTACGGTCAGAAAAGGGCTATAAGAGGACCGTATTTTAATTCCATTTTAACGAGTGTAAAAGAAACGCTCGGCAATCTTTTCATGTTTTAGGAGTCAGAAAACGGCTTAAAGATGACTCTGATGTTTTTGTTTGTAAAAAATGACAATTTTCCCTGAAAACCTTTATCCTGCACAAAAACTAACACATTACTCATACCTGTTTAAAGATAGATAAAAATACTTTGAAAAATACCTTTTCATGGTGAAAAATAAACAAATTTACCATTTATTTACCCAAAAAACCTATAAAAAGGGCTTTTACCAATTCATTTTTACCATTTTACTGTTGAGGAGAGAAAAAGGGCTTTGGCAAGAAACTTCCTGTGGACATTGCAGAGAATCCGACCGTCGAAATCGAACGCCTTCTCTTTCAGGTATTCTACAACATCCTCCTCTTCATTTTCATCCGTTTAGAATTTGTTTTTAGGCCCTAGTTTCATTTTTTGGAGGCTTTGGGGTTTCAAGATCCACCTTTTGGGGTACGCAGGTGCCACACTAGGGACATGCGTACCCCGACATTTTATCAGTTGGGAAAATGGCGGGCGTACGCAACTTGCCTTAAAGGAACCCGCGTACCCACGCTCTATTCCTAAGGGCCGGGTGCGTACTCCGCACAAAGGGTTTACAAACCCCAAATTCTCCAAATTGGACCAACAATTTTTGATTTTATGGATTCTAATGGATGTTTTCTGGTGTGTAGACTGCCCACCATGCTTGATTGGCACAAGAGAGAGCACGAAGATGTTGATTTGGCCGCCATTAATCATCAACCGTCCATTGATGCTTTGAAGGCATGCGACCTTTACAAATATTGGGCCATACCTGGCATGAGGGCCCAGGTGCGCTTTCTAGAGTGGCTGGTAGAGAGATGGAACGTCCAGGAACAGTGCTTTTACATTGGAGGGAACCAGCTCGAGATAGAGCCCTTAGATATCTACTTCCTCACTAGTTTGCCCAAGAGCGGCGAACAGTTGACTCTGTTCGGGACTAGGCCGGGTGGCCAGTCCATCGCTAGTCTCCGACAAGAGTGGTGTAACACTCAGTCTCAGGAGAAGGGGATAGAGATCAAAACTATATCCCGACCTGAACTTATGGTGATTGCTTTTACAGTTACCAGACTTTGCGGGGCTGCCGCTTTACACATTGCCACTGGATCCCAAATGCGGATGGCGATTGATTGCTATCGGGGCACCATTTTCAACTGGTGTGATGATGTGTTGGCCAATTTAAAGGGCCAACTGACTAGAACCAAAAATGGACAGCTAAAGACTTTTGGTTATGGGCCTTTAGTTGTGAGTTTTGCCTTAGAGATGGTTCCGACGTTGATCCCACAGCAGCTCACTGTTGAGGTTGGGCCTCCCCGAGAGCCTAAATTGATGCGATGGGTTGCGGTTATGGCCCGTCATCCTGACGAGGGCACGGAGGTTGTCCGATTTTCTCCGAAGTACTTTCACTGGTTGGAGGACCAGATCTTTTCTATACAGGATTTTCCTTATTCCGGAGTTGATTTTCGTGGAGATCCGGACATGGTTCTTCCACCGGGAGAACAATGGGATGACACAGGTAATTCATTTTTCACAAGTTTTTAAATTATCTATTTTTTTTTGTTTTTTATATCGTCTCAAAACTGACAGTAATAATTTTCAAAATGCAGATGTAGGCCCACGTTGTCCAGCCAATCTCCGGCCTTTCAAGAGGAGACTACCAGTTGCACCGGCACCGGCCCCACGGGACGAGGCCACAGAGACCCTAGCTGAGTTGGAACAAGACCTAGAGCATCTTACAACAGACATACCAGAGACTACTATAGATGATATTCCTATCAGGCTTCAGCGCTATGTAGTCGCAGTCCCAGGACCTTTTAGGAGGTTCTTGTGTAGGGTGGCTCATGCAGTGGTGTCGTATAGAGAGCATCACCAGTGATTGGATGGTCGTTTTTGTAGACACATGTGACATTTTGGTTTTTTGTACTTATCATTTTTTCTGATCATAAGGTGTTTTTCAACCTATGATCGAAGACGATGTATTTTCTGACACAATCCTATCTATATATATCATTATTACCGGCTTATCTTGTTAAACATGTGTGATGAAATGTTTTTAAATTTACATGTATGATTATTGCAAATGTCTGTTTAACATTCAAGAAGCAATTGCATCTGCTAATGTATTTAAACACCTTGGAATATGCTGATATTCAATGTAATCAAATTCACGTTCCAAGAGATGCACTCTCAAAAATAACCTTAATAACACTGGATTTCTAATGGCATACACTCTATTAAGCTGTAATACAACAAGTTTAGAATCTAACCTCACTATCAAACTCCGAATCCCAAATGAGATAGATTCAGACAATAACTCAATCACTGCACTGTACTCGGCAATGTTGTTTGTTGTTTGACCGAGGCTCACCCCATGCATAGAAACTAACTCGTCAGAGGGCGAATAGATAACCCAAGCTACGGAAGAGATATTCCGTGTACTATGACAAGCGCCATCAGCAAATCCAATGTATGTTTGGAGAGGCATCGACATCTGCAAACATCAAGGGTAAAACCAAGATAAGCAGAATAACGACGAAAAACACAATTTCTAAGCTAAGCACACTGTCTAAACTAAAAAACACACCAGTTAGAAAGAAAAACCTAACCTAACTAAAATCTCCATACCCATCATTTAAGCATAATACCTCTTTAGGTAAAGTCCATTTCTGGGTTTACCCAAAGAGTCCCCGTCAAAGTCTACCAGCTCATAGGCCGCTTTTGCTAGCTTCCGCTTGACAATATAGGGCCCATGCCACATAGGAACGAATTTTCCAGCACCTAATTTATCGTTAGCTTGATCATATAATAGCACTAGGTCTCCTTCCGAAAAATTTCGAGGGGTCACATTTCGATCATACTGAGCTTTCATACGTTTTGCATGAGTCTCGATCGCCAATGCAGCATCACGTCGAGTCTCATCTAATTGAGCTAAGTATAATAAACGCTTCTCCTCTTCGGAAGTAGCTGGAAGTAATTCGATGGCCATTTGAAGTGACAGAATTTCGCATTCAATGGGAAGCATAGCTTCCAAACCATAAACTAGTTGGAAAGGAGTGAACCCTGTTGATGTTTTCACTGAGGTTCGGTATGCCCAAAGCGCGGAAAATAACATGTTGTGCCAATTCGACTGATGAATACCAATGATTCATCGAATCATGATAACTAAAACTTTGTTTATGGACTCAACCAGACCATTCGCTTGTGGATAATAAGGAGTTGAGCTATCGTGACGTAAACCAAGCTGGCCTGTAAGTTCTGTCATCATAACGTTTCGAAAATGGCACCCATGGTCAGTGATTATCGCTTGTGGAACACCAAACCTAGCAATTATGTGATTGAATATGAAAATTGCAGCTTTCTTTACGTCTGCCTCGAATGTAGGCTTCACCTCGGCCCACTTAGTAAAATAATCAACCGCAAGGATGATATACGCATGCCCCCCGGCCGAGTGAGGGTTACATGTAATAAAATCGATACCCCATTTGGCAAAAGGACCAACGGCAATTATAGGGTGGAGAGGAGCAGGTGGAGCGCTCATCTTGTGATGATATCTCCATACCACGGATCTAAAGTGCTGATGAGAAATAAAGATTCGTCTGCAATGGGTTCCTCTGCCACAGTTTCTGTGTCAGCACGCGGGAAATCACACATTAACTCTGCAAAAACTAAAGATTTCTTAGACTTAGATTTTTCAAATTTCAAGTCGAACTATTGCAGGATAACGATCCATTTAGAGTACTTTCCCCCTAGCAATTGTTTAGTCAAAATGTAGATCATAGGGTTGCAATCCGAAATGACTGTAGCTTTACGGAGTAGAATGTAGTGACGAAAACGTTGGACAGCTTGAACGGCTGCCAATGCCAATTTCTCCACATGTGAATATTTGAGTTCAGTTGGATTTAACATCCGACTAAGGTAATATATCACATGTTCCGTTCCGAATTCGTCTTCCTGAACTAAGACCATCCCTATGGTGGAATGGGAGGCGGCGAGGTACAAAAAGTAATCCTGGTTGTAGTTGGGAGGATGCAGCAACGGCGCATGGGTCAACGCGTGCTTGAGTGCATCAAAAGATTTCTAAGCTATCTCATCCCAAGAGAATTGAGTGTTCTGTTTCAACAACCGGGTAAAACCCTTTGTAACCTCGGCGTAGTTAGGAATGAATCGTCGTAAAAAGTTTGCTTTCCCCTGCAAACTTTGGAGTTGGCGAAGACTCGAAGGAGGAGGCAATTTGATGATAGCTTCGACCTTCGAGGGATCGACACAAATGCCGGCTTTCGAAACTACAAATCCTAGCAATTGTCCCACTTCTATACAGAAGACACATTTGTGTGGGTTCAAACGAATTCGATAATGCCTACACCTCATTAAGGTTGCTCGTAAATGGACAAGGTGATTAGCTCGATGTAATGAATGAGCAGGAAAATCATCGAGATACGGTTGTACAATGTGTTTGATGTCATGAAACGCATAAGACATCGCCCTTTGAAAAGTGGCTCCGGTGTTATTAAGCCCAAAAGGAAATTTGCAATAAGCAAATGTCCCCCATGGACAAATGAAAGTCGTTTTTTGTTGATCGGCAGGTAGAATATTGATTTGATTGTAACCGGAAAAACCGTCCATAAAGGAAAATATTTCATTGCCGGCACAATCGTCAATTATTTGATCGATATAGGGTGTTGGATAGTTGTCCTTTGGACAAGCTCGATTAATGTCCCTATAGTTGATACATATTCTTATTGTTCCATGTTTTTTGTTAACTGGAACAATATTCGATACCCAATTCGTTAACGGGATCGGATAAATGAACCCTGCTTTCAACAGCTTCTCAACTTCTACTTTAATTGCAGCCGCTTTTCGTGGGTGAATCTGACGCAAACGTTGCCGGACGGGTTTAGCATCCGGGTAAGTCTTGATCTCATGGACAACAATCGCGGGATCAATTCCTGGCATTTCCTCATAGGACCAGGCAAACACGTCGCGAAATTCTTGAAATAGGGCCTTGTATGTCTGAATTTCGTCATCTGAACACGAGGCACCTATATGAATGTGCTCAACAATTCCGGGATTGACTGAAATGTCAATGGGAATAGTGTGAGAGATGTTTCCCAAATTCAGCTCTGAATCAGGATGTTTCATTGGATTCTGAGCTTCTTTGACATATTCAGCTGTAAATATTGATGAGAAATCATTTTCAAAACGATCATTCGCAGGTAAAAACGAAGATCTGTGATGGAGATCTTCCCATGGTAAATTGTCTACACACAGGACTTCACGAAGTTGCTCTTCAGATGACACAACTTCGGGAAACGTTATTAACTCCGAGGTTGACGTGAAAAGTGATTCCTCACGGACCACATTCATTTGGTCGATTTTGGTTGAACGCGGGTCGGTAAAAGACTGCATGGCTTCATAAGCAATTTCATATGGACTCAAAGGCATAGCATCACCAAATGAGTCTATATCAGATTCAGAAGGAACGATCCAAGGATCGTCATAAACAATGGTGTCTGATGTAATCATATGAATAGATGCAAATGAAGACAAGGCGTTGATTGGAGGAAAAGGAAAAGTTCCTAGTAAACCGACATCTTTAACTAATCCTACTCCAACATCCTTATAAGGGATAGTCGTTTTACCGACATGCTGGATACTCTCTGAAGAGGCTGGGTCGGATGAAAAGTAAGCCAGCTGGTCTATTGTTACGATCTTGCCATTATATGGAAACTTTATTACTCGGAAGACCGATGAAACGACCGCTGTCATAGCGTAAGACCAACTTCGACCCAAAAGAAGGTTGTAGTCTAGAGGGGCATCAACCACCTCCACATCTAGACTAACGGTTTTTCCTTCAACCCCTATAGGCAAATCCTGTAGAATGCCAAATGGATGAAACCCACGGCCATCAAAGGCCTTAAGAATTGTCGGGGATTGATTTAGTGAAGGAGAACCAAGCGATCTCCAACACTGTATCGACATAATACACATGGAAGCTCCCTCATCAATTACAGTCCGATGAATAGGCCTGTTTTTTGACTATCACTGGGATTTGGAAAGCCATTTGATGAGGTAAATGCGGTGTACTATTTTCTAGATCAAAGATTATTAGGTTTGGGTCCTGAACATCAACAGCTCCTATAGCCGACAAAAGTAATTTACGTTGTGCTGGGCATGATTGCAGCACTTCCAAAGCCGACATTGCTGAGGGTGAAACAGCTAAATCCTCAACAATGTTGTAATTCTGGGCCACTCTCGCATGTGGATTGAAAGCAGACCTTCGAAGTACACCCTTGGCAGGCGGTTTGATTACTAAGTCCGGGTTAGGTTTCTCGATCTGTAGTGGATCGGAACCGGGAGCTGAGGTTGATGGATTAGAATGAGAAGATTCTGCTTCTTTGCCATCAATAGGACTTTTACTACCATAATCTTGCGATCGAGTCGCAATCCTTACATGAGACATGATCAATATGGGTTCTTCACTGGCACTCGAGGAAGAACCTATCATCTTACTCTCCTGTTTTGGAAATGGATCTTTCAAAACAGCAGGAGTTGGGGAACACTTAACGATTTTCACAACCTCGGCCCGATGAGGGCAATCTCTTGTAAAATGATCCTCTTCACAAATAAGACAAGGATATCGAGGTTTGCGTTTTTCGTCATTGGTTTCCGACTTTTGAGTTTTCTCCTTTGGAGTTTTGTCTACTTTATTCTTCTTCTTACCTTTCTTTTTCCCACCGGATTTTGATTTAGCCGTAGATGACTCGACAGCGTGAATATCGGCGGAAACTTCAGTAGAAGATTCTCTTGTCGGGGAGTCTGGTAAGGTTATAATAGGAGAAGAATTCTTTGACGATTTCTTCTTGCTTTTAGTATTCACCGTACCAATCATGCCATCAGCGGCATGAGACCCCGAAGGAGCAGCAGCGATTTGATTTGACTTAGGAAGATCTGGGATCTTTTCATGTAACGTACCTGACTTAGTGTAAACTAAGTCAAGGTACTGCGCTTGAGCAATCACTTGCTCCTCAGTAACTACTCCGGCCTTAGCTACGTCTTCAGTAATCTTCGGTAACAATGATTTAACAAACCATTCAGCTAAGATTTGGTCCGGGATAAAAACTTTCACTAATCGCCTTCGACGTCTCCATTCATGAATATGATCGGAAATATAAGTGGACGTCGATTGTTTTAATGAAGTTAGTAACTCCGTGCCATTATCATATCTGACCAGAAACTGAAAATGAGTTAGGAACGAGGTAGCTAACTGGCTAAAATTATAAAAAGAGGCCCGTGGTAACTCAATGTACCACTTGGCCGCAAGACCAATGAGAGTACGCTGGAAAAGACGTAAGCGGATCGAATCATCCGAGATGGAATTAGAGGCACACCAGAGGTGGTAAGTCATCACATGATTCGATGGGTCCTCTCCAGACTTACCTTCGAACTTAGGTATGTCACTGGGCAACTTATTTGGCATTGGCAGCCAGAACGGAAGATAATTTATTGGATCGTTCGTTAGGCGCGACAAGTCTGGTAAATCCAAAGTTGCGATAAACGGTAATTGACGCTTAGGATCCCTAAAACTCTGGGTCACGAGACCAGTCCCAGGAGGAGGATATCCAAGATAACTAGGAATAGGAATCGCGTTCGGGATATTGTATCCTCCCGGAAAACCAGGATTAACCAGACCGTACTTGGGTTGTTGTGATTGTTGATAAGTGTACCCAGGATACGGTTGATATTGGTAAACTGGCTGCTGGACAGCAGGCCCGTATTGGTACTGTGCCTGGTACGGTTGATAAGTGAATTGTGGTTGACTTTTGACAACCGTACTTAAACCAGGTTGTCCTACAGGCATCTGAACCGTAGTTTGAATCGTGGATCCAGAAAATGGTAAAGATGTCTGAGGAGTAGTTACAGAGACAGTAGAAACCGGAGCTGTCGATACTCCAGAAGTAAGTGGGGTAGACTGAACAGATGTTGCGGTAGTTGTAGCAGTCGTTTGAGATGGAGTACTAGGTGCAATAGGCCCAGACTGAGAAACTACCGAAGGTACAGAAGTTTGAACATTAGACTGGACTGGTTGCTGGGGCGAACCAGAAACTAAAGGTTGTCTAGTTTGAGATGACAACTGTACGCTTGGCTACAATACCTGTTGAACTTGCGATGGATCCCACACTATGTTCATTCCGGGGTATTGACCCATGACAGGTTGAGGATATTGAGATCCATAACCAGATTGAGGGTAGGATTGGTAGCTGAAAGGTACATTTCCCGTACCTTGAACATAAGATTGACCTTGGGGTGGTTGGTAACCTTGACTCGAGTACTGACCTTGGGGTAGATACCCCTGAGGTAGGTACTGATACTGGGGTTGACCTTGAGGTATAAATTGGTACTGAGGTTGACCTTGGGGTACATATTGAGGCTGGGGTTGACCTTGAGGAATGTATTGCACCACGGGTACATACTGTCCTTGAGGTTGCCCCCCGGATGCAATTTGTGTACCTTGAGGTTGCCCCCCAGGCAGTAACTAGCCACCTTGAGGTTGAGAACTAGGAATTGAACCTGACATCATGTAAATGTCTCCTACACCCAACGGTTTATTACCATTGTTTCCAGTTAATAACCCATGTTCAATGGGTTGAGGAGATGCTCCTGCAAAAGTACTAGAAAGTGACTGATACCCAGAGGGAATAGAAGGACCGCCGTACAGAAAAGATTCAGGCGATTGAGTAAACATGGACGACTGACCTGACATATTTATAGGAGTATAAATGCCTCCAGGTGGATAAGGAGCACGAGGTGGAGAAAAACTTGACCCTGAGTTGTCCAAATAATTAGTTAACGAAAGATACCAAGTAGTACTTCTAGGTGGACTGTAAAAAATGGATTCACGCTCCCTTAAATCAATAGTAGGTTGATTTTCAGGGATAGGGACGCCTATTTCTTCTTCTGGAGCAAGTTCTTCAATAGCTATCAAGCCAGAAGGAAGATTTTCGGTGATGACTCTTTCTACCCTAGGTGAATCAGGAGCACTAGAAGTTGGAGTAACAGGTTCAAATATCTCAGGTTCTTCACCTATATCACTAGTAGATGAAAAGCTACCAGCAAGCTCGGAAAATGAAATAGCTTCGGGATTATAACCTGTTTCTAGACTTTGGTAATCTGGATGGACTACCAACGAAGACTCTCCTTCTTCAGGTGAACCTACTTTACTGCCACTAGGAGTTACAAGGACTTTCAAACCTTCGTAATGACCTGGGACGTCTTCAGGAGGTTGGCCCCGAAGTCTACGGGACTTCCTCAACAAATCGGCCACGGTTACAATCTCAGGAGACTGGCCCCGAAGTCTACGGGACTGTCTCAGTAATTCAGCCACAGTTAAAAACTTTTAACTACTACACACGCAAACAAAGTAAAATCTCAAAACAAACCGCCTAAAGTCTCTAAAGAACAAAAAAAATTCGAATCACACGCCTAAAGAATCTAGGGCGTCAAACCATACACAAACAGTAGCCTTCCGAACCGAAAACACTAGTTGGTGATGAAACCCAACATCGCCGAATTCAGTACAAAAGTGGCGGGTGGAACAGTTACCCCGGCAACATACTTAATGAATAGACCGGCACAAGTTCCTCCACTTTAACCGTCTCGAGTGAAGTGAACCCCCCGGAAAATCCAAGTGAGTCTAGCCGACGTCTGCTCCAGGTACAATGGGATCTTCCCTCCACCGTCACCTTGGGTAGAACCCTAAAGATAATGGTCACTAAGGTCACCAACAACAACAAATATACCTGGGGGAACAGTTTACGATCCGATAGCATGCAAGGGCAGAGTATCAAGTTCAATCCCCTTGTCGGCTCCTTGACAATAATCCAAGGTTTACCAACAAGTGACCCCAGGCTCCTCGACAATGGTTAATCTAAGGTTTACCATTTGTAGTACATGCGTATCCGGCGTCGTTCCCAATGAAGGAGGATTGATCCCTTCACTGGTTCGGACACGATCTCGTGCTTCTCCTTTAATAGGAGCTTTCCCAGAGCATAAATGTAACTATTGGATTTATCCTACCACAAGATGAGCTACTTGTTTGGTTTTGCTGTCTTGGAGAGTTAATTACTCTCCTACTCCAAGACACTAGCCTGATCTATATTGGTGTTTCAGAGCCCTAGTAAATAAAAAGTTGCTAAGTAAAGTTTACTTTAAGCATTAATTTTTATGGCTTTTCTTTAGGACAAAAGGTAGTGGAGATGAAACTGATGGTGTGTAGACTCGACTCAGATCCACTAAAAAGATGCACTTAAGATGATTTATACTATCTTTCCCTTTTTCAATGAATTCCCTAGCTAAGAGAGTTGGAGAATGCAAAATTGATATAAAGATAACTTTCTTGGCAATGAAAATCAAAGAAACAATCTCTTTATCTTTTCCAAAGCATACAACACATGACCACTAATTATTTCACGAAAACTTCCTTTCTCTTTTCAAAGACTTCAAACGCTACTAAAACAAACTTTTTCCAAAGAGATTTTTGTATTTTTTGCTATATTAACAAAGCATGTAAAACTACTTAACAAAAATCAATTTTAAAAAATCTATGACAATCAAATCAATTTTACCTAAAAGCGAATCTAAGAGAAATTCACCTAAAAGAAAATCTAATGAGGCAAAAGCCTACAAAGTATAATTCCAGGATGTTTTACTCAGTTACAATTCAACCAAGGACTAGTTCATGCAGAATCATAAACCAGTCAAAAACAAAAATCAAAATCTTTTGTTCTTTTTCTTAAGAATGAAATTCACAGCTTAACCAACAAGCTTTCTCGAAATTCCGCAAAGAGACAACATAAAGGTAGGTTTCTCACAAAGGTGGATTTTATGAAAGGTCCAACTCCTAAGAAGACTGAAAAGACCAGGGATATCCAAGGTTTTACAACTTCTAAAGCCAAAGTCACTATAGGACCAATGCAAAATTCAAGCCTAGGGCTAGAACTTCTATGAATTTCACTAAAACCCTTCATACTAATCAAACTGTTGGGTTGTGTTATATTCTTTCCACGACTAACCTACGTATTAGGTTGGGCGAACCTACCTATGGTTTTGTGCATGATTTTCGCACATGGTATTGGACGCGATGGTTTTTCGGTCCATGGTATTGGATGCTTCGGCATGTATAAATATGTATTGTAACTTTGAAAGGAATATAATGAAAAATCAAGCTGGTAGTCCCGGTTTTGGGATCCAGGGAAAAATATCTGTGCATATGTGTTTTATGGGTTATGCTCTCGCATTGTTTATTTTCTTTGTTTAAGAATTCGTATGCAGGTAATTTCTGTACAGGGTTAAAACCTACATTTGGTATCAGAGTTGTTTTGGCTTCAAGGGGACGCCTTTGTTGCTGAGGGGTTTCGCTCGTGCCTGTGGTAGACCCTGTTCAGTGGGAGATCTGCGAGATCGATTCTGGTGGTGAAAGAAGATGGTGAGCAGTGGAAAGATCAAGATTGAGAAGTTCAATGGTCAGAGTTTTGAGTTGTGGAAACTCAAGATGGAGGATCTGTTGGTCGATAAAGATCAGTGGATCGCGGTAGATCCGGGTACTAAACCATCGGGAGTGACCAATGAAGAATGGAAAAAATTGGATTGGAAGGCAAAGAGCACAATACGATTGTGTATCTTAGATTCAATATTGCTGAATGTATCAGGGGAAGCTACGGCAAAGGCTTTGTGGGTCAAGTTAGGGACTTTGTACCAATCTAAGTCTCTCGTGAATAAACTGTTCCTGCGGAAAAAACTGTATAACCTGAGGATGAAAGATGGAGACTCGGTGACAGAGCATCTGAATGCGTTTAATACTGTGGTAAGTCAATTATTATCTATTGATATTAAAATTTCAGATGAAGATAAGTGCATCAGTCTACTGTGTTCTCTACCAGATTCGTGGGATAGTCTGGTTATTGCAATAGGTAGCAATGCAACTGCTTTGCATTTTGATGAAATAGTCTCAGCCTTGCTGACGGAGGAGATGAGACGGAAGAATATGGACAACCAGAATGGTGATGCCTTGTCTGTACGAGGACGGTCCCAGAACAAAAACAAAAATAAGTCATCGAGTGGGAGATCTAAATCTAGAGGGAGATCTAAATCTCCAGGAAAACCTACAAAGGTGGTGTGCTGGAAATGTGGAAAGGAAGGCACTTCAGAAGGGATTGTAAATCTAAAGCTCCTGATAAAGGAAAGGGATCTGATGATCCTCCTTCTGTAGAGGCGAAAACCACCTCAGATGAAGGTGGGGATGTGTACTTGGCTTCTTCAAGTACACATGTATATCATGAGGCATGGTTGATTGACTCAGGTGCATCCTTTCACTTCACTCCCCATAGAGAGTGGTTCTGCGAGTATGAGAAATACGATGGTGGTGATGTCTTCTTAGGAGATGATAGGAAGGCTAGAATCATTGGTCGGGGAAAAGTAAAGTTGAAGTTGCAAGGTGGAAGGGTTAGAACACTTCTGGGTGTTCTACATATTCCTGCATTGGCCAGAAATCTGATTTCTGTAAGCAAGTTGGATGATGCAGGTGTAAAGACGGTGTTCGAGAAAGATACCTGCAAGATGGTTCGAGTAGCACTGATATTGATGCGGGGAGTTCGGATTGGAACTCTGTACAAGCTGCAAGGTAGCACTGTTGTTGATGGGTGCAATAGTTCTATGGTTCCTGAAAATGGAGTAGAAAATCTAGTGGTCTCTGGAGAGAAGACCATGTTGTGGCATCAAAGGCTTGGACATATTGGAGAGAAGGGCCTTTGAATACTTCATGGTAAAGGTATGGTAGAAGGTATGAATGATAGCTCTCTAGATTTTGATTTCTGTGAAAATTGTGTGTATGGGAAGTAGAATCGAGTGAGTTTCCCCTCTGGTGGTAAGAGGAAGAAACAGATATTAGAGCTTGTGCACAGTGATGTGTTTGGACCTGTGAAGGTTCCATCACTAGGTAAGTCTGTGTACTATGTATCATTCATAGATGACTTCTCAAGGAATACATGGATATATTTCCTTAAGAAGAAATATGAAGTCTTTGACAGGTTTAAAGAATTTAAGGCTCTAGTGGAAAATCAGACAGAGAAGAAGATAAAGGTGCTGAGGACAGATAATGGTGGAGAATTTTGTAGCAAGGAATTTGAAGAATTTTGTAAGAAGTGTGGTATAGCACGGCAGAAGACTACTCCATATACACCTCAGCAAAATGGAGTCGCAGAAAGAATGAACAAGACGTTGATGGAAAGGGCAAGAAGCATGCTCAGTGGTGCCGGGTTAGGACAGGAATTCTGGGCAGAGGCGGTGGATACTGCACGTTACCTGATCAACAGATCACCCTCATCAGCGTTGGAGGATAAGACTCCACAAGAAGTATGGACTGGTAAGAAACCCTCTCTTTCACATCTGAGGGTATTTGGATGTGATGCATATGTACATGTTCCAAAGGAGAAACGAACCAAGTTGGATAGGAAATCTGAAAAGTGCATCTTTATTGGGTATAAGGATGGTTTAAAGGGTTATAAGCTTTCGAACCCAGTCACACGGAAGGTTGTGTACAACCGAGATGTGGTGTTCAGAGAGGTAAAAGATGTTATTCAATCTGAAGTCCAACCAAAGGAACCTGAGAAGATAGAGTTTGAGCCAAAGGAGGAAGAATCAAACTCTGCAGCAGAGGAGGAATCAGAAGATGAAGAACCACAAACTCCGGCTGTGAGAAGATCAGGTCGAGAAAGAAGGCAGCCAGAAAGGTATAGTCCATCTGCTTTCAGTTCAAATTTTGCTTTGTCTGTTACTGATGATGATCCCAGAACTGTGAAGGAAGCAGTGGATTCAGAGGATGGAAAACTCTGGAAAGAGGCCATGGTTGATGAAATGGCATCTTTGCACAAAAATGAGGCTTGGGATCTGGTAGAGTTGCCGGCTGGAAGGAAACCCATTGGCAGCAAATGGGTGTTCAAGAAGAAGACTAATGCAGAAGGAAAGGTGGAGAAATACAAAGCTCGGTTGGTAGCAAAAGGTTATTCCCAGGTGCCGGGAATTGATTTTGGTGATATTTTTTCTCCTGTTGCCAAGGTAGCTTCTATTAGATTACTTTTATCTGTTGCTGCTGCTTTTGATTTTGAGGTAGAACAGATGGATGTGAAGACAACATTTCTTCACGGGGATTTGGAAGAGGAAATCTACATGAGGCAACCTGAAGGCTTTGCGGTGAAGGGTAAGAAAGAACTGGTATGCAAGTTAAAGAAGTCTCTGTATGGGTTAAAACAGTCACCAAGGATGTGGTATCAGAAATTTGATACATATATACGGGGACTTGGCTTCACCAGAAGCAAAGCAGATCATTGTGTGTATTTCAAATTAATTGGTGACCGTGTTATTTATCTGGTCTTGTATGTGGATGATATGTTGCTGGTTGGAAATGACAAAGCAATTATCCAGGATTTGAAGACCCAATTGTCCCCCAAATTTGACATGAAAGATCTTGGTGCTGCAAACTATATTTTGGGCATGGAAATTAAAAGAGATCGGGCAAGAGGAAGCTCTGGTTAAACCAGAGGAAGTATGTTGAGACAATACTGCAGAGGTTTAATATGCAGGATAGTAAACCGGTGAAGGTTCCTATTCCTGTAGGTGTGAGGTTATCTGCTGAACAGTGTCCCAAGACACAAGAAGAGGAAGAGGACATGTCCTGTGTTCCATATGCAAGTGCAGTCGGTAGCCTGATGTACGCAATGGTCTGTACTAGACCAGACATTGCACATGCAGTGGGAGTATTGAGCAGGTTTATGTCAAAACCTGGGAAGGAGCACTGGACAGCAGTGAAGCGGGTTTTCAGGTATTTGCGTGGCACTAGTGATTATGGTTTGTGCTACCAAGGAAGACCAGGATTGGACAAAGTGTTGGATATTCATGGTTTTGTTGATGCAGACTGGGCTGGAGATCTGGATCAGAGAAGATCTACAAGTGGGTATGTGTTTAACCTATTTGGAGGTGCAGTCAGTTGGATGAGTAAGAAACAATCTGTAGTGGCACTATCAACTACAGAGGCAGAATACATGGCAGCCACTCATGCAAGCAAGGAAGCAGTTTGGTTGCAGAGATTGTGTTCAAGTATGGGGTTAGTACAGGGAGCTATAAGAATAGACTGTGACAGCCAAAGTGCAATTTTCTTGGCAAAGAACCCTGCTTATCATTCAAAGACAAAGCACATTGATTTTCAGTATCACTTTGTGAGGGATATGATAGAAGACAAAAAGGTGTTGCTGGTAAAGGTGGACACTTTGAAGAATACTACAGATGCATTGACAAAATCTGTGAGCTCTGAGAAGTTCTCTTGGTGTAGAGAAACAATGGGTGTTTCAGGGCTGGAAAAATGACTAAGCTCTCCTGTGGCCCCCTGTGGAAAGAAAACAACAAGTGGGAGATTGTTGGGTTGTGTTATATTCTTTCCACGACTAACCTACATAGTTAAACGGGGGGTTAGAGGGGGGCGGTAGCCCCCCTTCGTTGCGCCGATTACGCAGCGGGGGGGTCACAGGGGGGCGGCAGCCCCCCCTGTCCGAGGGGTTTGAGGGGGGCGGGTAGCCCCCCTCTACGGGGTCCGGGGCAGCGCCCCGGGAAAAAAAATTTTGGACCCTATATTAGGTTGGGCGAACCTACCTATGGTTTTGTGCATGATTTTCGCACATGGTATTGGACGCGATGGTTTTTCAGTCCATGGTATTGGATGCTTCGGCATGTATAAATATGTATTGTAACATTGAAAGGAATATAATGAAAAATCAAGTTAGTAGTCCCGGTTTTGGGATCCAGGGAAAAATCTCTGTGCATATGTGTTTTATGGGTTATGCTCTCGCATTGTTTATTTTCTTTGTTTAAGAATTCGTATGCAAGTAATTTCTGTACAGGGTTAAAACCTACACAAATAAGCTGAGATGAAAACTTCTGACAGGTAACCAGTGGATCTGGGCAGCAAAAAACAAATTATAAACAAAATCTAAGAGGCAAAAGGAAAAAATTGGAATTTTCTCAACTTTTGACAGGGTACGCAGGCGGCCTGTTTGCACAGGTGTAGCCACGCTCTGTGTACAAAGTTGCAGTGCGTACAGGTATGCACTGTGCTTAACGCAGAGGGTGCGTACTGCTAGCAAAACCAAGAAAAATAAAAATTAATTTAACCCTAAGCTATTCCACCCAAATTCACAGTCAATCAGTCAAAAACCATAAAGAAGTCGACTTTTCTCAAATCAAAGTATCAATCAAAAGAGAAATCAATCAAATCCATGGATTCCCCAGCGGAGTCGCCATTTTGTCACGCGGAAGGAGTCTATTTTGCGGACAAAATCGACCTCCCTAGAAGCTAAGGCTTTCTAGTGACAAACAAGACAATCAAGCACTATCTTTCCCTAAATATGCATTTAAAATACAAGCAACCAGGTGTTTAAAGCATACCTTTAGTCCAACGCTTTTTGTAGCAGTCCAGCCTCTCCGATCCAGATGAGATCCTCCTTCTCTTTGAAACCTGCATTCACTAACAAGAAAACGATTACATAGCACCTGAATAACTCATAAAATAAAACATATTCATCATAAAGACCAAGGAGTATATGAAAAAAATTATATATAGCAACTTGTTGAGAAAAATGAACTTAATTATATTAATTGGAAACAAAAGAAACCATTACAACCCATGCCTTGGTGTTGTGCAGGTCCCTGCCAGGGTCCAGCAAGAGTTCTCCTTTACTTTGATCAGCTCACCCACTTCCAAATGAAGCTAAGAAAGGATGGGAATCTCTCCTCTCAAGCTCTATAAGGGAGTCCTAATTTCAGCAGCATCTACCCTTAGGAATGTTCAGCTTTCAACCTCCCCTCCCTCTGGCCCAATGCCTATATTTATAATGCTTTGGAGGAAGTTAATCAGGTCCACCATGAATGGTATAAGCCCCTCTTTCAATGGGATAGCTCCCCTCTTCATGGGATAAGTTCCTCTTTCATAGGGATGCATGAACCATCTGGAGGCGCTCAATACACGTCAAACCATCTTCTAGAATGCTCTAGATTCGACCACAAGTAAATTTTTTGAAGTAAAACTCGCGCCTTTTGACCTTTACAAGAGTACGCACCCACCCGTTTACAGACAGAGAGTACAAGTACGCAGGTATTGTGAACTTGAGGTGCGTAGACGCAGGTAAGGTTAAGAGAAACTGCGTAACCAGAGTTAATTGACTTTTTAAGAACTTTCTCTCTTTCTTGGAGTTTGACATGAGGAGCAGAGGTATAAGACTTGCCAAGGAGGATAGTATGATAGTTGATGGAGCTATACTAACTGCAAATAGTCATGGTGACAAATTTTAGTGTAACAGGAACAACAGTTTCGTTTGCATCTGTTTTTCCACTGTTCCATCTGAGGAACATCTATTGTTCCCTTTAAGGAACAACAATTTCGCGTCCAATTATTTTTCCTTCTTTTCGCTATTCCTTATAAAGAATAGTTGATGTTCCTTCTAAGGAACAGTTGTTGTTCCCTCTAAGGAACAATAGTTTCGTTGTGCAGTTTTGTTTCTTTTTGTTGTTCCTCCTAAGGAACAGTTGTGGTTCCATTTAAGGAACAACACCTTTTTGTGTGTTTTTCTTGCTATTCCCTACAAGGAACAACACTTTTTGTGAAAGGTTTTCTTTAGAAAATAAGCACCTTGTGAATATTATTTCACTCTCTATGACCTCTATATGGAAATAATACAAACATATATAGAAGGATACAAATTTGAAGGTTACTAGAACAAGAAAATCTAATATTATCATCTTTAATGAGATTGCTTTGTATTGATTAAAAAGGGAATGACACAACCACATATATCACTTTTTTGTCCCTATCTTCACTATAAATCCAATTGATTGATTATTTGTACCATGTTGGTTCTTCCCTAACCCCTATAATTCTCTCTGCTCATTATCATTGAATAAGAGTAAGGGCATATTTTTCTATTGGTATGTTCAGACTTCTTCCACCATCCCTACTCTTAAGGAGTGTTGAACCACCCTCTATATATAAATAGGAAGTACTATCTATATATATATATATATATATATACTAACAATTTTATGATTTGTCAGATGGAGGATAGGGGGTCTCATCATGAGTTAGCCTACCATGATCATAAGGAAGCAACGAAGTGGCATTCCCACTATGGCCACCACACTAGGGATATGATCCAATGGATGCATTAGAAAAATAGAGTCCTTGGAACATGAGGTCTCATCACGAGCCAACTTGCCCACTTTTTTCTCCTCCCCAGTGAATGGCATTGTTATTCATCTGGCTACCACGCCAACACAATGACCTCCCTTCTAACATCATAAGGCACTTTCGTAATTGTACATAAAATATCATGGTTCCAAAGGGTGAAAAAGAAACTATGTCCAGGTTATAAACACATGTGGGCAACAGAAGCTCTACTGATGGTATTGGAGTCATATTTTCAACACCAAATAGTCATTATAACTCCCTTATTCTTTATCTTTACTACAGAGAGATTATGTTCCTAATCCATTTTTGGACCTTTATGCATGAGATATCTTTTAAGAAGTCAATCATAGTGGTTTAAGTGGAATAATGATTGCAAATCATCTTTTCCACATCAGATGTCCTTTCTCCCTTTTCGAATTACTCCACGACATCTCCACATTTCTTCGTAATTCTCATTCTATGCATCAATTTTAGTACCCTGATATTTTTTGTGATCCTATCATAAATATGTATACCTTTCCATTTTTACCACTTCTGTACGTCACTGCCAGTACGTCATTCCTTCATTTAACTGATTGAAGATGACCTATCATTTTAAGGGGGCGAGGGTGACTCCCAAAGCACTCATACATGTGTGTCAGTCCCTTATTTGGTTATATCAGAATATATGACATTCCATAATAGCAAGTCTTTAATGGTATCTATGCTGAAACAGTATCATCCGATATTAACAACTTGTTGTTCCATTGCTGGCTTTGTCTATTGCTATGTTACCTACGTTAAGCTAACAGTGTGCAGAATTCAGGCAAAATGGGAGGAAGAACAGTGCGTAGGGAGCCGTTGATACTAGCTGTTTCCGATGCCTCCAGAGAAATTCTAGTCCAAGCCAGATGGGTTGCATACTTCGCACAATTGTAGCAAACCAATGAAGACATTGCTATTGAATTCTTACAGAATCTACAGAATGAACATTCTACGATAAGAGGAAGGAAAATTATAGTGACAGACGTAGTAATAGCTGAAGTGTCCGGATTACCAGCAGGCAGACCCATATGGACTCAAAAAATTGAGGTTGCAGGATGCTATTGCAGCCTTTTGGGATGAGGGATAGGAATTGATTATCAAAGTCAAATGAGTTCAACCTTCATCCCTTGGAGAACCATGGACAGAACTAGTCAGAGTCATTCAGAGCTATATCACATGCAACAGAAGAAAAGATGTGGTAAGGCAACGTCACCTTAAATTATTAGAAGTTTTGAAATAGAAATGTTCTGTAAACTCGCTTGTGTATTTGAATTTCTCATTGCATGACACTGCTCGAAGCATAAAAAAATCTCGGCATATAGAGACTGTCGTGAGTCATAATTTATTGATTAGGCATAGTAAACTACAACCTTGCCCAACAGCAAACAAGTTGGGAAGAATTAGTATTTACGATAGAAGGGGGGTTATCTTTACTTGATCCAAAAAGGAAAGGGACTACCAGCACAACAAACATTCCACAAAAATGTAGACACTCTGCCAGATTAAGGACAAGCTTGGGAACAGCTGAAATTCCCTAGGGTAGCAATAGTTAGCCCATAGAACTAGCTAGTTCATAAAATGAGCAACATTTAGAGCTGGAAGGACGGGATGACCGGGAGTTAGAACTTGAGGAGGAAACAGAGCACTCTAGTGAAGAGGAGAGGAATGAAACAGAACTCCCCTTAACACCCAGCACAAGTCCCTCGCAAGACTTATTTGATATTAATTTGAATTTATACAGCTTGAAAGCCCACTCAACTTTAATGTTGAGGCAACACAATCGGAAGAAAGCTCCGCCCACAATAGGAGCATATCAGAAAATGTAATCGATGGAGAAGAAATAGGGGAAGAAGTCACTCAGGAAGAGGCGGACCAAACTAGTAATACACCTCCAGGAGAACCCAGTTGGGTCAGTTTAAATACAGAAGATGTGGGCCAAACAGGAGAAATAGGAACAAGTCAAGGACACATCTCTTGTAGAACAAAACCCAGATGAGCAACCGAGCTCGCTAAGAGTAGAAATGATTAATGGAATAGTTGTTCCTTCCAAAAAGAAGAAAAAAAATTAAAAGTCTTAGAAAGGAACAACAGAGGCTGCAGAAATTAGTAAAACAACTCAGGAAAAAGATAAGGACATTAACAAAGGGGAAAGTTTCAAGCAGAACCCCAAAAACAATGAATGCAACCATTCAAACCAAATTTCATGATACAAAGGTTGTTGGGACTCAAACTGAGCCCATATTCACTCAAATTGTTAAGGAACAACATGCAACTGTTGCAGAAGCAACTGCCCCAAATAGAGAATGTACATTTTCGTAACCTAGCTGTTCAAACGGAGGTGGTATCCTTCGACAACATGGCCATCGAGACAGAAAGACCGATGGTCCATAATAAAAGTACATAGACTATAAGCATTCAGTCCCATAATAAGAACACGCAGACAATAAAAATCCACTCTCATAGCAAAAATATGCAGACAGATATTCAAGCCAAAAATATTATGACAAGAAGCAACCCTAGTATAGTAAATCTTCAAGAAAATCTGGCACAGGATCGGCTTACCATAGAAGGGCTTGAGGAGGAAACTGTCCCCCAGCAGAGATACCAAGAATTACAGAGGAAACTGTGGGATATGAATGTGTCAGAAAGTGAGGCATTTGATAAATACAAAAAGGTAGAAGAAAGGACTGAGAAAATAAAGCTCAGATTGGAAAAGGCCAGGAGTCAAATGGATACTATTTGCTCCTTATACACTGATATATTAGCATGCAGATCTCCTGCCAATAACTATGCCCTATTTTTTATGGAAATATACTTACAGTTGGAGATCAAAGCTATCAAAGTTGGAAATCCCATAGAATTGAAAATAGTTGAGGATTTCATAAACTGTTGCAAACATCATGGGGTCAAAGTACAAAAGTTGTTGTGTGAATTTTATTTACACAATTTTGTATTAGAAGAAGAACTTGAAAGGAACCCCAGTACTTTATAGGAGATGTGCAGTTCCAGGGTTTCATTTCATTCGCTGTTAATCAATTGAAATGGTTTAAGACCCATAACACTTTCTAGAGGCAGGAAAATGGACTGGACCTATGGGTCAGAGGTGAACCAAAGCACCCATTACAAATGCTGGCTAGTCACAAAAGTCTGATGAAGAGGGAAGGAGTGATAAAAATCTTGGGGCCCATTCACAAAGAGATTGTCGATAAGGGAGTAGAATACTTCCTCTCTATTCAGGAAAGCTCCTTGGCTGCAGCCAAGTTTAGTTGGACAGTTTCTAATAGTAATGTACAAAACAGGGAGCCATTCAATTATAAAAACTTTAAACTTTCTATAGAATGCTTTATTACTTACAACAACCTCATCTTAAGGGAAGGTCCTTATTGGTTGGGCTGTCAGTTCCATAGCCCTATTGTTTGGTATCCTTCCAAAGCTTATAAAGCTATATATGAATTACCTAAAGGGCAGAGAGGGCCCATCCTTGAGCTCTTGGCCAAAAATCATGGTTTCAAGCCGCTTTACGACATTCCTTCTCCAGCTGATTCCTTGACTGCTCTGCACATGAACTACATGGTTTTCATGAGGACATGAAAAAGGGTAAGCAGGGGAGTATGTTGAGTCATGGAAAATGTATGCATATGTTATTTATTTAATCGTCCTTTTACTTTAGTTATATCCCTTTTATATCCTAAAATGTTAATATATCAAAGGATTATGGTAAGAATCTGTAATTACAATTTAGCTTATGGATATCCTTCTTTATGCAAGAAAAATACAAAAAGGACAATTGTTGTTCCCTAACCAAGGAATAGTGAAAAAGCAGCAAGCCAAGGAGGGAGCGTGGTAGTTATAGATAAGGACAAAACAAATCACAGGGATCAGCACAAGGAAGAAAAATTACTGAAGTTGGAAAATTGTGTGAATCCCTCAGGATCTGTTGATCCCGAGGGATCACTTTTATTATTTATCTTTTTACCTCTTTCCCATTATAAAAGGAAACGATTGTAAGCAGAAGGGGGAGGAATTACTATTGAGAAATTGTAACTTTTGTCACTGACTCTCACTGTTGAGCAGAGCACGAACTTATTGTAGCGCTTATGCAATGATTAATATATAAAATAGTTGTTGTTCCTTCGCATCTCCTGAAGTAATCTAGTGGTGTTCACTAGCGGCTAAGGGCCCGGCCCTAGTGGATTCACTTGTTGTTCCTGTATCATGCATTTATTATTCTTGCATTGTGATGGTTTGATTGAATTTCTACTTCCTACAATTGTATCGCTTTTCTATTTCTTATTTTCCAATCTCAACAGAATTGTTCTGTTTATATATTTTATAGTAATATAATTCATTCAGTTTATTGTTATTTCAGATCTAGTTATTTAGTTAAGCATTATGTTTTGAGATTATCTACTGTAAAGAGCATTGACTACTACTGTCGAAGCTCTGAGATTGAGATCATCTGTTGCTTATATTAAGAATTTTGTTTGATTGAGAATAAATGAGTTAAAAAAGGAATGAGTTATTACTACTGTATTCTTGACTGATGATTATTATTACTTTGATGAATGTCTGATTTAGTTTCATTAGAGGATTGAGTTTTCTTTTAATTGCAATTAGAATCTACTTGCTGCATCCATTTACTCTTATAACTGAAAGAACTATACTGCAATTTAGAAGCATTACTCTCTGAGTTAAATAGCCGCCACATACTGTGTACACTCTTGAAATAGAAAGACTTGCCCAGATTGATAATTAATGTGAAGATAATTAGGAGTTAAAAAGACACCTTTTATCACTCAACAACATCCACCCCCCTTGCAATGCAAATATTAAAGGTGGCGTTGCCGTAACATTACGAACTGGGGTCTAATGTGGTGACACCTTTGAGGAAAGAGGATAATCAGGCTCCAGACCCAACAATCTCCCACTTGGAGACTAATTATAGAAACTCCATCGCTGCTTCATTTTCTAGAAAATGACTCCACTTTAGATCTGGTTGTTTCTCATCTTCTTCATCATACTTGAAGACCAATTGAAACTATGAAGAATCTCAGTTTCTCCCCAATTACAACTTTTGTTAACATATCTGTAGGATTCTGGCTAGTGTGTATCATTTCCAACTTCAACTGTCCATCTTCCAATGCTGACCGTATGAAATGGTACTTGAGATGTATAAGTTTAGTCTTGGAATGAAATGTAAAGTTGTTTGCAAGATGTATGGCACTCTGGCTGTCACTGTATAACCTGCTCAACTCTTGAATCTTACCCAATTCATCTAGAAACCATTGAAACCAAATCATTTCTTTAATAGCCTCTATAGCAACAACATACTCTACTTCCATTGTTGAGAGTGCAACAACACTTTTCAGTTTTGAAACCCAACTAACAGTTGTTCCACTTATAGTAAACACATACCATATTTTGCTCCTCCTGTTATCTCTATCACCCGCCATATCTGCATCAACATATCCCTGTAGAGCAATGTTTGAACCACCAAAGCATAATGCTTGATTTGTGGTACATCTCAAATACATGAGAATCCACTTCACCACCATCCAATGTTATTTTCCTAAATTGTTCATGTACCTAATTACAACTCCAACTGCATGTGCAATATCAAGCCTTGTGCAGAACATTGCATACGTTAAGCTTCCAACTGCTGATGCATATAGAACTTTAGACATATAAGCCAGTTGTTCCTGACCCTTGGGACACACCTCCTTACTTAGTTTGAAATGGCTAACTAAAGGTGTACTAACTAGTTTTTCATTTTGCATATTAAATCTTTTCAACACCGTTTCTATGTACTCACTATGAGACAATGTTAATTTTTGATTCTTCCTATCTCTAGTTATTCTCATACCAAGGATTTGTTTTGCAACACCCAAATCCTTCATTGCAAATGAGTTCACCAATTTTCTTTTGAGAACATTTATTTCCTGCATGTTAGAACCTGCAACAATCATGTCATCTACATATAATAACAATATAATATAGCTGCCATCATTTTGCCTTTTGAGATAAACGCAATGATCAGAGTCACATCTAGTATAACCTTGTTCAGACATAAACCTATCAAATTTTAGATACCACTACCTTGGAGCCTGTTTAAAGGCATAAAATCTCTTATTTGACTTGCACACTAGTTTCTCCTTCCCTTTTACCTCATATCCTTGTGGCTGCTGCATATATATCTCTTCCTCCAAGTCCCCATGGAGAAAGGTTGTCTTTACATCTAACTAATCAAGATGCAAATCTTCAGCTACTACTATACTTAAAATACTTTTGATTGAAGTCATTTTAACAAGAGGAGAAAATATCTCATCAAAATCTATACCCTTTGCAAACCCCTTCACCAAAAGTCTAGATTTATACCTTTTTCTACCTCCATATTCTTCCTTCAACCTATAAACCCATTTATTCTGCAATGTTGTTTTACCTACAGGCAACCTGAATAAGTCCCAAGTCTAGTTATGTGCTAAGGGGTCCATCTTTTCTTTCATGGCTTGCTCCCACTTCTTCTTGGTTTCTACCTGCACTACTTCTTCATAACATTCTGGTTCATCATAATTAGTCAACAATACATAATATAATGAAGGAGAGTATTGTTTAGGGGGTCTACTTATCCTGGGAAATCTTCTAACACCACTTTCAGGTGTTCAAGGTGCTTGTTGTTGTTGTGGTTGTTGTTGTTGTTCTGGTTGTTGATCATTATGATTTTTAGGCACCATCACTTTTTCTGTGATCTCATCAAGAACTGTGTATTCTCTGTTTTCTTTTTCCTGTTTCTTTTCCTGTAGCTAATCCTTATACAAAACCTTTTCATTGAATATGAAATCTCTGCTTCTAATGATTTTTTGTTTTTCATAATCATAAAATATATAACCAAGATCATTAACACCATATCCAATAAAGGTACATTTATTTTATTTTGCCTCAAGCCTTGTTCTATTTTCTTTACTAATGTGGACAAAGGCTTCACAACCAAAAGTCTTTATAATTGAGTAGTTTACCTTCTTACCTATCCATGACTACTCTGGAATACCACAATTGAAGGAACTTGAAGGTGCTTTGTTTATTAAATAATCAGCAGTATCTACAACATCTACCCAAAATTGTAAGGGAAATCCTGCATGCAATCTCATGCACCTTGCACGCTCCATGATTGTACTATTCATCATTTTTGACACACCATTTTCTTTTGGTGTCCCTGGAACTATCTTCCCTCTGTGAATTCAATTCTTTGAACTATACCTATCAAACTCTTTGTTGCAATATTCACCTCCATTGCCTGATCTCAGACACTTCAACCTTTTTCCTGTCTCATTTTCAACCAAATATTTCCATTTCTTGAAAGTATCAAATAGATCAGATTTATTTCGAATACAATAAATCCAGGTTTTTTTGGTTGCATCATCAATGAAAGTAACATAATAATGAGAGCCACCGAGAGATGATACCTGAGCAGGTCCCCATACATCTATATGAACAAGCTCTAATTCGCTCTTCTTTTCTTTCCCAACTCTGAGGAATCTGACTCTCTTCTGTTTTCCATAAACACAACTCTCATAGAGTTTTAAATCGACATGCTTCAAACCTGGAAACAAATTTCTTGATTGAAGAATATGCATCCCCTTCTCGCTCATGTGCCCAAGCCTATAATGCCACAATGTTGTCTCTTCTCCTATAGATGTTAAAGCATTAACAGAATTAGAAATACCATTGCATAAATACATTGTACCAACCTTTTCTCTTTTTTCTATTACCAAGGATCCTTTATTGACCTTCCAGGTTTTATCTGTAAAAGTAGTCACATAGTCTTCACCTCCCATATGCCCTGTTGAAATTAGATTTTCTTCAGATCTGGAACATGCCTTACCTCCTTCAATAGCCATTTTTTTCCATTTCGTTGTTTTATGAAAACTGTACCCATTCCAATGATTTTACAGGGTTTATCATCACCCAATCAAACCTGTCCAAAATCTCCTTAAACATAATCATGAAAATGTTTCCTATCAGGTGTGGCGTGGAATGCGGCCACTGAATCTACCACCCAGGCATCAATAATATTTTCTAATAAAAGAATCAAAGAATCGTGCAACACATCACCTATGACATTCGCTTCATGATTGTTTTCTTGTTGCGCGTCTCCTTCTTTTCCCTTCTAAGACTTGCAGTCTTTCTTCATGTGTCATTTCTTCCCACATTTCTAGCACACTATCCCTGATATGGACTTGGATTTTCCTTTCCTTGACTTACTGTGATATCCTAGGCTCTTTCCTCTTTCCCTTTTTCTTCCCCTAGTCTCTTTAGTCAAAGCATTACTTGATGTCTCACTAGAGCTTTTCCTTTGCATTTCCTCGCTAAGGATTGCATCGACAACATCATCAAACTTTAAAGTACTAGATCTAGAGACAAAGTTACTAATGGCAATAACTAAACCATTCCAACTTTCTAGTAATGAGCATATAAATATCAGAGCCCTAACTTCATCATCAAAAGTTACCCATACAGAACTTAACTGACTGGTAATTATATTAAATTCATTTAAATGATTAGCAGCGATCCACCTTTTGACATCTTCACATTAAATAAATGTTTCATAAGAAATAGCTTATTTGAGGCCAAGGGTTTTTTATATAGTTTGGCCAATGTTGATATTAAACCCTCTTTTGACGTTTCCTTTGAAATATTAAAGGCTACCGACACCGCTAGGCACAACCATACTGTTCCAAGTACCTTTCTATCAATAATATCCCATTCTACGTTTGTCATACTTGTCGGCCTCTTTTCCTTTCTGCTCAATGGTTGGTACAGATCTTTCTGGTACAAATAATCTTCCATATGCATCTTCCATAGCTGGTAGTTTTGACTGTTAAATTTTTCGACCTTAAACCTACCATCTTCGGCCACTACTCCCACTCGAACGAGGAACCCTTCTCTCCTATGATTTTATCATCCAAATAGACCTTTGGCTCTGATACCAGTTAGAAAATTATATATTATAGAGCAATGGAACACATAAAATATATTGCAGAAATATAAACACAAAAAACACATAAAACAAGAGAGACACAGATATACGTGGTTCACCCAATTTGGGCTACCTCCATGGGAAATAGCCAGTCCTTCCTTTTATATTATCCATTAAACTGAAGAGGTACAACCTACAACAGATCCACTATAATTCCCTCTTCGCTCTCACACAATATCATCTCTCTTTCCCACTTAGAATACTGATCTACATATATGCAATACAATTCCCTCATATATAGCAAGGGGTTGCCTTCTAGGGAAAGAAGCCCTAAATTAAACATAACTTCTACCATCAGATCTCTGCCTAATGAAAAACCCAGACTGACTACAAAGTTACAACATTTTACAAGGGAATTTTACATATATTTTTAGCTTCGAGGGCGCCACCCCCCTAGACCCCCCTTGTAGCGCAAATATTATGGGTGGTGTTGCTGCCACATTATGAACTAGGGTCCAATGCAATGATACCTATGAATAAAGAAGATAATCAGGCTCCACACTCAACATCATCCTTCCTTTTCTACACCTCCTCCTTGCTCCTTTGCACCTCAGTACCATTCCGAGCCAACCAGCTAGTCATTTTAGCCATATTCTCCACCTCACCCTCAATGGAATGCACTGCCCCAAGGGTCTAGGACCCCATACAATAATGCTACAGCTTTATTTCCTTCACCACCTACTCAACCACAAATTTTACACCCTGCCCACCTAAACAACTCGAGATGCTTGCCCAACCAAATCCAAACCCAAACAACAGACATGCACATCAAGTATATAGTGGAGAGACGTCCTATCCTACTTATGCTGTGGAGATTTAGGTAATGAACCTGAGATCTTGGAGAGTACTCCCAAAAAACCAACCTCTACATCCACCTAGGGAGAGTGAGGAATAAAGAGAGTAAAGCATGCCTAGTTTAAATCCTCCACCCTTTCCTGAGAGATTAACTCATCCAGTCCCGCCTACCCTAGAAGAGAATGAACTTTTCGGTGAATTGGAAAATCTATGTGTCAAAATTCCACTTCTCAAAGCCATAAAGGATGTACATATTTATAACAATTTGATTAAGGAGAAGTGCTTCAAACATCCAAGGAGGTGAAAAAGAGACACCCCTACCATTAATATCATTAGACAACTGTCTGACTTAATGTTGTGGCAGGTAATTTGTTCAAAGTATTTGGACCTTGGAAGCCCTATAGTAGACGTGAACATCAATGGCACCATTATCCCACACACTTTGATTGATCTTGGGGCTATCATTAATGTGATGACTAAGGACACCATGCTCAAGGTCAACCTCTAGGGTTCATTGGGAAAGACCACAATAGTATTGCAACTTGCAGACCATTCCACAGTGACCCCTGAGGAGATTGTGGAGGATGTGATGGTCTCAATTGACTCTTGGGAGTACCCTACAAACTTCCTAGTTCTTCAGCCTAAGGCCAAGCTTACTGGTTACCCTCTCATCCTTGGGAGGCCCTGGTTAGCCATTGCCGATGCCTACATCAGTTGCCGGGATAGAAATATGACGATACAAAATGGGCATATGTCCAAGCAGTTAGTCTTGTACCCACCTGCGTAGCCATCTCTAGAACATGACTTACCTTTATGGCTGGAAGAGGAGGAAGAAGATGAAGTTTATTCAACCCAACTCTATACCTTAGAAACAACCATGGGAGGAGGACAATCGAATGAAGATGATTTGATTGAACACATACTCCAAAGTCCAACTCCCAACACATTGTCCGTAGAGGAAGTAATAAAGGAAACCAAGAACAACCATCAAATTGACCTATGCTTAGCTTATTCAAACCCTACCTATGTCAAAACCATATAATTTGACCCTAAGAGAACTTTGAAAATCAACCCATCTCTTTCTTTACACTATGAAGAAAAGATGTGAAACATGCTAAAGGAACATCTGGATGCCTTTGCTTGGAGTTACAAGGAAATGAAGGGAGTGCACCCCTCTATGTGTATTCACCACATTTATATCAAAGAAGGTTGCAAACCAATATGCCAACCCCAAAGGAGAATGAATCCATCTCTCTAGGATATAGTCAAAGAAGAACTACAAAAGCTGCTAGATGCAAGATTCATTTACCCTGTCTCAGATAGTGAGTGGTTCTCTCCTTTGGTGTTGGTTCCAAAGAAAAATGGGAAGTGGAGGATTTGTGTCGATTATAGAGAGTTAAACAAAGAAGGACCATTTCCCTCTACCTTTCATTGACCAAGTGCTAGATGGCCTGGCAGGGAAAAGGTTTTTCTCTTTCTTAGAAGGGTTCATCGGGTACAATCAAATCCATATCAGCCTGGAAGACCAAGATAAAACCACCTTCACTTTTCCTTGGGGTACTTTCAGCTATAAGGTCCTTCCTTTTGGCCTATGAAATTCCCTTGCCACTTTCTAGAGAGCAATCCTGAGTATCTTTTCGGAGCTAGGCCATGACGCAATAGAGATTTATATGGATGATTTTACACCCTATAGGTGTGATTTCCAGGAGGCTCTATCCAACTTAGGTAAGTTGCTGAACAAATGAATTGAAATGAACCTATCCCTTAGTCCAAAAAAATGTGATTTCTTGATGACTGCAGGGATTGTTCTAGGTCATTCAATATCCTAGCAAGGACTGCAGGTGGACCCAAACAAAATAGCCATCATCCAAAGGGTCCCACCTCCGCAAAAACAGAGAGATGTTAGAAGTTTTATAGTTTTAGCTAAATACTCTCAGAGGTTTATAAAAGACTTCAGTAAGTTAGCTTCTCCTTTATTTGGGTTGTTGGCCAAAGACTCTAAATTTGGATGGTCAACAAGCTATCAAGAGGCCTTGGACACCCTAAAGGAAAAGTTGACCACTGCACCTATTCTTCGAGGCCTGAATTGGGCCCTTCCTTTTCATATAAATGTTGATGCCTCACACAAAGCCATAGGAGTAGCTCTAGGCTAGATAGATGACAAGTTACCATATGCCATTTACTTTATCAGTAAGAATCTGCCAATGGCATAACTGAGCTACACAGTCACCGAAAAGGAGCTCCTAGTTTTTGTGCATTCATTAAACAAATTTAGGCATTACATTATAGGTTACCAAACATTTGTACATACTGACCATGCTGTAATTAAATATTTTATGAATAAACCTGATGTGAATGCCCAGATCATTAGATGGTTACTTTTATTATAGTAGTTTGATCTAACTATTGTTGATAAGCCTGGCAAGGAGAATGTTGTTGCAAAATTTTTATCCAAATTAACTTTTCCTGTAGGTGAGGAAGGAATGGTTGATGATGAGATATCGGATGAGCACTTATTCAACATTTCAGTTCTTTCTCTATTGTTTGCTGACATAGAAAACTATTTGGTGTCTACACAATTCGAACCAAATTTTTCCTCCAATGAGAGAAGCAAGATTGTAAGGAAGAGCACCCCATTCACTTGGATTGGGGGCAACCTCTTTAAACTAGGCCCAAATCAAATTCTAAGAAGATGTGTCAGGATGGAGGAAGTCTTTGACATCCTTCTGACCTATCATGATGAGCATTGTGGAGGTCACTTTTCAACCAAAAGGACAACATTCAAGGTGTTACAAGCTCGTTATTATTGGCCCACCCTTCATCAGCATGTCAGAAGGTATACTAGTCAGTGTGATCAATGCCCAAGGATGGGAAAGCCTGCTCGAAGGGATGAAATGCCTCTACAACCTCAAGTGACATTCGAGCCATTTGACAAGTGGGGCATGGATTTCATTGGACCTATTGACCCTCCATCCAAGCAAAAGCAATACATCGTTGTGTGCACTGACTATTTGACCAAGTGGACTAAAACCAAGGAAATCAAGGCAACAAACGAGGAGAAAGTGGCTGAGTTCTTAAGGGAAAATGTATTTTATAATATTGGGTACCCTAGAGAACTAGTCACTGATCAAGTCATCCATTTTACTTCTAACATGATTGAAGACTTGTTAAGCCAACACAAGATCAAGCATAGAACATATACTCCCTATCATCCACAAGCTAATGGGCAAGTAGAGGTGACCAATAGTGTTAGGGTCCCACCCTAACCCTCTTATTTATGTAATGGGATCACGTCATAGTCAAGAGTCAATAAAGCCCATATTAATAATTGTAAGTGGCTAACCTGCAATTAATGACGGGGCCATAGTTAATTGCAAATCGGTCGTAGTATTAGATAGATGGTATTAATAAAACCCATGGTATTGATCTGTGGTATTGCATGTATGAGTCATATATAAAGGATAGAGACTCCCTGCGAGGAGCATCGTGTCTTATTTTGTAATCGAGCTCTGCTCTATCGGAGGTTGCCCCCTCGAAGAGGCAAGTGAACATTACTCTCTGAATAATAAAATCATTGTTGTTCTGTGTTCTGGGTATCTTCTCTTCGCATATTCTGTATTTGGGTATCGTTTTGCAGGTTAAGAGCATAATAAGTGGTATGAGAGCACTTTTCAGGGCCGGTGGGATCTCCATTTCTTAGCAAAATTTTTTTTTGGCTAGAGACGTGTTCCGGCGTCTTTAAACCACGGGATCTGTTGTTGAGTGCATAAACCTGCGGATTTGGGGAGGCATGCATGCAGGAAATACAAGAGGTGGTCATGTCTTTTGGACTCCCTTGTAACCCCTGTGGGTACCCCTTCGAGTAGTAGCGCATTAGACAGAACCACACACAGACTCTCTTCCACGTACCCTCTGGGTATATCGGAAGCCCCCTAGGCTCCCTTGAAACCTCGCCATAGATAAACCGTCGGCCGTCTTACGGCTACAGTACACCGAGAACAGCACTCGGAGAGATTACTCGCCTGTACGATAGGGTGGTCGGGTTGTACGGCTAAGGGTATGGTTGATCCTCCTTAGTTAGAGCCCTGAAACATTGGGCCAAGTACTACTGCCAAACCCTTATGTATATTGCGATCTGTAGCACCTAACACTCCTCAAGACCATATTTCCCTTTTCTATCAAGGGATCAGACATCATCTCTTCCAGATCTGCTTGTGCAAAGGGGCAGCAGCAGCAGACATCAGTCCCATAGTCTCGAGTTCGTAGATCAACCATTCAGATCTATTAGATCCATCAGATCATCAGCAGCAGTCTGTTCCGCCGCCCAGAGCTATCCGATCCACCATTCAGATATCTCAGATCCACCAGATCGGAACGTTGTGAAGGGTACCTATACCGGGGTATAATTTTCATAGGACTTTTGGCCGCATTGACATTTTGAGGAATTGGCAACTGCAGTATTGATAAGGAAGGAGTAAAACTCCGTTAGGAGTTTTCAAAAAAAAAAAAAAAAGTCTGAGATCTTCCAGGGCGCTTATTGGTGATCTAGCCCATCAGAATCAGGACGACTGGCTGAGCACATTGGTACCATTCAATTCTTAGTGAAATTTTTTTAGGCGGTCCCAACTTTCAAAAAAATTAGGTTGGTGTATGGTAGAAACTAGAGCTCAAGCGATGACCAATGAAAGGATGGACAAACTTGAAGAATCCATGCAAACCGTCCATGTTCAGCTTAACCGACTAAGTAGCCTGGTCGAGGGCATGATCCAGAAGGGCAAGGAGCAAGCCCACGAGGAGGTGTATAATGGCAATGGACACAATGAGGGTGAGTCTAGCCACTCTCCTCACGTCTGGCACACCCACCGACAACCCCGTCAGCAACCTCCCAAGTTGGATATGCATAAATTTGACGGTTCTCACCCGTCGGCATGGATAGCCCAAATGGAGCAGTATTTCAATCTGAATCACATCTTAGATGATGAGACTCAGCTTATGGTGGGGAGCATGTACTTGGACAATGAAAGGTGGCAATGGTGGGAATGGCATCAACGTTGCAATGGACCTTTTAGGACTTGGACCAAATTCACAAAAGCTCTTCAAGACTGCTTTGACTAGGAATCTTCTTTTTTGGGTCGTCTTACTATGCTCCAACAGACTGGTACAGTGGATGAATATATTACAGCTTTTGACGCCTTAGCCTTCTGCACTTGGGGTCTCTCATATGTGTTCTACACGGAATGTTTTATCAGTGGTCTTAAAGAAGCTATCAAAGCCCAAGTCCCACTGCACCACCCTCCCACATGGACAGAGGCTTTCAAGGTAGCTCGTAACATGGAACATGCATTAGCAGCCCATTACAGTCGCCCAAATTTCTCCGCTAAAGGTCACCCCCCACAGGCTCACAACACGACTCAAACACTTAAGGTCCAAAAGGTGTCACCTGCGGAAATGGCCAAAAGAAGAAAGCAAGGCCTATGTTACTACTGTGATGAAAAATACTCCCCAGGTCATAAATGCAAGGAGCACAAATTTTTTCAAATTGATGCCACTGACTACAGCTCAACATAGGAAGATCCACCACTTGAGGAACATGAGCCGCTAGAAGAAGACAACCAAAAGGACAATGTCTCTGACGAAGTAGTTATTTCATTGCATGATTTGGCAGGGATTTCTTCCCCTCAAACTCTCAAAATTAGAGGTTCTATTAAACATCGCCCAGTAGTAGTCTTGATTGATAGTGGAAGTACACATAATTTCATCCATCAAAAAGTCACAGAAGCAGTGCATTGTTTTGTACGAGTAGTTTCTAACTTCCAAGTCCAAATTGCCGATGGAGGCACAATGAAATGTGAAGGCTGCTGTGAAAATGTCAAACTTCAAATGGGGGATTATTAGTTGAAAACCCACATGTTTTCCATACACATGGGGGGTTGCGACATTATCCTCGGTGCTGAATGGCTCCACACTCTTGGGCCAGTCACAATGGATTTCCAGGAGTTATATATGAGTTTTAAACAGAAAAACTACACACATACCCTCCGTGGACTCTAGGCGGGAGCCCCCTCTATCATCAGCTCGCATAGGATGGAAAAAATGTTAAAAACGGGCAATCATGGAGTTGTAGCTCAATTTAATGCCATCCAGGCAGTCGAAACCAAGCCTCTGCCAATTCATCCTGAGATGCAACAGATTTTAAATAACCATCTACCAGTCTTTGACAAGCCTCATGAGCTTCCACCCTCACGAGGGGAACATGATCATAGCATCACCTTGGTTCCAGGGGCCCAACCCCCAAATGTGCGCCCATACAGATATCCGTTCACCCAAAATAATGAAATAGAAAAAATAATCAAGGAACTTTTGGAAGCAGGTGTCATTCGTCCCAGCATTAGTCCTTATTCATCCCCAATGGTCATGGTGCTCAAGAAAGATGGGGAGTGGCAGATGTGTCTCGACTTCAGGGCCCTCAATAAGTTGACAGTCAAAGATAAATTTCCCATCCCGGTGGTTGACAATTTGCTGGATGAACTCAATGGGGCTCAATTCTTCACTAAGCTGGATCTTCGCTCAGGCTACCACCAAATTCGCATGAAGGAAGTCGACATTCCCAAGACTGCTTTCAGAACTCATGAAGGCCATTATGAGTTCCTGGTCATGCCATTTGGTCTTTGTAATGCCCCGTCTACTTTTCAGAGCCTTATGAACCACATTCTCAAACCATATCTCAGAAATTTGTCCTTGTCTTCTTCGATGACATCCTCATCTATAGTTGCACTTGGGCCGCACATCTTCAGCATGTAGATCTACTCTTGCAACTGCTCCGCAAGCATAAATTATTTGTCAAGATGTCCAAGTGTTCATTTGGCATGGCAGAAGTTGAGTATTTGGGCCACATTGTGGGGCGTGAAGGTGTCAAGGTGGACCCCAAAAAGATCCAGGCAATGTAGGAATGGCCTCAACCTAAGACCTTGAAGAGCTTGAGAGGATTTTTGGGTCTCACAGGCTATTATCGTAAATTTGTCCGCAACTATGGTCGCATAGCGAAGCCCCTCACCCAACTCCTAAAGAAAAATTCATTCTTCTGGAATGAGGAAGCACAATAGGCCTTTACAGCTCTAAAAAATGCCATGTGTTCCACTCCAGTCTTAGCACTACCTGACTTCACCAAATCTTTTGTCATTGAATGTGATGCTTCGGGTACAGTTATTGGGGCGGTCTTAATGCATGAAGGGCGACCTTTGGCCTTCACAAGCCAACAACTAAGTGGGAGGAATTTGGGCCAATCTACCTACGAGAAGGAAATGATGGCCATCTTACATGCAACCGAGACCTGGCGACCTTACTTATTGGGGCGACGTTTCCAAATCCACACAGATCATCACAGTCTTAAATATTTTTTGGAGCAACGCCTATCCTCCCCACAACAAAATAAATGGATCACCAAAATGTTGGGATATGATTATGTGGTCATTTCCAAGAAAGGGAAAGACAATAGTGTAGCAGATGCATTATCTCGCCAATTTGAGGAGGAAAGTACTCTGCTAGCAATTTCCCTCCCCATTCTAGAATGGATTGAAGAGTCTCATAGGGAATGGTTTTCATACCCCGAGCTCTCCCAACTCATTTCTCAATTGCAGGTAGATCCAAATTCCACCAAGGGCTACTCGTGGCAGGCTAATATTCTTCGCTGTAGGGACCGAGTCGTAATATCACCAACATCCACCCTCAAAAGTCGTATTTTGGCAGAATTGCACTCATCTCCCATTGCAGGACATTCGGGCTTTCAAAAAGACGTATGCTCGCACCAGAAGATCATTTTTTTAGACAGGCATGAAAAAGGACATCCTTACTTTCGTAGCAGAATGCGATGACTGTCAACGCCACAAAGGAGAAATCGTCAACACACCAGGAACATTACAACCATTGCCCATTCCGACATCAATTTGGACGAAGGCTTCTATGGATTTCATTACAGGTCTTCCAAAGTCAGGGAACAAGTCAGTCATCATGGTGGTTGTGGACCGACTGTCGAAGTATGCTCCTTTCTGCGCCCTACCCCACCCGTTTACACCAACTTTGGTCGCTCAATCTTTCATGGATCAGATTTTCAAATTGCATGGCATGCCCACTTCTATTGTGTCTGACCATGACCCGATCTTCACCAGTAATTTTTGGCAGGAACTCTTCAGGATACAAGGCACTCAACTAAAACTCAGTACTTCTTATCATCCGCAAGTGGATGGTCAAACCGAAGCCGTCAACAAATGTCTAGAAACCTACCTTAGGTGTTTCACTTCAGAAAAGCAACACCTTTGGGTACAGTGGTTACCTCTGGCTGAATGGTGGTATAACACCAACTATCATGACACCACCAAAATGACTCCCTATGAAGCAGTATATGGTCAACTCCCGCCTTCACCTACTTCGTATCTCAAGGGATGCTCAAAAGTACAAGCAGTGGATCAACTCCTACAACACCACACAACCATGCTTGCCCATCTTAAAGAGAATCTCCATCAAGCTCAGAACCGCATGAAGCAATAGGTAGACGAGCATCGCTCAGAGCGGCAATTTCAAGAAGGGGATCAGGTCTTTTTACGGCTATAACCATATAAGAAAACATCACTCAAATACAGGGGGTGTCAGAAACTATCTCCCAAATTCTACAGACCATATCAAGTACTTTAGCGCATTGGAGAAGTGGCTTACAAGTTGGCCTTGCCACCTACTGCAAAAATCCATCCAGTTTTCCATGTCTCATGCCTCAAGAAAGTGATTGGGAACAATTGCAGAATTCAGACCAGTCTACCTGAATTGGATGAAGAAGAGTCCATCTGGCTTCAACCCGAACAGGTCTTAGACACATGAGACAAGCAACTGCGCGGCCGCATGATTAAGGAAGTCCTCGTCAAATGGAAAGACACCTCTCCAGAAGATGCAACTTGAGAACCAGCCACTATTCTTCAACAGTTTCTGCAGCTTCAACCTTGAGGACAAGACTAGTCTTAAGGGGGAGGGAATGTTAGGGTCCCACCCTAACCCCCTTATTTATGTAATGGGATCACGTCATAGTCAAGATTCAATAAAGCCCATATTAATAATTGTAAGTGGTTAACCCACAATTAATGATGGGACCACAGTTAGTTGCAAATGGGCCGTAGTATTAGATAGATGGTATTAATAAAACCCACGGTATTGATCCGTGGTATTGCATGTATGAGTCATATATAAAGGATAGAGACTCCCTGCGAGGAGCATCGTGTCTTATTTTGTAATCGAGCTCTGCTCTATCGGAGGTTGCCCCCTCAAAGAGGCAAGTGAACATTACTCTCTAAATAATAAAATCATTGCCGTTTTGTGTTCTAGGTATCTTCTCTTCGCATATTTTGTATTTGGGTATTGTTTTGCAGGTTAAGAGCATAACAAATAGAGTGCTGGAGGGAATTCTGACCAAAGTCGTCAACAACAGCAGAAAAGATTGGGCAAATAGATTAGTTGAGGTCAATTGGGCCTACAATACCACTTGGAAGACCACCGCTAGATTCACACCTATGAGTTGGTCTATCGGTAAAAGGCCCTATTGTCCATTGAATTTGAGTACAATACATTGAGGATGGCAGCCCAACTAGATCTAGATCTCAGCAGTGCACAAAAAGAGAGATTGCTCTAGCTGAATGGGTTAGATGAGTTTAGAATGCAGGCCCTCCTACACATAGAGGTGACTCAAATTCAGAGGAAGATCTGGCATGACAAGAACATCAAGGAAAAACAATTTCAAGAAGGTGATTGGGCTTTGTTATATGATTCCAGATATAAATATTTTAAGGGAAATTTAAGGACTAGATGGTTAGGGACTTATGTCATAGAGAAATGTCATGATAATGGTTCAGTGCAGATTATAACCATTGATGCAGAGGCCATTCCTTTACTTGTTAATGGGCACAGATTGAAGGTTTACAAGAAGCCATTGTCAAAGCAAGAATTCATTGATGGCATCAAAAAGATAGTGATAGTGGTGGAGGAAGTCTCAACTTCTACCTCATCAAGTCATTCAAAAAGAAAAAAGAAAAGAAGAAGAAAAGAAAAAAAGAAGACAAAGAAAAGAGGATGAAAACAGAGAACAAGGGGACAACACATGAAGGCGCTTGAGTCCCACTGTTGGGTTGAAAACCTCTTGAGGCGGCCCAATGGTGTAAAAAAAAGGAGAAATAAAAAGATCTCTAGGTGAAAACCTCTTTTGAGGTGCCCAGGGAAAGTGGCTAGGATGAAAACTTCTTGGAGGCATACTATTTGCTTTCAAAAAGAACAAAAAGAAAAAAATAATATATATATATATATATAAAGAGAAAAGAAATTTTTGAAAATATTGTTTGTAGGTCAGTAGGAGGAGGATCAAAGAAACAAGAGAGCATCAAAGGGGACCTATCCAGTTCATTTTTTACTTCTCCATTCATTATCCTTCATCATTCCATCATTCCATCCATTTTTCTACTCATTTAGTTGAGTTTACAAGGGTTTTGTGTTTTCTACAGGATTCCTTGAAAACCTACAAGATGATCCTGTAGCAGTTACAGTGGCTTGGGAATCCTAAAGGAAGTAACCATAGAACAAGGGGATGACCTACCCATGTCAAAAAACTAAATTTCTACTTCACCATCTCATCATCATACCTCTATCCACCATGACCACCCCTACATTCATCCAAAAAGAAAAGTCTGTTTCAAAAATTATAGTTTTCAAAAAAAAAAAAAAAAGAGAAAATAGGATGAAGACAAAGAACAAGGGGATAACACCTGAAGGCTATTTTCCTCATTCACAAATCCCTAGGCCCCTTCTCTACCCATGCCAACCATCCTCATGCTCCAGAAGTGGAAAGTGGTTAATTTTTTTTGAGGGGGAAGCAGCTACAAGACATCCTGTAGGAAATCTTGTAGCAGCCTATCCCACAAAACAAAAAATCACAGGTTGCAGTTAGCTTCAAGCATGGAGATCCAGAGGTCAAAGAAGCTCCTCCGGAGGTTAGCAATAGCATTAGGATCATCAACATCAACACCCAGTACCTGCACATTAAAGAAAAACATCAAAGGAAATTAATAAAAAAAGAGAGAAAAACACATGCAGCTAGTACACAACAAGGACTTCATTCTTTAATAATGAGCATCAAGGCATCATTACCACCGGTAAGTATCTCGCGTCCACTCTCTCATTAGCATAATATGATAAAACATGTAAAAGTTGTGAAAGAGTTAGTTTAGAAGCGAAAGGTGGCCAGTTAACTTGGCCACCTTCACTCAGCCAACGAGCAGAAGATAGTTAGTCCTTACACAGTGGCAGTAGTCAAGTCAAGGAAAAGGAGAGATGAGGTTGAAAGTGTTTAAGATATGGATGCCCGAAGTGGGATTTCATTACGAGGTGAAGAGAATGATGATGTGGTCCAAAAATAGATATTCGTACCTCATCTTCCAGCACACCACCCCACTCAAATCACCCATATTAGGAAATAAACGTTGATCCCCATACACATTCACATTCTAGAGGATACACACTACAAAATTCTCTCTCGGCCGTCAATCAGTCTACAGGAAAGGAAAAATTCATATTTTCCCTGTGCATGAGCACCTACAAGATCCTACAAGAAATCATATAGGGTCCTACAGGATACAAAACATCACCTATAGGATTGAGAGTGAGAAGTTCTACAAGGGAAAAATAGAGTTTGGCTTCATCAAGAAGTGATAAGGAGGTAGGCTATATACTTTCCCACAATTTCCAAGTTAAAAGAATATAGAAAAGCCTTTTATTGTGTTGAAAAAGATTGTAGTCTAGGGGAATTGTATACATATAATTTTCATTTAAAATTCCTCATTCATTAAATCTGGTATCATATATATACAACCCTCCATCTATGAGGGAAAATTACAAGGGGATTTAATAAGAGGGAACCTGTCAACAAAATGAGGATTCGTCAGCACTCTCCTATACTAGACATATTCACAAGGCACAATTGGATGGGTTTCTTTGAAAAATTGAGGGGATATGACGATGAAGTAGCCAGAGATTTTGCTCTCCCTCTCATTCCATTGAATAGGACCCATGCCACTATTGTGGTGAAAGGCCTCTCTATAGAACTCACCCCTAAAATCATAGGCAGAATCACCACCCTTCCTTTAGGGATGCCTTGGAGAAAGGAGGATAAGGGAAATAGCCAAATTGCAAAGAAGAAATTCTTTTTAGAAGGAGAGGAGGCCATGGAAGACAAAAATGGAGTCAGAAGAGCAAGCCTACCATATCCTTGGAATGAAATTAGCTACCACCTTATAAAATATATATCATGTGAAGGTAGGTACAGTGTGGTATATGAATACTACTTTAGGATTCTCCAAGATTTGAGGTTTGAGCAGACACACCTCCTCAAAACAAACTCGGAATACCCTACTTCCTTCTTCACTTAGTAATAGATATGAGAATTAAGGGGTAGGAAGGAAACCATCAACAGCTATCCCATCATGGGTTAATTAGACTTATCATAGAAGATTCCCTACAAAACCTCAGACTCCCTATCACATGGGAAACTTTTAGAGGCATGTAGATAGAGGAAGGCATAAAAGCCCTTGAGTATGAGAAAAGCCCCACTGTCAGTGAAAGGGATGAAGAACAAACAGAGAATGATGAAGAAGAAACAAAGAGAGATGAAGAGGAAATAGATGAGAAAGAAAAGGAAGAAAAGGAGAAGGAAAATGGTGAAGAGACAGAAGAAGATGCAAAGGAGGAAACTAATGAACAAAGCAAGGAACTACAGGGAGAAGAAGATGAGAAAGGAAAGAGTGGAAAGGGAAATGGAAAAGGGGAGGAATCACCTAGGGTATCCCCAAAACCCACTGAGAAAGAGGCAGCAGCTACCCTCACTACCCTTAGTACCCCTATCAAACAAAAAGGGAAGAGACAAAGACACTCCATTGTACTTTAGGACAAGAAAAGGTTGAAGAATAGGGAAAGGAAAACCTAAAACTCCCACCAACACTCTTGTTGTCATTGAATACTCACCCAAACAATAGGAAAAGATATATCCTGTTATGAAAGATCAAGGAGAAGGATCATCAAGGCAAGACTGTCCCAAGTCTCCTATCACTTAGGTTAGGAGGTCTGCCACTAGATCTGCCTCATCTAAAGGAAAAGGCCTCCTACAAGACACACAGAAGGACCTACAGGAAACTCAGAAATTGGACAGAGAAGGGAGTATGCAGTAAGAAACAAAAGAGGAGGATCCATAGTTGAGGGAACCTAGTCCTCAACCTAACATTGACTCCTAATAAAGGTTCATTGAAGGGGTTAGGGTCATTCCACATAAATTTTCCATCCCATTATCCTTTGATCTTGAGAAAGAAATGGAAAGAACACAGATGGATGAAAATTGCCAAATCCAAAGGAGCAGAGGACATAGGTCACATGGAGGAGAAAGTAAAGGAGATGGGCAGAGAATTAAGCAGCCTGGGGGATAGAGAGGTAATGATGAAAGCTTAGTTGGAGGCAGAAAATTCATGGTTAAGAGGAAATATACAAGATGGAGAGAATCAATTGGCATCCATGGCTAGTCTACCCTTAGAGGCAATCCAGTGCAGGATGCCAGCTAAGTCCTATGCATTATATCTTAGGGAATAGTGGTTTCAGTTCCAAATCAAGACTTCAACATAGAGAGGCACTATGCCATTCTAGGATTATAGACAATTTTTTATCAAAGCACATTGGAGGATAGGTCTAAAATGTTTGATTTCTACCTACATAACATAGCCTTGACAGATTTGAATGTGTGGGACCCTAATTCAAAACCAAGGGACTTACAGTTGATGGCTTTGGCATCATGGGTGAACCATGAGGAAGAAAGGGCTACAGAAATGAAGAAAATAATGGCAAGGGAAGAAACATAAGCTCTCATGATAAGCGCTGAGTAGTCAAATCCAATGGATGTCATTAGCACTCATAACTTGATTGCAAATGACTCTCAACTTTCACCTAGGTACCTTGTTGCCAAAGAGCAAGTAGTCATACACCTTGAGGACATGTTTAGGCTATTAGGGGATGAAATCATGAAATCTTGCCAAAGAAGATGGAACACTCTGCCCAACAACTTGAAAATCAGAGAGTACCATTCTCCTCAGAGAATGAGAGAAGAACTGAACAGGACACCCATGTACAAGAAAGCTCTCCAAAGACTCAAAGCCAATTGGATTGGCTTGAGAGCCAATCCACCAATACTCTTAGGAATGTTGGAAGGAAGGAAGGAATAGGAAGAAATAAAGTAGTGGGAGGAGATAGAAAGGAAGGTAGTATTCCATGCATAGGAAGAGGAAACTATAGTAGAAGCATGGGATGTCAGGGATGCCACTAGAGAAATGAAGGACATGGATATTGATTGAGTTCCTCAGAGGATGAGCAAAAGTTTCAGTAGGGGGTGATGATGAGCCTCATCATTGGGTAGCTATATGGACCTTAAACCACCTCCTAGCTTATTCAAATCAACTCTTCTCATAATTTAATACATACTTTGATTTTTTTTTCTTGATGAGATGAGTTAAAGCAAGATATTATGCCTAGTGGACTAATATGCATTGATTGCAAGTTTTTGATAGAAAAATCATGGAAATTTTGGCTAATTAAGGGCTGAAACTTGAATGAGACAAGGAGGAGAGATTTTAGGAGGTAGATCCTCCTCATTTACTCCTCACTCATTCAAATACTCCTCCATCAATCACACCATATCGGAGTACAAGAAGCCAAGTCATGGAGATCAAAAGGCAGCCAAGCAAGTGAAAATTAAAGAGCTAGTTTATCTCGAGTTTGGGAGATGAGCCTCCCTATATTTAAGGAAGTCATTGGAGACTTCAGTTGTATAAATAAGAAGGCCTAGAGCTTCATTAGGATTCGAATTTTTGTTGTAAAAACACTAGTCATTTTCGAGTTCAAGACTTGTGAAAGAAATTGTTATGTAATTTTCTGTTTTGATAATGAGAATGAGTATTTCCTTGATCCGACTCTGAGTTGATTCAGAGGGCTTTAGCTCTTGGGTTATGACCCAACCATAGTAGAAAAGGATCTTCTTCTTGTATTTGTATGCTTAATCAATTTCATAGATTAATGGTTGAATTGTATTTAGAATTAATTCATTGCAAGTAGTTGTAGATCTAATTAGTGTACTTTCATTTGTGCTTTACTTCAACAGTAGCTTAGAAGAGATAAAGGAACATCATAAAGCTATCAGTAGATGGATTTGGCCTCACTCCTTCCTTCAGGGATCATGGTTTGAGGAAAGAACCCCTATGTAGTGTTAGGTCCCTATACTATTAGTGTAACCCCTTATTCTTATTAGTGTAACCCCCGTATTATATTGTTATGGCCATGTTGCATATTGATATTATTGTGCCCCATGGAAGCCCACTATTGTTATTGTTGTGCCATTACATTATTATTGTTATGTCAGCTCTAATTACATTATGACCCCTTAGACTCTTATATATAGAAAGGAGGTATTGTCATTTGTACCATCCAATAATTGTTCATTTGTGTAATGTAAAGGAGGTTTCCCCCTCAAAGAGGCTTATTCCTAAGGTGTTGATCTATCTTTTATATCCTTTTATGAGCTGGTTTCATAACAGTTGGTATTAGAGCTTTGGATTCTAGGGTTTTGCTACTCCAAAACAAGTCATCGTGGCATTTTCACTATAACTTTTTCTCTACGAAGTTTCAGAATCTAAGAAAAAACCCAATTGATCTAAAATCATTCTAAACCTCGAGTTCAAATTTCAGATCTTGTATTACTATATATTCGGAGATATGATTTGAGGAAATTAGGGTTTTTGCAAGTTACATAATTCCATCTCAAACATGTCATTGTGGAATTTTCGGTATAATGTTTTTTATACGAAGGTTTAGATTTTGAAATTAAAACCCATTTGAGCCGAAATCTTGGTTAAACTCAGGCCCAAATTTTAGATCTTGGGTCGCTATATTTTTGGAGATACAGTCCAACGCAGTTAGGGTTTATGCAAGCTCCCGAATTACATTCTAAATAGGTGACCTTGGGAAAATCATAATAACTCTCTATCTGAGCATCTGATTCAAATTTTGTAAAAAGTGACAGAAAGAAAACATATTGTATTTTGTCTGGTATCATTTTTAGAGCCTAAGGTTGAAACAGTGATGTGTGGCACGTCGTACAAGTTCGTTGTATTGAACAAGTATATAATTAGGTCATCACAGGATATTGGGAATAGCTCTTTCTTCAGGAATCCAATTGGGATCAGACTTGCGAGGTTAGAAAGAGGACTCAGACTGCTATCATTGTCCAACATTTCGTAACATAAAGAGCTAAAATTACATAGTTACAGTCATTTCAATTTTGAGCTCCTAAATCAAGAAAAAACGATATGAGGAAGTTTGATGGCGAGGGTCTAGTAAATTGGATACTACAGATGGAGCAATATTTTGATCTATATGAGGTGAAACTATTACAAAAGGTACATATTACATCTTTATATTTAGAACCGAATCAATTTTTATGGTATAAAGGGCTTTGTTCTCGTAAAGCATTTGTCACTTGGTCAATTTTCACGCAAGAAATGATAGCACATTATGAGGATACAAATATAAATACCTTCTTTAGCCAATTGATAAATCTCAAACAATAAGGGGTTACACTAGTAGTATAGGGACCTAACATGCAACCCAAAAAAGACAAAATTCTAATTTCTCATGGAATTTAGGGTTTTTTGTACTTAGACCAACATTTTATCAGTTTGCAAGAATAGGATTTAGTTATCATTTCTTCTATCGTTAGTCTTACATTAGATGTCATCAAGGTTTGGTATTATTTTGCAAGGTTTCCGCATGCATAAAATAGAAAGCTAGCTCATGAATTCTGTTTTCCTTGGTTAATTGAAATTCTTCTTATTTACATGATTTATGGATAAAATTCAATGGTTGATGTAGTGCAGGAGTTTCAAAAGTACATAGATATTTCATGATAAACAACCTCATCCCAACTTCATCCATCCATGATCATTCCTTTCTTTCACTAAACCCTCACCAACTTCATCATTTCACAAGAATACTTCTCTAAGCTTGTTGAGCAAATCTAGCCATCTCCCAACTCTGGTTTTGAGTTCTGAACAGGTCCTAGTCACTCCCTGGCCTCATTCCATCCACCAACCACCTTCCTTAAGCCTTCCATCACCTTCAACATCCCTCTTTTTTCTCTCAACTATATCCTATAGGAATACATGGGATCCTGTAGGAATTCAGGACATCTTGTAGAATGACCTATAGTGGCCTGTTTTGAGGCCAAATTCGAGATAAAGCCACTAGGAACTTAGAAAAGGACCCCTACTTGTCTCCCAAGCCTTCTAACCATTCACCATCATCCCTAAGCCACCTACCACATCACCAAAATAAGTTAGCTTTCAAACATTCTCATGGAAAAGGATAAGATGCGAAACAAAGTTATTTTATTCATTTACAGGCACAGTAGTAGAATGTTTGATGTTTAAATTTTCATACCTAGGACAATAGGATTACATACATGTTAACTTAGCATTCTTTTGAAGCAAAGCCTCTTAGTAGTTATTTAGAAGAATAGTGTGTTTTAGCATTTTATTTTAGTCTTTTTCCTTACTGTAGTAGACAAGATTTCCCTTAGTGTAGATTTCTCTTTTCATCATTGGTAATCAAGCTTCTTCTGAATTAATAGAAGTTTGGTTTGAAAAATCTTATTGTTTTATCACCAACTTAGTAGTGACAAAGAGAGGACCGATCACATTTACTTCTGTATATAACACTGTCACCTCTAAGTTTGTATGAACCCCGAGTTGATAAAGTAAAGTAGGTAGACCTAGGAGTTGCAGCATTCTTGCTGCAATACTGGTACTCATCAGAGATTGACTGCCAAGACTATGAAAGGTAGAGTCTAGGCTACTGGAAGGATGATTGTCTGTTGGAAGTACACAATGCACAATACAATCTGGCTGTTGACTGCTGAAATTATGCAATGCACAATCTTAGCTAGAAAAGGCCACAGGCTCAATGACTGTGTTGTGCAATTTTCTGGGCTAGCAGTCATTGTCCCTCAGAAATGCGAAAAACAGTCCTCGAGGATAGTGGATGGGTAGAAGTGCACATTTCTAGAGAGGAAGACAGAACCTTCCTTCCCCGGATTGCACAATGTTGTCTCAGTGAAGGCAGAGTCAAGGCCAAGGCTTCCTAGAGTCATAGACGAAAAACTGAACATGAATGTGAGTGTGAATGAATGGTGCTAGTGAGTGTAAGAATAAGTGAATGATCATGCATGCAAATGGTGAATGAAAAATTCATAAAATGGAACAACATGCATGTGGGTGAGGTGAGTCATCAAATCAGCGACCGTTTGTGAAAATTAGTTTCTGTTGGGTGTGGAGCATGATTATTTAGAGTCTTTGTTTCAGCCGGATGTATACCCCAGGAAGTTTGTACACCCCTCCACACGGGGGGGTGTGGGGGGACTTGTCCCCCCCACGGGGGTTTGGGGGGCTGATCCACCCCAGCTGGGGGGTCTAGGGGCCAACGGTCCCCCGGCGGGGGTTTCGGGGGCAGTGCCCTTGAAGCTAAAAGTAGACGTAAAATTTCCTTGTAAAAGTATAGTAATTTCTAGTCAATCTGGGCCGTTCATTAAGCGGATGATCTGATGATAGAGCTTATGTTTAGTTCAGGGTTTTTTTTCCCTAAAAGACAACCCCTCTCTTTATATGAGGGCATTGTATTAAGGCTGTGATATAGATTTGTATTCTCTGAGCGAGAAATAGAGAGGTGAGACTATGAGAGAAAATAGAGGATATTACAACGGATCTGTTGTAGGTTGTGTCTCTTGATTTTTTTGGATAATAAAAGGAAGGACTAGCTTTTCGGGGTGGACATAGCCCAAACTACGTGAACCATGTATATTTGTGTCTCTCTAGTTTTATGTGTTTTCTGTGTTTATATTTCTGCTATATTCTCTGTGTTCCATTGCTCTGTAATATATAATTTTCTAACAACTGGTATCATAGCTGAAGGTCTATTTGGCTTACAAACTCGCACGAGAGAAGGGTTCCTCGTTCAAGTGGGAGCAATGGCGGAAGGTGGTAAGTTTAGGATTGAGAAATTTAACGGCCAAAACTTCTCGTTGTGGAATATGGATATGGAAGATTATCTATATAAGAAAGATCTATACATACTGTTGAGTCTTGAAAATGTCATTCATTTCCATTACACTTTCACTACTATGTCCATTATATCACCTCCATTTCACTACTATGTCACCACATTCATCCCACTTTCATTATCATTGGGTCACATTTATGTTTTTCCAATATTTATTAATTCTTAGCCTTTTTAAGTGAATTTGTGGTTAAAAATTAGAAAATAATGTGCATATGCTTATACCTAACAAGTGGGTTGAGATTGTTGACATGTGTAGGTCAAAAGGAGACTTCTAGAAGACCTTATGTGGAACTCTAAGGAAAATTTGGAATTTGAGTGGAAATAATCATGGGATCATGAGGATATGTGTCACATCTCCTAATTATATTGTAACTCTAAGAAGACATGTGTCTTATCAGTTCCTATTTTGATTAGGACTCTAGAGGTAGAGGAAGAGATTCATGGACTCTCATTAATGAGATGGCTTCTCATCTTTCTGTATAAATAGGAGATATCTCTCCTTCATTAGTTAGTTCTTAAGTCTTAATTTGTTAGTTCTTAAGCTTGTTAGCTTGTGAGATGGCTTTTGAAATCTTTGAAGAGCTTTGTTGTACTTTGTAATTTTGAAGAATTTGAATAAAGTTTTAATGTTCTCAACATGGAAGGAGATGTGAAGTAGATGTCATGGAGCCTATTAGAATGTAAGGTAGAGTAGATTTCATTTTGTAATTTTGCTTTGATTTCATTATGTTATTTGATTGCTTTCAAGTTTGATAAACTAGATTTTCCATTCATGCAATTTTAATTCATGTAAGTTTGTTCAACCGGTTGATTGTAGATTAGTTTTTCTTTACATGTTTTTGCAGCAAATAGTGACATGAGATTTACCTCTCTACTGACTTTGTTTTTCTAAGCTTTTCAATTTCAATTATGCTTTGATTTCAGTGTTATTCATTTGCTTTGTTAGTTAGTTTAGATATCAGATTGCTCAAGTTATTGATGATTAGCTCCGAAAGCCATAGCGAGATGAACTAGCGAGGGGTCAAACTATGAATTGATGTGATTTGATTTTAAGTTTACTTTTCTACAATTAGATATCAGATTGCTCAAGTTATTGATGATTACCTCCGAAAGCCATAGCGAGACTAACTGGCGAGGGGTCAGACTATGAATTGATGTGATTTGATTTTAAGTTTACTTTTCTGCAATTAGATATCAGATTGCTCAAGTTGTTGATGATTACCTCTGAAAGCCATAGCGAGACTAACTGACGAGGGGTCAGACTATGAATTGATGTGATCTGATTTTAGTTTTACTTCTCTGCAATTAGATATTAAATTGCTCATATCATTGACAGTTACCTCTGAAAGCCATAGCGGGACTACTAGCGAGGGATCGAATTATGAATGTGTAATTTGATTTTAGTTTTACTTTCCTTGCAATTTTTGATTTGTTTGAGTGCAATAGCTTAACTTTTATTTCCGTATTTAGACAAGTAGCAGAGACAATGATTTCATGATCAGTATTTCATCTTTTTCTTGATTAAAGTAGCTGCATACTTACACTTTCGTTTAAGTACTAATTCCATCAATAACATGTTTTAAGATCTTTTGAAGTGCTAAGTTTTGAAAGTTACCATTAGGGACATAGACCTTGCCTTGAAATCTACATCCATACTTGACCTTTAAAAGTATTCTTAAGACCTTAGAATAGGATTTCCATTTGCATTGGATACTTTAGGAGATCAACAAGAACAAAACCCCAAAACAAAATAAAATTTATAAAACAAGGAAGTAAGAAAAAGGTTAACTAAGCACATATGGTGTACCACACCTCATCAGTTTACGATACCCGGATTGATAATTTATGTAGAGCAATTTAAGACGTTAAATTAACTAGACACCTACCATTGGGCGAGAAAACAAAGATGTCGATGGGTATGACAGATGAAGAATGGAACCTTGTCAATAGAAGGGCAATCAGAATAGTACGGTTGTGCCTCACAGTGTCGGTCACCTTCAACATTTCGAAGGAAACAACGACAGAGGGTTTGGTTAAGGTGTTGGTGAAACTATATGAAAAACCCTCGGCCTCAAACAAGGTATTTCTTATGAAACGATTATTTAATATGAAGATGTCGGAAGGTGGATCTATTGCACACCATTTAAATGATTTTAATACTGCTACAAGTCAGTTAATTTCTGTAGGGGTAAACTTTGATGATGAAGTTAGAGCTCTATTATTCTTGTGCTCATTGCCAGAAAGTTGGAATGGTTTAGTAATGGCCATTAGTAACTCTATTTTTGGATCTAGTACTTTAAAGTTTGATGATGTTGTCGGTGCTATCCTTAGTGAGGAAATGCGATAAAAAAGTTGCGGTGAGACATCGAGTAATGCTTTGAGTGCAGAGTCTAGGGGAAGAAAAATGGAAAGAGGAAAGAGCTCAGGATATTACAGTAAATCAAGGAAAGGCATATCCAAGTCCAGATCGGGGATAGTGTGTTGGAAATGCGGAAAGAAAGGACACTTAAAGAAAGACTGTAGATCTCCGAAGGGAAAAGAAGGAGATGCATAGCAAGAAAAGAATCATGAAGAAAATCTGGTAGGTGAGGTGTTACAAGATGCTTTGATTCTTTCTTTCAAAAATATTACTGATTTTTGGGTGGTAGATTCAGGGGCCTCATTCAATGCCACACCTAATAAGAAATATTTTCATGACTATGTTCAAGGAGATTTTGGACAAGTCCGTTTGGGTGATGATAAACACTGTAAAATCATTGGAATGGGTAAAGTTCTTGTAAAACAGCATAATGGAAACCATTGGCTACTAAAGGAGGTAAGGCATGTTCCAGATTTAAAGAAAAATATGATTTCAATAGCGCAGTTAGGTGGTGAAGGTTGTGTGACAACTTTCACAGATAAAGCTTGGAAGGTCACCAAAGGAGCCCTGGTAATAGCAAAAGGCAAAAAGGTTGGTACATTGTATTTATGTAATGGTATTTCTAACTCTGTTAATGCTTTAACTTCCAAAGGAGCAAATGCAGCATTATGGCATCATAGGCTTGGAAACATGAGTGAGAAGGGGATGAAAATTCTTCACTTAAGGAATTTGTTGCCAATTTTGAAGAATGTTGATTTTGACTTCTGTGAGAATTGCATTTATGGAAAATAGAAGAGAGTCAGATTTCTTATAGTTGGGAAAGAAAAGAAGAGCGAAAAATTAGAGCTTGTGCATATAGATGTATGGGGACCTGCTCAGGTATCGTCTCTTAGTGGCTCTCGTTATTATGTTACTTTTATTGATGATGCAACTAGAAAAACATGGATTTATTGTATTAAGAATAAATCTGATGTATTTGATACTTTCAAGAAATGGAAATATTTGGTTGAGATTGAGACAAGAAAGAAATTGAAGTGTCTCAGATCAGACAATGGAGGTGAATATTGCAGCAAAGAGTTTGATAGGTACTTTTCAGAGCATGGAATTCATAGAGAGAAGACAGTTCCAAGAACACCACAAGAAAATGGTGTATCAAAAAGGATGAACAGAACAATCATGGAGCGTGCAAGGTGCATGAGATTTCATGCAGGATTGCATTTACAATTTTGGGCAGATGCTATAGATACTCTTGTTTATCTAATAAACATAGGGCCTTCAAGTTCCTTGGACGGTGGTGTTCCAGACGAAGCATGGAAAGGTAAAAAGGTAAACTAATATTTTTAAAGCCTTTTGGTTGTGAGGCCTTTGTTCATATTAATAAAGAAAATAGAACCAATCTTGAGGCAAAATCAAAGAAATGTACCTTTATTGGATATGGTGTTAATGACTTTGGTTATCGCTTATATGAATATGAAAATCACAAAATCATTAGTAGCAGAGATGTAATATTCAATGAAAAGGTCTTGTATAAGAATTAGTTGCAGGAAAAGAAACAGGAAAAAGAAAACAAGGAATACATTGTTCTTGATGAGATCACTAAAAAGGTAAAGGTGCCTGAAAATAATAATAATCAACAACCACAACAACAACAACCACCACCACAACAATAGGCACCCCAAACACCTGCAAGTGGTGTCAGAAGATCTACCAGGACAAGTATACCCCCTGAACGATACTCTCCTTCATTATATTATTTATTGTTGACTAATTCTGGTGAACCCGAATGTTATGAAGAAGCAATGCAGGTTGAAAGAAGGAAGAAGTGGGAGATAGCCATGGAAGAAGAGATGGAATCCTTAATGCATAACTAGACTTGGGACTTAGTCAAGTTGCCTGTAGATAAAACTAAATTTCAAAATAAATGGGTTTACAGGCTGAAGGAAGAAGATGGAGGAAAAAAAAAGTACAAAGCTAGACTTGTGGTGAAGGGGTTTGCACAGAAGAAAGGTATTGATTTTGATGAAATATTTTCTCCTGTTATTAAAATGACTTCAATCAGAACTATTTTAATTCTAGTAGCAGTTGAAGATTTGCATCTTGAGCAGTTAGATGTAAAGACAACCTTTCTCCATGGGATTTGGAGGAAGAGATATATATGTAGCAGCCACAAGGATATGAGGTGTAAGGGAAGGAGAAACTAGTGTGCAGGTTGAAGAAGAGTTTGTATGGCTTAAAACAGGCTCCAAGGCAGTGATATCTAAAATTTGACAAGTTTATGTCTGAACAAGGTTATACTAGATGTCACTCTGATCATTGTGTTTATCTAAAAAAGAAAAATGATGGTAGCTATATTATATTTTTATTGTATGTGGATGACATGCTTGTTGCAGGGTCTAGCATGCAGGAAATAAATGTGCTCAAAAGAAAATTGGCAAATTCATTTGCAATGAAGGATTTTGGAGCTGCAAAACAAATCCTTGGTATGAGAATAACTAGAGACAGGAAAAATCGCAAATTAACATTGTATCAGAATGAGTACATACAAAAGGTGTTAAAAAGATTTAATATGCACAATGCAAAACTAGTTAGCACACCTTTTTCTAGCCATTTCAAACTTAGTAAGGAAATGTGCCCAAAGACCCATGAAGACATGGATTATATGTCTAAAGTTCCATATACATCAGCAGTTGGAAGCTTAATGTATGCAATGGTCTGCACAAGGCCTGATATTGCACATGCAGTGGGAGTTGTAAGTAGGTACATGAACAATCCAGGAAAGGAAAATTGGATGGCAGTGAAATGGATCCTCAGATATTTGAAAGGTACCATAAATCAAGCATTATGTTTTGGCGGTTCAAACATTTCTCTATAGGGATATGTTGATGCAGATATGGTAGGTGACAGAGATAACAGGAGGAGCACTACAGGATATGTATTTAATGTAGGTGGAATAGTTGTCAGTTGGGTTTCAAAAATCCAAAGTGTTGTTGCACTTTCAACAATAGAACTAGAGTATGTTGCTACTACAGAGGCTAGTAAAGAAATTCTTTGGTTACAAAGGTTTATGGGTGAATTGGGTAAGAAGCATGATATGAGCACGTTACGCAGTGATAGCCAAAGTGCCATCCATCTTGCAAAGAACTCAACATTTCATTCTAGGACTAAACACATACAACTCGAGTACCATTCCATACGATTAGTGTTGGAAGATGGAGAGTTGAAGCTAGAAAAGATACACACTAGCCAGAATCCTGCAGATATGCTAACAAAAGTTGTAACGAGGGAGAAACTAAGAATATTCTAAGTTTCAATTGGTCTTCAAGGATGACGATGAAGATGAGAAACAAGCAGGTCCAAAGAGGAGTCATTGTCAAGCAAATGAAGCAGCGGTGGAGTTGGTACAATCATTCTCCAAGTGGGAGATTGTTGAGTGTGGAGCATGATTATTTAGAGGTCTTTGTTTCAGCCGGATGTATACCCTAGGAAGTTTGTACACCCCTCCATGCGGGGGGGTGCGGGGGGGACTTGTGCCCCCTACAGGGGTTCGGGGGGGCCGATCCCCCTTGGCCGGGGGTTCGAGGGCCAATGGTCCCCCGGTAGGGGTTTCGAGGGTAGTGCCCCTGAAGCTAAAAACAAATGTAAAATTGCCTTATAAAAGTATAGTAATTTCTAGTCAGTCTGGGTCGTTCATTAGGTGGATGATCTGATGGTAGAACTTATGTTTAGTTTAGGGTTTTTTTCTCTAGAAGGCAACCCCTCTCTTTGTATGAGGGCATTGTATTGAGGTTGTGTTCTCCGAGCGAGAAACAGAGAGGCGAGACTGTGAGAGAAAATAGAGGATATTACAACGGATCTGTTGTAGGTTGTGTCTCTTCATTTTGCTGGATAATAAAAGGAAGGACTGGCTATTCAGGATGGATGTAGCCTAAACCAGGTGAACCACGTATATCTGTGTCTCTCTGGTTTTATGCGTTTTCTGTGTTTATATTTCTGCTATATTCTATGTGTTCCATTGCTCTGTAATATATAATTTTCTAACAGTTTCATGCATGCGACAACAGTGAGATAGTAATGAAAACTAAAATAGTGTTGGGACAAGCTAGTATACATGTAAATGACAGCAAGTGTTCAAATAAATCAAGAAAATAGTACTCACACAAGAAAAAACAAAAAAATTGATATAAATGCAACACAAGGCATGGAAAGTAGGCTTAACCAAAAATAACTGAGCTGAATGTGCTGATTTCTCCTAGATGTGATGTCAGATGTCAGAGGTGCAAGGTTGATGTGAGGAATGAGCTTTGTATCTTCCAGTTGATGAATTTTGATAACATCAATGTTGTGACACGCATGCAACAAATCTAGGGAAAGAAACACTTGGTGGGATGTTTTTGAAATGATCCTTTCATGTAACCTCCAACTGCCAAAAATAGATCCATGAAACAAGGGATGCCTTTGCATGTTGCCTTGGGAGAAGTAGCCCATGCATGCAAGTCTATTTTTCTTGGTCCCGGAGGGAACTGTCAACTTAGCTGCACATGCAAGAGACTGCTCAACTGCTGAAATAAAATGCGCATTTCTGGTTGGGAGCTGGGCTAGCTGCCTAGGAGATTTCTGCAATTTCCGCATAGAGCAACTAACTTCTGCCTAGATTTGCACAAATTCTAGGTTGAGTAGCCCTGTTGAGGACAAATGCGTAATTTTCACTGTGAGTGTTGACTGCTAGAAATATGCAACTCTGGAAACTAGTAGGCTGCCATACAAGATTGCGTAATTTCTAGAGGGAAGGCTTGTTTCCCTCCAGAAATGAACAAATTCTTGGGGGAGCTACTCATCCTCTAGTTGGACCAATTCCGGATGAATAACCTGTGAGGGAAATGCATCAAGATATGATCAACAGGCTGCCTTTGTGCAACTCCCACAATACTTTTGTTCTACCTTTCAACCACCCCATTCTACTGTGAGTTTTGGGGAGCTATTAAGTCCCATCAAATACCTTTTGATGCACATAATTTCTTGAATTTATTCGACATATATTCTCTATTTTTATCGCTCCTAAGAGCCATCACTTTCTTTTGTTTGGCCATGGATTCTTTCAAGAACATTCCACACACATCTAAGTGAACTCTTTCAAGGATCGCTTGTAGTCAACTATCCTTATCATGGAAGGTGGCTTAGGTGTACTTCCCCAATGTACACCCTTTTCATGTATCTCACTACTCTAATGCACCCTTTGGAAGTCCTATAGAAATTTTTTGCATGATATTCAAGTATCCATGGTGCAAGTGGCCCAATATTCTATGTCATAATTCACCGATGTCTCAGATCTGTTCCTTCTCTCATTTTGTGTTAAATGCTCCATAATATTCTACATCCAATTTGTAGAAGTTCTTCACCCAAACCAGTATATGCTTCACTTGTCCTGTGGATATGTGATGAAGGAAAGCCTCTCCTTTGCTAAATATCACATCATATCCATAGTCTTCCAACATAGCAATTGAAACTAAATTATTCTTCAAACCCATAACATACATGACATCTTTTAATGTGAGAGGAGAGCCATAATCCCTCTAAAAAGTAAGTACCGATGTTGGTCACACTATACCTTCCATCATCTTCCATCTCGATGTGCATATGGAGGTCCTTCTCCTCCAATTCACTAATTTTTTTTTTGTCTCTCGTCATATGGAATGAGACTCCACTATCCAGATACCACACACTACCCATCATTGATGTCACCATGCATGCAATGAGGGTGAAATCCAAATCAAATTTTGAAGTTAGAGCTTCACCTGCCTCTCCTCCTAAGGGATTCTTTCTTACCTTCTTGTGCAGACACTTCGTGGCATAGTGTCTAAGCTCATGAAAGTGAAAACATTTAATATTTGACAATTCCTTCTTCTTCCCACCCTAAATGGAATTCCCTTTGGATTGGGATTTCTTCCCTTTAACTTTCTTTGCCTTCCCAGCCAAGGAACATTTCTCCTCATCATCATTCTTGGATGAGGTTCCATATCTTGTGCTCCTCCTTATCTCTTCTTCCACCAAGTCAGACCACAAATGCTCCTACTTTGACATACGCTCCCTCCCATTTACCAAATCCTGGTAATTGGTACATATCTTGGGAAGGCCTAAAAGTGCTAGGCTGGCATGATCATCTTCAGAAATTGTAATACCAATGCTCCTAAGCTCAACCTGAGATTGGGTGAACCTTCTCAAGTACTGTGGTATTATGTCGCCCTTCTCCATCTTGATCTTCTGAATTTTTTCCTTCAGTGCCAGCTTCCTTTGGTAACTGTTGTCTGAAACAAGTCAATCAAGGCTTTCCAAATTGCATATGCTGTATCCTTCCCATGGAGTTTCAAGAAAATATGACCTCAAAATCCTTCTAGTATGATCCTCCTTGCCTTTGCAATGAATTTCTTCCACTCTGCCAAATCTTGAACATCTGTTGTTGGAGGCTTAGGAATATCATTGTCTATGAATTACTTTGGCCCATTGTCTTCCAACACTGCCTCCATCATGTCCTTCCAAGAAATATAATTCGAACTACCCTCAAGGGCATATTCGAGTCTCAATTCGTAGAATGACATCCTGTTGGCTCTGAAGAATGATTCTGCAAATTTGATTTCACCTACAAAGACAAACTCATATTCTTCTCTTCTAGTGTGATTTCTACTCTGATACCATGTAGAAATTCCTTGTAGATTCAAAATGATTATGTAATTTTCTAAAACAAAAGACTTGAATCTACTCTACTCATCAACATAAACAATTAATTAATTGTGAAATCATGAAGCATACAAGAGAAAGAATTCAATAAACACATTACACAATTATTTCCTGGGGAAGGACACAACTAAAAACCCCTGCTATCTGTATATTGCATTAATCAGAAAATATGAGAAGATTACAATGCTTTTCCCAAGCCCGAACAACCTCTGCACTATCTCTATTTGTCTCACATTGCTTCCAAGACAAGCCTTGGCCAATACTTAACCAATTTTCTACTTGCCCAAGTCCCTATTTCCTTGGGAATTAGCCCCTATTAATTAAGGAAATTCCTCAATTGGAATTATGCAATCCTCATAGGCCTTCCTCTGACTGCATGCACCACCTATATAATTTAGATGATTATACAACTCATAGTAAACTTCCCTTGCACTCCAATATCAACTGAGCAACTCTCATATCTGATATGAATGAGTTATTAATGAGTGAATCATTAGTTAACTAGTTGAACACATGAAGTAGCACCCCATTGTCTGACCTCCTACTAGTTCCTTCATTAGTTGGAACTAGTTTAATTGACTTTAACTCAGTTAAACAAAATTAATTAATTACAACTCAAATAAACTCAACTAGGGCTCCTATAAAGTTGGGGACACTCCACATGACTCAAGTTAGACCCTCAAATCGAATTACTTGAGCCAAAAAATTCAAATTAACTTAGTTAACTTGTACAAGTTGTCTTGTGATGTGGAATTACAATTTTATTCTTAATTTAATTCAAGGGGGAATTAAATAAATACTTTTCTTGTTGCAGTTTCAAAATGAGTGAGGTTGCATATTTCACAAAGATATACTTGAAGAATGGTTATCATCAAATCTAGATTAGGGAAGGTGATGAGTGGAAGATTTATTTCAAGGAAAATGACGGATTGTTTGAATGGTTGGTTATGTCATTTAGGCTAGCTAATGCCCCTAGAACATTCATAAGGCTCATGGATGAGGTATTAAAACCATTCTTGGGAAACTTTGTTGTAGTATGCCTAAATGAAATTTTAATTTTCAGCAAAAATAAAGAGGATCACTTGGAGCATGTAAGGCAAGTGTTGCAGTGGTTGAAGGAAGAGAAGTTGTTGATCAACATGAAGAAATGTGCATTCATGTAGGATGAGTTAGTGTATTTTGTATCTGTGATTGATTGCCAAGGAAGGTTTGAAGATGGATTCTAAAAAGGTGAGAGCTATCTTGGATTGGAAAACACCTCAGTATAATTTTGAGGCGAGGAACTTCAATGGGTTGGCAAGCTTCTACTAGAAATTCATTAGGAATTTAGGTCAAATCTATGCATGTCTTACTGAGTGCATGGAAAAGGGGAATTTTAAATGGAAAACAACAACAAGGAAAACATTTGCAGATCTGAAAATGAAGGTGATAAAGAAACCTATTTTGGAACTTTCAAACTTTAATAAATTATTCCAAGTTGACTGTGATGCAATTGGGACAACAATTGGAGAAATTTTAATTCAAGAAGGCATACAGATATAATTATTCATTGAGAAGCTGAACAAAGCTAAGAAGAAAAATTCTATATATGATCAAGAATTATATGTTATTGTGCAGGCTTTGAAGAAGCAAAGGCATTATTTGTTTCCCAAGGAATTTGTCTTGTTTATTGATCATAAGGCATTACAATATATCAACAGTCAAGGTAAGTTGAATCAAAGGAATTATAAATGGTTTTAATTCTTGCACATTTATACATTTTTTCTAAAGAATAGATCTTGAAAGTAAAACAAATTTGTGGATGCTTTGAGTAGGAGATTGCTAGTACTCAACACTTTGTTAGTAGAAGTGGTAAGTTTGGAAAGCATGAAGGAGTTGTATGCAAAAAATGTTGATTTTGGAGAATCTTTGACAACTTTTAAATCACCTTGGAGTGTGGAAAAAACCATGCTCTTGGATTACCATATCCAAGAATGGTTTTATTTAAGAATCAACAATTATACATTCGTCAAGCATCAATGAGGCTGAATATTATTGAGCTACATGGTGGAGGCTTGGGATGAAATTTTTGCATGGATAAGACCAAAACATTGGTAATGGAGAGGTATTTTTGGCATAGTGTCACCAAGTATTTCAGAAGGTTTTTATTTTTTATTTTTTTTATTTATGTAGAGTTTTCCAACTAGCAAAGGGAAGAAGTAAAAATACGGGGTTGTATACTCCATTGTCGATACCAGAATGACCTTGGGACGATGTGACTATGGACTTTGTCTTGGGACTGCGAAGGACAAAAATGAATCATGATTCAATGATGTTAGTTATAGATATGGTTTCAAATATGTCACATTTCATAGTATGAAAAAAGACAAGTGATGTTGTTGAAGTGACTATTTTGTTCTTTAAGGAAGTAGTGAGACTTCATGGTTTTCCAAGAACCATTACTTCAAATAGAGATACAATATTTCTAGGTTGCTTTTGGAGTACGATATGGAAAAAAATGGGATCTAAACTTTTATATAGTTAAGCCTATCATCCACAGATATATGGAGAGACTGAAGTAGTGAACAAGATTTTGGGGAATTTGCTAAGGATCTTGTGTGGTGAAAATCCCAACCAGTGGGATATTGTCTTGGCACATGCACAGTTTACATGTAATGAGTTGGTGATCAAATCAAGTAGTAAGAGTCCATTTCATATTTTTTATGGGTGGTCACCGAAATATGTTGTGGACTTGATACAATTTCCATATTTGGAGGAAAGGAAGAGTGTTGATGCAAGTGATTTTGCAGAAAACATGTAGCTAATACACGAATAGGTGAAGAAGCGATTGCAACAAATTAATGATAAGTATAAGGAAATAGAAGATTTGAAAAGAAGATAAAAGGTGGTTTTAGAAGGAGATTGGTAACCATGTGTCTGTAGAAAGAGATATTTCCCAGGGTTACCTACAACAAGTTAAAATATAATAAAATAGGCCTATGTAGAATTCTTCAAAAGAATTATGAAAACACCTACAAATTGGAGTTTCCGCAAGACTTGGATATGTCTTTAACATTCAATGTGGCTAACCTATATGAGTTTTTTGAAGGGGAAGAAAATGAATAAATAGGTACACCTGCTAAGTGGAAGGAACAATTACCAGTTGAACCTATCAAATAAGTGGAAGAGATAATGCCACAAGGGTTGGAAAGAGGACTCGTCGCAGGGAGTATATGGAGTATTTGGTCAAATGGAAAAATAGAAGATACAAATATGCATCATGGGTTATTTAATAAGAGATAACATTCTTATGAGGAACTTTAATCTCTAAATGAAATACCATTTAGAGATTTTGTTGAGTTTGTAATAGGTTTTGTTACCCCCATGTATTTTTAAGTTTTTGATACACCTATTATGTTAGTTTCTCACACACCTAACTGATGGTTGTTTCTATTCTTGTAGCTACATTTTATCAAACCAATGACTACATTTGAGTTATGGACACTCCAAGGACCAGATATTGATACTCTTGCTATGTGGAGATGCTAACACATCCAAAAATAAGAACTTGTTTAGTTGTGCTACTGCAGGAGAATTTCTAATAAATGTGCTACAAATGGGACACAATTTAAATATTTTGGTTTGTCCACATACTGAGAGGAAGTGAATCAATTATGTTCAAGAAGGAAAAGAGATCAACAACATGTGAAGCAAAGTTTTTAGTTGGAATGAAAAGAGGTTGGCAGCGTGAGAATAAATTATGGGAACACAAAAGGAAGGGGGATTTTTTGGCTTAGTTACTTTTATTGGTTTTCTTCAAGCTCTTGGAATTTTTCCTCTTGGAAATTTCCATTGGTTTTTCCTACTGGACAAATTTCAGAGAGTGTCACTAGATGTTCTACACATTAGAGAGGGTGTTTGGTTATTGTGCATGTTATTACTATGTAACAACATAGGAATTTCAATGTACTTCCCTCTCAAATATGAATTATTGTATGTAACAACACATTTAGAATGAATAAAAGTATGAAAAATTCTTTCTTTGTTCTCATGAGTAGACTTGAATTACTCTCTATTTGTGCTCTGTGATTTAGTCCTTTGAATTAATTAATGTAGTAGCCAAAAATCAAATGGGCGAGATTGTGCACTCTATAACAATGATTCAAGTCTAGTAGTTTGTTGTGAAAGCTATAAAAGTTTGGGTTGCATGAGGGGGTATTCCATATGTTTGATATTATCGATGAAGGAATAAAATATTGCAATAATAATTTCCTTTAATTAATGATAGGCCATATTATAAATAAAAGATTTTTTAAGAAAATATCGGTGATAAGGCTTATAGCATGTGAAACTTATTAAATAAATAAATAATTATTGACTAAAATGTAAATTTGAAATATGCATCATGATCCATACATAATGTGATGGTTATAAATGAAACTAAGGTCATAATTAAAACAAAAAATAAATAAGAAAAAATAGAAATGTTGGCGTATATATATCCAATTTAAATGTGTAGTAAAATCATATGATATCATGTACCTATATCGTTTCAATCTACAACCAATCAATTAGAATGTTATTTTAAATCTTTATAAATAGTATATATTTAAGAAATATTAAATCAAATAATATGTATAAAGGATTAACAATGTGATCGTGCCACCTCATCATTAATAGTTCATGTATGCCAATAAAATAATATAAAATAAAAGAACAACAAAGTAAGATAAATAATGAAAGCAAAAGATAACTAGTATGTATTAGTATACAAATGAAAAGTGTAGGAAAGTAATAGATATTGTGTATCAGTATAATTCATACCTACAACATGTCACTCAAATTATAATTTAAACCCTCTACATAGTGTATATTTAAGAAGTATTGTATCAAAGAATATGCATGAAATATTAACTGTATGATGATGTAGAATCAATAATCATTCATATTTATCAGTAAATATAGATATAAATAAATAAGAATAAAAAATAAAACACTATGGATTGTAATATCATACATTAAAATCTCACAGACATAATGATGCATGCCAACCCAACATGTGCAACATGCCTTCAAAGCAATAAGGTTTCACCTCCAAATACCACCATTCGATGATCTAATGATAACATAACTTTGACTCTTCTTATTTCTATAATTGATCTTTTAATATTGCAATGCTTACTTTTAATCCTTATTTACCTTTTGGTTGCTTGTTAATTTCCTCTTTATTATTCTCCTCCATTTTTCACTTAGATAAGTTAATCCATCTCCAATCACCCCCCTTGATCATATATACAAAAAATGAAGATAAAATACATAAAATTTACATCATGATTTCAAAGTAAAATAAAACAAATTTATTTCCTTACCTCATTTTCTTACTTGGATACATTGTCATTTTCTTGAAATATTCTTGGAACAAAAAAATTCTAGGAAAATATATACACTTTACATACCTCTCTTTATGATAATTAGGCTATTATTTGTTTTCAAAGTAAAAAAATATTTTAACTGAAGTAAACTTATATTGAATTTATTTTTATGTTAAAATTGTATCCTAAATTAATTCATATATGTTAAAATCCTGGAAAAAGTAGAGAACCCTAGAAAAATAGGAATAGGTTTCATGTTTGAACTTTGAGTTTTAATATAAATTATTTTCTAATATCCCTACCTTAATAATCAAATGAAAGAATTATGTTTTAAAATATGATTAACTTTTAGGTAGTCTTTAAGTATTTACTCTCATATATTTTCCTTTTATCTCAACACTTGATGCCTCCTATTTTTCTTAATTTTTAATAATATAAACATTTTATATTTTTAAATATATAAATTGATCTATGATCTTCCAAGTTTATGAAATTGCACTATTCAAACTTAAAACTTAACCAATTAGATGTTAGAAATATGTTGTCATTGATGGCAAAGGCAAAGACAAAGGCAATGACAAAGATTGGAAAAGGCATATGCATTGGTAAATATGTTGTCATTGGTGGCAAAGGAAATTGATGGCAAAGGAGAACATTGTTGGCAAAGTCAAAGGCCATGGAAAATATTGTTGGCAAAGGCAAGAATGGAAATAATTGGTGGCAAAGGAAAAAGTAACAAAGGTGGCAAATGCATGCATGGCAATTAAAAAGCACTGTAAATGGTGTTGTCATTGTTGGCAAAGGAAAAAACAAAGCATGGAAAAGGATAAGTCATAAGAAGATCATCACGGATGAGAATGGTGTAGAGACTTTGCAGCCAGTTTTGGAGTAGAAGATCATCTTGGAAGTAGGTGGAACCCACATACATGGAAAGAACTCAAAAAAAAAATCCATTGGTATATCAAAGTACGAAAATTTCCTCCTGGTATGAAAGTTAGAGCCAGTGAAAGTTGGTGACCCTAAGTAAAATTATTATAGAGTTAACATTGGTTGGATGAGCTTTGGAACAGAACCAAAGTTGCTAGAAATGCCAAAATTAGTGGAGATGGTGGCCGAGCCTCTATGTGAAGTTCTAAGCTGACTTAGAGAGACAACACAATAGCGAGAAGCAGTCTCATTGGGCCACAGGTGGTGTCCACCCAGTAGGCTTTCCCTGGAAGATAAACCTTGGAGGAATTGTTTTTGATGCTCAACTCTAAGAGACTAGGAGTTATTCAACGAGACATCACAACTAAGACTTTTTCCAATGGCAAGTGAGCAACAAATCCCATAGTACAGGCTAGCTAGGTGGATGATGTAGGAGCATGAGGTTTGAAGACAAAAGGCTTCGAATTTATTCCAAAAGTACAAAAAAAGTTTACAAGAAAATGAGTGGGATCGTTTAGCTATCAATTTACAAAGTTTTCAAGATAGGATTTCAGCTAGGATTTAGGGATTGAGTGATTTTATAATTAACTCAAGTTGTTTAGATTTAGTTGATATTCTCAAGGAGAATATCAACCAGATTAGATGTTGTCTAAGATTAGGAAGATTCGATCCATGGATTAAGAATCTGATTGTTAGAACGAAATAATATTTATGTAAGTTCTGAATAATTGTAAAGGGATTTTCACTGATTTGGCTTGATTAGGCCATATAAGATTTAACTTACAGAAATTATATCTCGGTGTATTTGTTTATAATTGGTCAAATCCCGGAGGCATTTTATTCCTTTGAAATATCTCTGAGTTCTATTGATTTCCAGTTTGACTTTTGAATTTGAGTATGTAAAATCTGTATTGTATTGCCCAATCTTGCATTTTCCATGTTTTGAAATAATTTGTTTATGTACTAAAAACATCAAAGAATATGGTTTGAGACAAGTTAAACATAGTGGAGGTGTTAAGTTTGGTAGAATAGAGAAAAGAAAACCTGACAAAATCATGTTAACCCAAAGGAGTCTAGAGCTGTCCAATCTACAGATCCAATAGATCTAAAGGCCATCATGCGCCAATAAGCTCGTGCATTAGTCAAGGAAAAAAAGTGGTTTTATCAGTGTAGCTATTTATCGGGTGGAGAAAAGTGGTAAGTTGTCTTTTGAAAATCTAAATGATTCCATTAATCGACTGACACGTAGCACTCAGGTGGAGAGAGAAAACCCTTTATTGGGTGGATAAACATCGCCCAAGATCTCTATCTAATATCGCTGTTAACCATTGGATAAAGTGTGCTTTGATTAATGGTATAGTATCGGTGATTAGTTTTGTTGATCGGGTGAACCAACGACCGTCATATTGAAAGGTAAGATTAACGGCAGAGAGTTAGCGCAATAACATTTGTGGAAAAAGTGAACGCGATAAGGAATTAACCAAAAGTTTGAATTCCTTTTGATTCTGTGGAAATTGAAAATTTGTCGTATTGCAGTTAAAATTAAGAAGTTATGCTAATTTAACAGAATAATTAAGAATTGGAGGTAGATGAATGATACTCCAAAGGAAATCCAAGAAGAAGTTCCACTTGAACTTGCAGAAATCATTTCTGGATTTGAACGATTATCCATTACACCTGCACCCAGACCACCATTAGTGGTATCAGAGCAGCCTACTGACACTGAACAAGATCTCAAGGATTAGAAAAAGAAATCCAACATGGCTTTGAGAGTTGGAGGAAGAGGTGGTGGTTGAAGAAGAGGAAGACCCATTGCAAATGTTGAAGTGTTGGAAGCTATGCAACAGATGCAAGCTAGATTGGAAGCAATGGAAATGGGAAGAGATGCAGATGCTGGAGATGTCAGTGAACTTGAAGATGAAGCTACAAAAGAAGAAGAACCTATAGATGTAACTCCTAAAATGAGATTTTTTAATTCAGTATTGAGATCCACATCCAAGACTAGACTTGAAGTTTCAATCTACACAAGAAGCTTAAGCCCTAAGGAATTGATAGATTGGATAAATGACATGGAGAAATTATTCGATTATGAAGAAATAGAAGAAGGAAAGTATGTGAATTTTTCTGTCACAAAACTGAAAGGACATGCAGCACTTTGGTGGGATGGAGTGCAGGCAGAAAGAAGAAGACTTGGCAAACAACCAATTAAGAATTGGAACAAGATGGTGGAAAAACTGAAAAGTGATTCTTTGCCAAGTGATTATCAACAAACATTATTTAGACAGATGCAAAATATTAGATAGAGGTATATGATAATAAAGGAATACACAGAGGAATTCTACAAAGTGAGTACAAGAGTAGGACAAATCCAAGATACAAATGAGAAGGTTGAAAGATATGTGAATGGTCTTAGAGTGGAGATCCAAGATGAGATAAGTGTGTTGTCTTGTAAAATAGTAGAAGAGGCTTGTCAGATGGTATTGAAGGCTGAATAAAAACTCATGAGGAAGAAGTCTACCAAAAATAGGGGTACTTTCCAAGGAAGGGGAAGTGAAGGTGGTATATAAAGATCTCAAAACACCTAGATATGGAGCTAGCAATAGCTCAAGTCAGCATGCACCCACAGGAGGTGATGCAAGTGGAAGAGGGAGTTTTTCCAAAGGAAGACGAGGCAGAGGCAGAGGAAGAGAAATTAGATGTTACAAATGTAACAAGCTAAGACACAAAGCTTATGAGTGCCCAGAAAATATAGGAATGAATTAGAGGAATGCAATTGTTGCAAAAATTAAAGAGGAAGAAACAAAGGTAATAGAAGAAGAGGATGTTATGAAACCAGCTCAAGAAAAGATAGAAAAGATAGATCAACGCCTTAGAATTCAGCCTCTTCGAGGGGGCAACCTCCTTTAAATTACATAAATGAACAATTATTCCCTGATACAAATGACAAAACCTCCTTTCTATATATAGGAGTCTAAGGAGTCACAATATAATCCAGCTGACCTAACAATAATAATATAAAGCCACAAAAATAACAATAGAGGGATTCTATGGGGCACAGAAATAACAATATGGGGGTAATAGGGGCACAACAATATAAATAACGGGCATAACTACAATAGTAATGGGGTAATCACTAGTATTATAGGGACCCAACATGCCCCTCTCCTTCAAAAAAGTGTTGTCCTCAATGCTTGAGTAGTTTTGGATACTTCTGCATAAAATTCTCATCCTCCCATGTGGAATCTTCAGCGGATAAGTTCTTCCACTTGATAAGGTACTCTGAAATTGATCGATTTCGTAGCTGTCGAGTTCTTGTTTCTGTGACTGCTTCCAGTTCCAATATAATTTTTCCTTCCTCGTCAAGTTCTGGCAATATTGTTTGAATTGGGAGCTTGTCGCCTATAACCTTCTTTAAACATGAAACATGGAAAACTGGGTGCAATCGAGAAGCTGCAGGAAGCTCCAATTTGTATGCCATAGTACCAATCTTTTGCAACACCTTGTACGGACCATAATACTTTGGTGATAATTTATTATCCTTCTTAGCTTTCTTTAGGGACATTTGCTTATATGGTTGTAGCCGTAGGAATACCCAATGACCTACATCAAAACTTCTTTCATTGCGATGTTGATCTGCCTGTTGTTTCATTCTATTTTGTGCCACACGAGGTTATCCTTTAAGAGTTGGAGGACTTGTTGTTGATGTTCGATGTGATGTTCCACTGCCTGAACCTTAGAATTTTCTCTTAAATATGATGTGATGGATGGTGGTTGATACCCATAAAGTGCCATAAATGGGGTCATTTTTGTTGCTGTATGGAAGGAAGTGTTATACCACCATTCAGCCAGAGGCAACCATTTGACCCATTGTGTCTGTTTATCAGATACAAAGCAACGAAGATATCCTTCCAAACGCTTGTTTACTATCTCAGTTTTCCCATCAAATTGAGGATGATAAGATGAGCTATGAGCTAACTGAGTACCAAGACAAGAAAATAATTTTGTCCAAAAATTTCCAGTGAAAATGGGATCTCTGTCACTTACAATAATCTTTGGGTTTCCATGTAGCTTTTGAACTATTTCCATAAATGCATTAGAAACTGTACTGGCTTTAAATGGATGTGATAATGCACAAAAGTGTGCATACTTGGTAATTATGTCAACTACCACCATGATGACACTCTTTCCCTTAGACTTGGGTAAACCTGTGATAAAATCCATTGAAACCTCCTCCCAACGTTGGCTTGGAATGGATAACGGTTGTAATAGACCCGGTGTCTTAATTGTTTCAACTTTATTTTGTTGGAAAACCAAACATTCCGCCACAAACTTTTGAATATCTGATTTAAGGCCATCCCAAAAAAATTCCTTCCTAACCCTGTGGTAAGTTTTTAAAAATCCTGAGTGCCCTCCTAAGGGAGAAGTGTGCAATTCCATAAGAATCTTTTGTTTTAGCTGGGAATTCTTACAGAGGTATAAGCGATCTTTGTACCATAACGAATCATTTTGCCAGCTAAATGTATCAGAAGTACTGGAATCTTGTTGTAACTTTCGAATAAGTGCCCACACTTCTTCGTCATTCTTCCATTCCTCCCTTGCTTCGTTTATCCAATCTGGTTGGATAATAGAAATGGCACACAACAATGCTTCCACATCCTCATCCTTTCTTGAGAATGCATCTGCCACCACATTTTTCTTCCCTTTTTTGTAGATGATTTCAAAGTCATAACCCAACATCTTTGTGACCCACTTTTGTTGCTCTTCAGAGGATAATCTTTGTTCTAAAAATTATTTAAGGCTATCATGATCCGTTTTTACCTTGAAGTGTCTTCCCATTAGGTAGGGTCGCCATTTCTTAAGTGCATGGAGCATTGCCAACATTTCCTTCTCATAAATAGCTTTGCTTAAAAACTTTCCCTTGAATGGGCGACTTTCCAAAGCAATGGGTCTTTCATCTTGCATTAGAACAGCACCAATTCCATTTCCTGAAGCATCACATTCCATAATAAAGGTTTTTTTGAAGTCCGGTGTAGCTAAGACCGGTGCTTGGCACATTGCCTCTTTAAGATGTTCAAAGGCCTTTGTTGCTTCTGGAGTCCATGAAAATGAATCTTTCTTCAATAATGTTGTTAGAGGTGTTGATATTCTCCCATAATTCTTAACAAACTTGCGATAATACCCTGTCAACCTAAGAAATCCTCGCAGATGCTTTATGGATGTGGGGATTTTCCATTCCTTAATGGCTTTAATTTTGCTAGGGTCTACCTTAACTCCTTCATGAGATACAATATGACCCAAATATTCCACCTCCTGGACTCCAAAGAAACATTTGGATCTTTTTGCATATAATTGTTTCTCCTCCAATAGTTGTAGCACCCTGTCAACATGTTCAACATGATCCTTCCAAGACTTGCTGTAGATTAGTATATCATCAAAAAATACTAACACAAATTTTCTAAGGAATGGTTTGAAAATTGAATTCATCAAACCTTTAAATGTTGAAGGTGCATTGGTAAGGCCAAAAGGCATGACCAAAAATCCATAATGACCCTCATGAGTTCTAAATGCCATTTTCGGAATGTCTTCAATCTTCATTCTGATTTGATGATATCCCGAATGAAGATCCAACTTGGTGAAGTAAATTGATCCATGCAATTCATCCAGTAATTCATCAATAACAGGAATGGGGAACTTATCTTTAATAGTGATCTTGTTGAGCTCCCTATAATCTGGACACATGCGCCATGATCCATCCTTCTTGTGCACCAATACTACTGGAGCTAAGAAAGAACTTTGACTCGATTGAATTATACCAGCCTCTAGCATTTCTGCAACCATACATTCAATTTCACTTTTTTGGACATAGGGATATATGTACGGCCTGATGTTTGGAGGAACACTTCCTGGAATCAGATGAATAGCATGATCATGATCACACATAGGTGGGAGACCTTTGGGAGTCTCAAATACCTTGGAATGATTGTCCAGGACTTTTTGGAGATATGGAGAAATAGATGATTCCAATGTGGAAACATCTAGCGAACATAATTGTGCAATTACACCTCTTTGCTCCTTTTTTAGAAGCTTTGTCATGCCATTAGAGCTGATTATCTTTCCTGGTTTCCCTGCAATACCCCTTAATTCAACTTCCTTTCCTTCCATAGAAAATTTGATGAAAATTTCTTGAAAATTAAAAGCTATTGTACCCAAGGATTGTAGCCGTTGGACTCCTAGTACAACATCAGCACCTCCTATTGGAATGGAAAGCATTGGGCTAGTCAATACATATTCTCCCATGGATAGATTGATATTATGGCACTTTCCAGAGAAATTTATTGTTCCTCCATTTGCAATCATCACTTGACACTCTGGTGCTGGATATAGGAAGCAATTCAATTCTTTTGCTACCCTACAATGAAAAAAATTGTGGGTGCTTCCTGAATCAATCAACACTATTACCTTTTTCTTCTTGATTTGTCCTTCTATCTTGATGGTTTGAGGAGTGGTAATTCCCACCAATGCATTACAAGATATGGTCGGATTTATTTGTTCTTCATCTAGGCTTTGTTCCTGGAGTATATCCTCTTCTTTTTACCTTTCTTGCTCCTTTTCTTCTTCCTCTTCACAATCTATGTAGAATAATTTCTTCTCAGCACACCTATGACCTTTTGTGTATTTGCTATCACAATTGTAACAAAGCCCTTTTGCTCTTTTTTCTTCCAATTTTTGTGGTGTCAACCTTGTAGGTTGTGGAAGACTAGGGGCAACAACACTTCCGTCTTTATAGTTGTGAATGGTATGCTTCCTAGTTGCCATAATTTTGCTTTCCATTTTTCTTGCTAACCTGAATGCCTTCTCTAATGAATCAGGTTCCCAAAGGCGAACATCATTTTGGATATTATCCCTTAAATACCCTATGAACACATCAATCCTATGCTCCTCTGGAATATCTTTTACCCTTATGTTCAATTTTTGGAACTCCTCAATGTGCTCCATTATTGAACCCTTTTGTTTGAGACTTATCAATTGGCTAAAAAAAGTGTTGCTTTTTGTATCCTCATAATGTGCTATCAATTCTTCCGTAAAATTTCCCAAGTGATAAATTGTTTACGAGAACAAAGCCATTGATACCATACAAACTGATTTGGTTCCAAATATACAGTTGCCATACGTACCTTTTGTGCGTTTTGCACATTATTGAGATCGAAGAATTGCTCCATCTGTAATATCCATGTGGCAGGATCCTTGCCATCAAACTTCCTCATATCGATTTTTGGAATATGGTGATTCTTCGATCCAACATTAGTGTCTATGGAATCATGATTAACATTTCTTTTGTTCTCATCATGAGTTTCCTTTACTACCTTTTCACCATTAGTAAGTATTTCTTGTAGAAAATTTGTCAAATCTGTCTTCAAATCTGCCATGCCTGTCTTCAAATTTGTGTTCAAATCTATCTTCAAATTGTTCATCTTAGCTTCCATGCCATCCATATTAGCTTCCACGCCATTTATCTTAGCTTCTGTTAACTTTTGTGAGCGTGACATTTGTTGCACTTGTTCTTGTAATTTTGATATATCATGTAGCATTTCTTCCTCTTCTTCATGAGTCATGCTAGAGCTTTCAGGTTCCTTACTAGGTGTTTGCATTTTCTTTCCTCGGGGCATCAATTACCGATAATAATGCTCTACTATGCCCTTTGAATTCCTTCAAAAAAAAATTCAAACCAAGCTTAAGCAAAAATTTAAAAAAAATCTACACACCATTTTTCACTTTGTAGGAGCTTGATATTGCCTCTGATGTATCTCTATATTTTCCAATCATCTAGTTTTGAATTTGTGACCTGTAGTAGCTCTCTGTGTCCTCTTTCCAATGCCACCAATCTGATCCAAATTGGATTCTCCAAGAAAGCTTTATGCATAATCTCCCAAGATGACCTGATTATAGACCTTTCCAGAAGAGCGAACTTGTATGAAGTGCCACGTGTACAATTTTCGATCTTTGGTTCTGAAAAAGATATACAAGAAACTAAAGTCAGTCCTCTTTCTGTAACTTCTTACGAAATTTCAATCTGATTCCCAGAGAGAAAGTTATGACGATTTTCCCCAGGTCACCTGTTTTGAATGTAATTCGGAGTCTGCAAAAAGACCAACTTCCTCAGATCATATCTCCGCAAATATCATGCGAAAAGCTCTGAAATTCAGACCCAAGGTTCAACGCGATTTCTTCTCAAATGGGTTTTTTTGGCGACTTCTGAAACATCACAGAAAAAAAAGTTATAGTGAAAATGCCACGATGACCTATTTGGAGCAGCGAAACCCTAGAATCCAAAGGTCTGATACCAAATGTTATGAAACCAGCTCAAGAAAAGATAGAAAAGACAGATCAACGCCTTATAATTCAGCCTCTTCGAGGTGGCAACCTCCTTTACATTACATAAATGAACAATTATTCCCTGATACAAATGACAAAACCTCCTTTCTATATATAGGAGTCTAAGGAGTCACAATATAATCCAGTCGACCTAACAATAATAATATAAAGCCACAAAAATAACAATAGAGGGATTCTATGGGGCATAGAAATAACAATATGGGGGTAATAGGGGAACAACAATATAAATAAGGGGTATAACTACAATAGTAATGGGGTAATCACTAGTATTATAGGGACCCAACAGAGGATGTACCAGAGAAAGGGGAATCTTTGGTAGTCAACAAAATTTTGTTAAAGCCAGCTAAGGAAATTGTTAAAATGGCACAGAGAAAAACTTTGTTCAGGACTGTGTCTAAGGTTCAAGGGAAGTGTTGTCAGATGATAATAGATAGTGGTAGTACAAGAAATTTGGTCTACACAGAAGTGGTGGAGAAGTTTAAGTTGAAAGGAAAGAAACATCCAACACCTTACAAGGTGTCATGGCTTCAAAAGGGATATCAATTGGTAGTGAATGAGCAATGTGAAGAGGAGTTGTAGTTGGGAAAATACAGAGACAAAATCCTGTGCGATGTGATTCCTATAGATGTGTGTCACATATTGTTGGGTAGACCTTGGCAATATGACAAAGGAGCTATGCATGATGGAAAGAAGAACACATACAAATTTAGCAAAGATGGTGTCAATCATACATTAATGCCAATGGAAGAAGAGGATACATCAAAGAAACCTGATCCAAAGACCCTTTTGCTGAGTGGAAAGGAGTACTTGCAGCAGATGGAAGAAGATGAGGTAAGTTTTGCATTGCTTTGAAAACACAAGGTAATAATTACTTCCACAAAATTTTATGATTTACCAATTAAAATTCAAGACATGCTGGATAGTTATTGTGATATCATTCTAGATGATTTGCTTGATGAGTTACCATCCATTAGAAAAATTAGTCATGACATAGATTTGATTCCAGGAGAAAAACTACCTAATAAAGTAGCTTACAAGATGACTCCCATAGAGAATGAAGAGATCAGGAAACAGGTTCAGGAACTATTAGACAAGGGACTAATTAGAGAGAGTTTGAGTCCTTGTGCAGTGCCAACAGTGTTGAGCCCAAAGAAAGATGGAGGCTAGAGAATGTGCACTGATTCAAGAGCAATCAATAAGATAACAATCAGGTACATATTTCCTTTACCTAGAATTGAAGATTTGATGGATTGTTTGAGTGGAGCTAGATATTTTACAAAGTTAGATTTAAAAAGTGGTTATCATCAAATCAGAATTAGAGAGGGAGATGAGTGGAAAACTGCTTTTAAGACCAATGAAGGATTGTATGAATGGATGTTAATGCCTTTTGGATTGTTGAATGCCCCTAGTACATTTATGAGACTCATGAATGAAGCTTTGAGAGAATTTATTGGTATATTCATAATAGTATATCTGGATGATATATTACTTTACAATAGATCTAAGGAGGAGCATATGAGACACTTGAATTATGTCTTATAGAGGCTACAACAAGAAAAGTTACTGATAAATTTAAAGAAATGTTCATTCATGAAGGAATAATTGGTATATTTGGGCTTTGTCATTTTTTCTGAGGGGTTAAAGATGGATCCAGAGAAGATAAAAGCAATCATAGAGTGGCCTTCACCAAGAAATGTTTTTGAGGTAAGAAGTTTTCATGGTCTTGCTAGTTTTTATAGAAAATTCATAAGGAATTTTAGTAAGATCAATGCTTCTATTATTGACACTATAAAGAAATATAAACAACCATTTAAATGGACTGCTAAAGCAGAAAAGAACTTCTAGCTATTGAAGAGAAAGATTACTGAGAAACCTGTTTTGATTTTGCTTGATTTTAACAAACGTTTCCAAGTGAAGTGTGATGCCAGTGGAGAATCCATTGGAGTTGTTTTGAGTTAGGAGGACAAGCCTGTAGCTTATTTTAGTGAAAAGTTGAATGAGTCAAAGAAGAAATATTCTTCTTATGACAAGGAGTTTTATGCAATGATGCAGTCTTTGAAGAAGTGGAGACATTACTTGATGTCCAAGGAGTTCATAATGTATTCAGATAACCATGCATTATAGTACATTATGCAATAACCAAAGCTTAACTAGAAGCATGCAAAATACCTTCAAAGTTTTAATTTTTTGTTAAAACATACAACTAGTCAATCAAACAAAGTAGCAGGCACCTTAAGTAGAAAAAGAATTTTAGTTCAAGAAAGTCAAATTCAAGTGTTGGGTTTTGATTTTCTTAAATAAATATATGAGAAAGACTTAGATTTAAAAGAGGCATTTGAAGCTTGTAGAAATCCTGTTTTGTTAGACAGAAGCAAGTGGCTAGATTATTTCCTACAAGAGGGATCGTTGTTTAAAATAAATCAGTTGTGCATACCAAATTGTTCTATGAGAGAAAATTTGATCAAAGATAAACATAGTGGTGGACTAGGAGGACATTTCAGTGCAGACAAGACTTATGAAGAGTTGGACCAGTTTTATTTTTGGCCAAAGATGAGAGCTGAAGTGGAAAAGTATGTGAAAAATTGTAAAGTCTTTTAGTATGCAAAGGGAAGGAGCCAAAACACAGGTTTGTATGTTCCATTACCTATTCCAGATAGGCCTTGGGATATGGTAAGTATGGAATTTGTTTTGGGTTTACCAAAATCTCAAAGGGGACATGATTCAATTTATGTAGTAGTTGATAGATTTTCAAAAATGGCACATTTTATTCCATGTTATAAAGCCAATGATGCTACATTTTAAGGAGATTGTAAGATTACATCGATTGCCTAAGAGCATTGTTTCAGACAGAGACACCAGATTTGTTGGACATTTCTGGAGGACATTAAGGAAGAAGCTTGGAACTAAATTGAGTTTTAGTTCTGCTTATCATCCTCAGATTGATGGATAGACAAAAGTTGTAAATAGAAGCTTGGGTAATCTTCTGATAAGTCTTGTAGGTGAACATCCAAAACAGTGGGATCAAGTATTGGCATAGGCAAAATATGCTTATAATGATTCTCCTAATAGGAGTACAGGGGAGAGTCCATTCTGTATATTTTATGGAATGCACCCAAGGGGAGTGTCTGAATTAAGAGACTTGGGAAAAGATGAAATGAGAAGTGCTAAAGGAAAAGATTTTGCTACAGAAGCTCAAGCAATACATGAACAGGTAAAACAAAAATTACAGGACAACAACATAAAATACAAGAGCAAAATAGATTTGAAAAAGAGAGAAGTTAATTTTGAAGTTGTAGATTTGGTTTTAGCACACCCGAGGAAGGAAGTATTTCTAAAAAGGGAGTATAACAAGCTAAAGTTTAAGAAAATTGGACCATGCAGAGCCTTGAGGAATTTTCTACAAATGCATATGAAATTGAATTACCCCATGATATTGGATTATCTCCAATTTTCAATGTTGCTGATTTGTATAGGTATGAAAGTGGAAATGCAGTGACATAGCATAGGATCAAAAAGAAAAAGAGATTGATTGGGTAAAACTGTTACCTATAGCAAAGGAATTGAATCCAGAGAGGATTTTGGACAAGAAATTGTTGAAGAAGACAAGAAGACAGGAGTATTTCCAGTATTTGGTCAAATGGAAGGATCAACCAATTGCTGAAGCTACTTGGATGACAGATGCCATGCCACAAAAGTTGGGAAGTTCTGTAGAAGAGCTCATGGACAAGAACCCATGAAGAGTTTTGTCCTCAGGAGTCTAATGCAGGAGCATGAGGCTTGAAGACAAAAGGCTTCGAATTTCTTCCAAAATCCAAAAAAAGTTTACAAGCAAAGGAGTGGGGTCCTTTAGCTATCAATTTAAAAAGTTTTCAAGATAGGATTTGAGCTAGGATTTAGGGATTGAGTGATTTTATAATTAATTCAAGCTGTTTAGATTCATTTGAGATTCTCAAGGAGAATATCAACCAAATTAGATATTGTTTAAGATTAGGCAGATTCGATCCATGGATTAAGAATCTGATTATTAGAATGAAACAATATTTATGTAAGTTATGAATAATTGTAAAGGGATTTTGACTGATTTGGCTTGATTAGGCCGTATAAGATTTAAGTTACAAAAACTGTATCTCACTATATTTGTGTATATTTGGTCAATCCTAGAGGCATTTTATTCCTTCTAAATATATCTGAGTTCTGTTGATTTCCATTTTTACTTTTGAATTTGAGTATGTAAAATCCATCTTGCATCGCCCAATCTTGTGTTTTCCATGTTTTGAAATAATTTGGTTGCGTACTAAAAACATAGGAGAATATGGTTTGAGACAAGTTAAACGTAGTAGATGTTTTAAGTTTGGTAGAACAGAGAAAATAAAACCTGACAAATTCGTGTTAACCCAAAGGAGTCTAGAACTGTTCGATCTACAAATCTAATAGATCTAGTGGTGATTGCACACAAATAAGCTCGTGCATTAGTTAAGAAAGAAAAGTGGTTTTATCAGTGTAGTTGTTTATCGGGTGGAGAAAAAGTAGTAAGCTATGTTTTGAAATTCTAAGTGATTCCATTAATCGACCAACACGTAGCACTCGGGTGGACTGTTATGAAACTAGCTCAAGAAAAGATAGAAAAGATAGATCAACGCCTTAGAATTTAGCCTCTTCAAGGGGGCAACCTCCTTTACATTACATAAATGAACAATTCTTGGATGATTCAAATGAAAAAACCTCCTTTCTATCTATAGGAGTCTATGGAGTCACAATATAACCCAGCCAACCTAACAATAATAATATAAAGCCACAAAAATAACAATAGAGGGATTCTATGGGGCACAGTAATAACAATATGGGGGCAATAGGGGCACAAAAATATTAATAAGGGGTATAACTACAATAGTAATGAGGTAATCACTAGTATTATAGGGACCCAACATGCCCCTCTCCTTCAAAAAAGGGTTGTCCTCAACGCTTGAGTAGTTCTGGATACTTCTGCATAAAATTCTCATCCTCCCATGTGGAATCTTCAGCGGATAAGTTCTTCCACTTGATAAGATACTCTGAAATTGATCGATTTTCGCCAGGTCACCTGTTTGGAATGTAATTTAGGAGTCTGCAAAAAGACCAACTTCCTCATATCATATCTCTGCAAATATAGAGCGAAAAGCTCTGAAATTCGGACCTGAGATTCAGCGCGATGTCTTCTCAAATGGGATTTTTTTAGCTTTTGAAACGTCGCAGAAAAAAAAGTTATAGAGAAAATGCCACGATGACCTCTTTGGAGCAACGAAACCCTAGAATCCAAAGCTCTGAAACCAAATGTTATGAAACCAGCTCAAGATAGAAAAGATAGATCAACGCCTTAGAATTCAGCCCCTTCAAGGGGGCAACCTCCTTTACATTACATAAATGAACAATTCTTGGATGATTCAAATGAAAAAACCTCCTTTCTATATGTAGGAGCCTAAGGAGTCACAATATAACTCAGCCGACCTAACAATAATAATATAAAGCCACAAAAATAACAATAGAGGGATTCTATGGGGCACAGTAATAACAATATGGGGGCAATAGGGGCATAACAATATTAATAAGGGGTATAACTACAATAGTAATGGGGTAATCACTAGTATTATAGGGACCCAACATGGAGAGAGAAAGCCACTTTATCAGGTGGATAAACATCGTGCAAGATCTCCCTCTGGTATCGCTGTTAACCATGGGATCAAGTGTGCTTTTATTAACGGTGTAGGATCGCCGATTAGTTTTGTTGATTGGGTCAACCAACAACCATCAGATTGGAAGGTAAGATTAACAGCAAAGAGTTAGCGTGATAATGTTTGTGGAAAAAGTGGCCATGATAAGGAATTAACCAAAAGTTTGAATTCCTTTTGATTCTATGGAAATTGAAAAGTTGTCGTATTGTAGTTAAAATTAAGAAGTTATGCTAATTTAACAAAATAGCTAAGAATTGGAGGTAGATGAATAATACTCCAAAGGAAATCCAAGAAGAATTTACACTTGAACTTGTAGAAATCATTTTTGGATTTGAACGATTATCCATTACACCTACACCTAGACCACCAGTGGAGGCAACCCAGAGGATTGTAAAAGGCACACATGGCTAAGCGTTGCGAGGAAAGTGTTGGGATATGTGGTGGCTTCCTGATGGCACTGGAGATATACCTTTAGATAGAATTTATGGTCACGAGAGGTGGTTTCCCGCATAATTGATCATGTATATTTAAGGCATAGATCTACCCTATGGGCACCCCTCCTGAAACCACAATCTACTTAGAAGTGGTGTCGTGGAAAGGGCTTGAACCTGGTGGTTTTTGAGAAAAAAAATTTATAAGGAAAACAATCAAAAAATAAGCCTCATAGGAAATTCTTTCTTCTCTCTAAAGTAGGACAAGTGGCAACTTGTGACTGGATGATACAATGGATGATAGTGATGTCAACATCAACTAATAAGAGGAGGACATGTGGCATGAAAATTTGGAATTTTTGGGCACCCAAAGGGCCCATTTCATGGTGACATGTGTCACCACTCTAGAGGTGTAAGGTGTCCCTAATGATATCAACATGACATCACCCTGGCAACATTAGAATAGAAGTGTTTTAAATAGTGTGCAAGAGGTATTATCAAGCCGCGGGTGCTGGGACATAGTGGCAGGTTGACACCATAGCGGAAACCAATTAAAAATGCATTGTGAGGACCCACAGGATAGCTCATCTCATTGGCTTTACCTCAATGGAATTTTTAAATGAACTCAGCACAAGGCGTCAAATAGAAGGCACCAGGCCATGAAGGTAGAGTGATAGCCAATGAAATGGATGTTGGACGGTCCCCACGGACATGTCAACCTAGAGGTTAGACCTCGAAGGGTTGTTTTGGTGCACATAAGTGAATGCGTAGGGAGGAAGGGAGATATAGGATAAGTGGCCACACATGCCTCTATTCTATAGGTAGAAACTAGGGGCACGAATATATAAAGAGTTGTGAAGGCTTGGGAGTAACTAAGCGCCAACTCCTTGGATTGTTATGCGTAGAAACAAATAAGTGTTGACCTTTGGGCCAGTGTTTGGTTATTTCACATAGAAATAAACCAATGGAGAAGAGCCATTAACATAGGGTTTTGGCCTGGATAGGGATTAAAAATGTCTTAGTGCCCAGGGCCTAAAGCCAGTGGTTGTGGAGACCTAGTCTTGTGGCAAGAAAATAGGTAAAGGATTTGAGAAAAGGTGCTAAAGGAAAAAAGGGGTGGAACTATCAATTTGGAAGTGGATTGGGCAGTTAACCCAAAGTTAACTACAGACAAAAATAGAAAACCACAACTACAATTTGTTAAAAAGGCCAAAATGCAAAAATAAGCAGGAAAACAACAAAAAACTCAAAGTGTGTTTCAAATAGCAGTAGTACAATAAAAATCTTGGTGAATAATCAGAGAAATGAAATTAACAAGACAAAGGAAAAACATATTAATTCATGCAACAAATTTGATGGCAAGATAACTAAAGATGAATTCAAAAATATTAGTCCAGAATTCTTTAAAAGCATCATTTGAACAACAAAGTCAAGGGTGTGGCAAGAGGTTGTACAAAGGAGTGTGTGGATGAGAGTTGTTGGTGTAGCATGATGCATAATAGTCTGGGTATGCAGCAAAGGTGAATTATAGAGAAACCTTGGTGTCTCAAAAGTGTTTTTAAAGATGCAAAAAAGTGCATTGGAGTTATTAGTGCATGATTTGTTCAGTAATCAGAAATTGCCGAAGGTGATCTTATTGGTGTTTTGTGTTAGTAATCAAAGATTGTTGAAGATGTTTTCATGAGTAATTAGAGATTGTTGAAGATGTTTTGATTAGTAATCATAGATTGTTTAAGGTGTTTGTAAGGTAGATTTAGTGAGTAGTATCAATGAGCAAGATTTATTTTATTGTGACATAATTGGCCTATTCATTCTAGTATGAAAATGGATGAAATATGGATTAATAAGGCCAACAAGTGGTAGCTCGCATATTAGGGGTAGAAACTCCTTCTAGTGGGTGCTAGTAAATGTTCAGGGCCATCAATCCCTTTCAGTAGAGATTTATAAACGAGCAGGAGAAAGAGTCCCTTCTAGTGAGTATTGGTAAATGAGTAGGGGAAACAACCCATTTTAGTGGTTGTCGATAAACGAGCAGGGATTGGGGTTCCTTTCAGTAGAAGTTGATAAGCCTATAAGTTGAACCTTGTAATAAAAACAAGATTGGTGTCTTGTTTATATGTTTCTCATGTGCTTGATGTTTATGATTTTATGTTCTACATTAATGAATTGTGTTATTGATCCATGAATAATTGATAAAGTGATTCAAAAGTAAAATTTGTGAAGAATTGTATAATTTGGTCACACTACTGGTTCACCCCCCTCTTAGAAGTTTCCTGGTTTCCATTGTTTCTAACAATTGGTATCAAAGCCATTGTCCTTCAGGATCAATTTAATAGCTGGAAGGAAGATCAGGAGTCATGGAGAACTAGGAATGAATTACCTTAGATGAAGTTCCATTTTTGAATTACTCAAATTATACAATTTGGAAGGTAAGGATAACAATATTCTTGCAAGCTCTTGATCTTGATGTATGGATATATGTAGATAATGGAGTAATAAATAATAAGTTTGATAAATTACCTAATAAGGAAATCGTGAGAGGGTTGTCAATGAAGACATTGAGAAAGTAATATGTTATAATATTGCTAAGGAGATATGGTATTATTTGAAGTCCATCTATGAAGTAGACATTCAAGCTGCATGTGATGTCAAGAGGCCTTCCCTAGAGGATGAAGTAGTCAAAGATTCAAAAATCATCGAAGATCATAAATCAGATGATGATTCTTTAGTATCAAGAGGCCAAATCAATGATCAACACCTAGAGGAGATGTAGATTGCCAATACTTGTTGTTTTGTTGTCATTGTAGAACAATAAGTCATTTATTTTCAAACTTTTCAAATACAAGTACTAATGAAAGTGAGAGTTGTTCATCAAATTTAGTAGAGAAAGGACCACCTTGATAGTAATACAAGACATTGAAAATCGTTAAGAAGACAATGGGTCCACTTTTGGTGAAGAGGATGAAATGAAACGCCACATATCAGTAAAAGAATCCCTAGGGTCATCAAGGGAACAAAGTTTTGAGAGTGAAATAAACACTAGTGGTGAATCTAGTGGCTCCTCAATTGAGTTGGAAGATCTTGAAGAAAATATCTATATGAAGAAGGAACTCATACAATCTCTTAAGACTATCAAGCAAAAAATATCCAACAATATAGAGCTAGAGAAGGAGAATAGAGCATTAAAAGAGCAGTTGATGAATCTTCAGTTGCATGTGGAGAATTCTAAAGGATTGAGGAGATTCATACCAACCATTGTTCCTCTCAGGCTAAGAAAATACACAGAGGTGAAAGTTACTCAACAATAACATAGCACCAAGGAGACTGAAATTCATCGAGAAATAAAATAAAAGGTATGGATCCCCTTCTATGTTTTTATTTCAGCAACGAAGGGAACTTTTCCTCCACGTTTCTAAAGAGGAAAAATAAGTTGCAACAACAAAATATGAACACGTTATTTTAGCCACAACCACGAGTTGTTGAGAGAAATTTGACCAGCCAAGTATAGAGAGCCTTTCCCTCTCAAAGGAAATATTTTCAATGGCCCAAGAGTAGCAAGAGAGAAAATTACAGTCCAGGAAATTGGACAGGCATAGTATTTGGTAAGAAGTATAATTATTGTGTTCCCTTCTTGAATAAAGTTGAATTCTACAAGTGTAATAATTTTGGGCATAAAGCAACTGCATGTAAATATAGCAAGAAATTATTTTTCGAGAATGCTACAAATAGAGTTGAGATCCAACAAAAGGAACTGCACAAGAGCCTTTTCAGCACCTGGAAGAAAGGTAGATCAAATGGTGAATGGAGGAAACACATAATAGTGCTTGATGAAGAAGATTTGAGTCTAAAATTCCAATGGTTGATCTCTCTTACAGGCAGAGAATCCAATCAGTTAAAAGAAGCAACATTAGTCATGAAAGATCTTCAAAGAAATACAATGATAAGGAGTAGCAATAGTGGTTTGTATGCTCAGGAATAAATCCACCCAGTTAAGAAAGTTAGCGCAAGAAACTAATTCGTGGTGTTGATAAAATCTAGCATATGCGGTGTGGAAGAAAAAGGAACATAATATACTCAAGGGGAGTAGATCTCTTGATCCTCTTCATTGAAGAGAAGAGGCTAGATTCAAGGAAGCCAAAAAAGCGAGATGTAGGGAGCATAAAGGAACATGCCAAGGAATGCATATGAAGGATAAAGGGAAGTATGCCTCTTTCATGTATGAATCATGTGGTCGATTGAATGTTGTTGCTAGATAAATTGGTAGTTTGATAATGTCTAGTTGGTAATGATCTATTTACAATATTTTATAGAAAGTATTTCATTTCTAATGCAAAGAGGGAGCATGGCCACAGGGGAGTATACTCAAGTAAAGATTTGAGTATGCATTGACAATTGGTATCATTTATTGGTATCAGTTATGTGCTACATGATAGAGGCTAATGTTGTTTGCTTCATATGTGAATAATCAAAATGGATTGGTTGTTATGATGTTGTTCCAATTGGTAATTGGTATCACATGGTATTAAAGGTATTGTTAAATGGTACTTATAGTTAGAGTATGGTGTTTGTGTTGTATAATGTTGATAGGAAAATATTGGTTTATATGATTATTGTTCATGGTGATCTTGTTGTCATTAGAAGTCTGCTAAGTGAAACACATGATAATTTGTTGGTCTAGGCATGCATTGGTGATTGTCCCTCTATTTGTTTTAGGTAAGCACTTCTAAGTGTTGTTTTTCATTAATTGACAATTGATGGTGTCATGCATAGGAAAGGTTGTTCCTGTTGCTATAGGTTAGGTGTATGCATCTAGGTAGGGACTATTTATGAATGTAATCCCAGCTATGTCTTAGACCTGTAGGGATCATTTTCTCATGACTCAGTTGTACAAGCATGTGTTGTTTTAGTAGGAGATTCCTCTTGTTTGCTTCAGGCAAGGATTGGGAGTAAATACTCCTTTCCATTCAACTTAATATTCTTCATAGGACAAAAAACAAGCTTCTTGGATTCAATCAGAGGCATCCGAGTTTTTTTTTTTTCAGCTTAAGAAGAACTAGTTGACAGGTCCACAAGATCATAAGACAAAGGGAGATTGTTCACATGGGAAACATGTTAGTATATTTTCCATTGATTTCAAAGGGGGAGAAGTATTTTTTATCAAACATAATATGGTAAATGATTATTGGAAAATCACAAGGAGAAGTATCAAAGAAAAATATTGATCATTGGTAATGATGTATTGTTTGATCTTGGTCTTGCCATCAATGCCAAAGGGGGATATTGTTGGAAATATGTTGTAATTAATGGAAAAGGAAAAGGAAAAGATTGGAAAAGGCAACTACATTGGTAAATATGTTGTCATTGGTGGAAAAGGAAATTGATGGCAAAAGAAAACATTGATGGGAATTCAAAGGCCATGGCAAAGATTGTTGGCAAGGAAAGCATGGAAATCATTTGTGGCAAAGGAAAAAATAACAAAGGTGGCAAAGGCAAGCATAGAATTTCCAAGAATTGTAAATGGTGTTGTCATTATTGGAAAAGGAAAAAGAAAATTGTGACAAAGGATTAGTCATAAGAAGATCATCATGGATGAGAATAGTGCAGAGAATTTGGATCTAGTTTTGGAGTAGCAGATCATCTCGGAAGTAAGTGGAATCCACATATATGGAAAGAGCTTGGAAAAATATTTCTAGTGGTATGCATAAGTTTTAAAATCTCCTCATGGTGCGAAAGTTAGAGCTAGTCAAAGTTGGTGACCCCAAGTCAAATTATTATAGAGTTAGTAGAGGATGGATAAGCTTTGGCACATAGCCAAAGTTCATAGAAATGAAAAATCAATAGAGATGGTGGCAAAGCCTCTATGCAAAGCTCCAACTTACTTGGAGAGACAACGCAACAGTGAGAAACAGTCCCATTGGACCATAAGCAGAGCCCACCCGATGAGCTTACCTCGACAGATACACCTTGGAGAAACTGTTTTGATGCCCAAGTCTAAGCAACCGAGCAGTAGTTGCTGGGACATAATAGCTAAGAATTGTCTAATAATGAGTGAGCAGAAAATCCTAGAGTATAGGTTGTCTTGGTGGAGGAAGGTTGTAGGGTGAAGCCCAAAATATTGGAAAAGGTTCTCATGGCTAAGCGCTGGGCTAATGGCGACTTCTCGATGGCACTCAAGACAACCCTTTAAACAAACTTTGTGGTCATGGGAGGTGGTTTCCCACATAGTCGATCATGTAGATCAATGGCAAAGATATAACCTAGGGTCACTCCTCCTAAAACCATAATCCGCTCAGGAGTGGTGTCGTGGAAAGGGCTTGAACCTAGTGGTTTTTTAGAAAAACAAATTATAAAAAGAAATGATTGCAAAATAGGCCTTGAAGGACCTTCTCTCTCCTTTCTAATAGAGGATAGGTGGTAGCTCCTGATTGTCCTAGACAATGGAGGATAGTGATGTCAGCATCAACCAATTAGAGGAGGACACGTGCCATGCATATTTGGTGTTTTTGCACACCCAAAGGGCCCATTTCCAGGTGACATGTGTCATCACTTTGAAGGTACCAGGTGTCCCTGATGATGTCGTCATGATGTCATTCTATCAAGATTAGCCCGAAATTTTTTAAATCATGCGCAAGAGGTATCGCCAGGCTGCGGGTACCGGGACACGATAGGAGGTTGACACAACAACAACAACTAATTAAAAAGGAACTAGGAGGAACCAAAGGAATTATTATCATGTAGGCTTTACCCCAACAAGATTATTAAATGAACTTAGCATAAGGCATTGGAAAAAAGGCAATGGGCCACAGAGGTAGAGTGAAATCCAATGAAATGGGTGCTAAGTGGTCCCCATGGACACATCAACCCAGAGGTTAGACCCTGATAGGTTATTGTGGTGCACATAAGTGAATGCACTAGGAGGACGGGAGCTACAGGATAAGTGCCAACACATGGCCCTATGTCATAGGAAGAAACCAAGGGCATGGAGATATAAAGAGCTACAGAGGCTCTAGGAGTGGCTAAGTGCTAACTACTTGGATTGTTTCACATAGAAACGAATGAGTGCTGACTTTTGGGGAAGTTTTTGGTTATTCCACGTAGAAATAAACTAATGGTGTAAATCCATTAACACAAGATTTTGGCCTACTTAGGGCTTAAAAAGGGTTTAGTGCCCAAGGCCTAATCTAGTGGTCACAGAGACCTGGTCTTATGGCAGGAAAAATAGGTAAAGGGGCCGAGAAAATGTGCTAAAGGCCAAAACTGGTGGAACTATTAGTCTGTTAGTGGATTAGGAAGCTAAGCCAAAGTTAACTATAGAAAAAAATAGAAAACCATGGAAAAAACCTGTTAGAAAGGCCAGAATGCAAAAATAAGCAGGAAAATAGCAGAAAAATCAGAGTGTGAGTTTTGAATATTTAGAGGAATGAAATTAACAAGACAAAGCCCAAAGATATTAATTCATGCAGCAGATTTGACAACAATATAGCTAAAGATCAATTCAAAGATATCAGTCCATAATTCTTTAAAAGTAAAATTCGAATAACACAAGTAAAGGGTGTGGAAAAAGGTTGTAGAGAGGAGTGTGTGGATGAGATTTGTTGGTGCTACATGATCCATAATAGTCTGGATATGCATAAAAGGTGAATTAGAGAGAACCTTGGTGTATTAAAAGTGTTTTTAAAGATGCAAAGAAGTGCATTGGTGATTTTTGTTGGTGTTGCCGATGTATGATTTGCTCAGTAATCATAAATTGTTGAAGGTGATCTTATTGGTATTTTGTATCAGTAATCAAATATTGTTGAAGATGTTTTCATAAATAATTAGATATTGTTGAAGGTGTTTGTAAGGTGGCTTCAGTGAGAAGTAGCATTGATAAAGATTTATTTGATTGTGACATAAGTGACTTATTGGTTCTTGTATGAAAATGGATGACATATGTATCAACAAGGACATCAAGTGGTAGCTTGCAGATCAGGGTTATCCAATCCTTCTAGTGGGTGCTAGTAAACGTTTCGGGGCAATAGTCCCTTTCAGTAGAGACTGATAAAAAATCAGGTGCAAGAGTCCCTTCTAGTGAGTACTAGTAAATGAGCAGGGGTAGCAGTCCATTTCAGTGATAGTTGATAAAGGAGAAGGGATTGAAGTTCCTTTCAGTAGCTGTTGGTAAACCCACAAATGGTATCTTGTGGGGCCATGATATAATCAAGTATAAGCTTGTAATAAAAATAAGATTGGTGTCTTTTGTATATGTGGATCATGTGCTTGATGTTTATGATGTTATGTTCTACATGATTGAGTTGTATTGTTGGTCCATGAATAATTGTTAAAGTGATTAAAAAGTGAAATTTATGTAGAATTGTATAATTTGGCCACACAACTGATTCACCCCCCCTCTCAGTAGTGTCCTAGTTTCCATTGTTTCTAACATTAGAATGGGAAGAGAACATATTAAATCACAAAACTAAACTCAACTTTCAAAAATGTTGAATTTAGTGATACCACAGATTGTTATCAATTGCTACGTAAATTTGAGGAATAGTATACTTTAATGGTAAACATCCTTTTCTTTTTACCTGATGGTATAAAATTACTCACGCGCCTTTAAAATGGATTGTTATGAAATTGTTTTTTTTTTTTAACTTTATATGATGCATCAAAATATCTCGCACACCATGTCACTTCTATGAACGAGCTGGTGTCTCCTTGTTAGGTTGGGTTTACAAGTAGAATAATGATAGAAATAATCGGGCAAAGTGAGGGGTAGAATTACCTAAAATAATGACTAGTTAACAAGATGTTTTAGTTCTTTTAATGGTTGTTTTCCACTTCATCCCAATCTAAAGCAGTTGAAGTGTGAGAGATTTAGTATGGGAGATGACCTCTAATGGGATCAAACAATGAATGCCACTTGTAATGGATAGATGTAGTTTATATTAGATGGGTAACTATGAGATCGTCAACCCTTTCCTGAGATCTGGTGGGGCTCATGTACAAATATGAGGTGGGTCTTCACATGAATAAAGTTTTATAAAGAAAATTTAAAACTTTATGGAATCAACTTGAGAGATAATAAGTGTATAGGATATGAGCTTTGGTCAAGATTATAAGTGGTGGAATGCATTTAAAATGATGGCTTTTGTTGTCAAACTCTAAAATCAATATGAAAAAGAATTAAATTGACAACAAGTAAATTTTTTAGCTTGGAAATGTAACTTGCATACTTCAAACTCATTAGCATTGGATATACTTTTGAGTGAGTGTATAGTTCGGCTAAATCCTAAATTATGAGTTCAAATATCAATAAAATAGTTGGTTAGGAGTATCAAAATCTTTAATTAATATTTGATACTTCTGGTTACCTCATTGAGTCTAATTTTATTTCTAATTATATGTGCACAACCCTACATCATTCTTATGAAATGATTCACATTCACAATATTTTACACACATGGATTTGTTTAATAATAATTTATAAATATCAATAAGATTTCAAATAAATGATTTTTGAAATTGATATCGCAATGTGAAATTGTCTTCACCTTTTATTTTCACATGATATAATTAAAATTTTTACTTTCCTTCTATTAAGCTAAGTATGAGCATAAGATTGGTTGATAAAAAACGACATGAATTTTACCAGTATTTACTTTGGTGGGATCATATTATTATAATATGATATATGTAACATATGCCTTAGTTAAAAGAGTATGTGTTAACATGTTCATCCCCAAATTAGGTTTATAATAATGCATATTTTATATATTCCCCCTTTTTTATGGACATCTTCCCCTTTTGTGGACACCATTGGTTATTTATAAATATTATGCTTGTTAATGATGCCTAGTAGTGTTTATTATTAGGAATAATATAATCATTTCTTATGTTATTGAAAACATATCTATTTATTTACAAGTATAATAATATGCATATATATTAAGATATGTTTTATAAGGTTTTTTTCATTAATATTACCCATTATTCTCTGAGCATTATACAATGAGTAACCTTTGAATGATTCAAATGTTTATATCATGGTTATGTGCCAATTATTCAAGGGGAGAGTGATTTTGATTTAAATTTTAAAAGATTAAGATTGAGATTAAGTGTAAATGGTAAGTTAGTCTAGAAAAAATGAATCTTGAGAGATAGAACAAGGCTAACAATAACAAAATAAGGGTTCATGTGAGGTATAATTTATAGAGGTAACCCATTTTTTAATGAGCATTATATTGGGCTACAAAATTGATATTTACACTTCCCTAGGTAGTTGAAACCTAGTTCATGTTGTTTCTATCTTTGCAAATATGATATGCTTTGTATTATGACTACATTTATTTCTTCCTTCTTTTCCTGAACTCTGACAATCTTTTCATTGTCAACCTTGAAACTTCTTAGCTTAGCTCTTATACTTCTAAGAGTGTACATCTAATCAGAGGAGTATTCCCCTCTCCAATTTCCTACTAACTCTTCCTCATGACTATGTTGGCATCTATCTGTGATGTACTACGTCATTATGTTGTTCATTCCTTCTTCCTCTTTATTGTTCCCTAGTATCTTCTTATGTTTTTTTATACACACATAACTATTAGCCAACAATATATAAATAATAATATTTACCCATCACCTTGGAAAATATGCAATAAACATATGGATGTGAGGTTATTTTAAACACCAATTTTCAAGTTACTATGCCAGTTTGAAAGAAATTAACATATCAAAATCTGCTAATTCTATCATTTCACAATTTTGATATCAACGGTTGCATACAACATGTAGTTCGTAATCAAAATGTTACAAGAAAAGTGCATTGCACATAATAACCAATCATTTACTTATTTTTCCAAGTCCCATTTAGTCTGAGTATTGAATTTGAGCACTTTGATACCACACTATAACACTCCCTCTTACCCTCCCTTCACTATCTAAGGCCATGGAAAGTGTCACTTTAGTTTTAACCCAAACTCCAAGGTCTCTTATGGAAATGGGGTCATAAAAATCTCCAATCCCAAATTTTCAAAATCAATTTTTGATACCACCATTGGGTAGGGACCGTCACGATCTTTCCCATAATATAAAATTTATGTCAATCTCATGCCTAGACCAAACTTTATTCCCATTTAAATACTAACAAAATAGGAAATGCCACGTGGAATTTGCATGGTGAATGGTTAAATCCTTCCCAACTCAAGGTCACAACATGACTATTTAGATTTGTTTGGTAGCTTGTATTCATTACAGGGTCCCCCATCCTCCTGATAGTTAATAAGGGAGGGGTGGAGGGTCCACTATTTGTCAAATATGTGAATATACCTCTCGTAGGTTCCCCTTTTTCCATTCTCTCCACATGGCCACCTTATTAAATTGGTGACCTACATTGATCGTGGGTCCCCCTTTCCCTCCCAATAATTAACATGGGGGGTCGACAATCGGTCAAATTTAGAACATTTATTGATAGACATATATTTGTTACGTGCACTCTATCAACCATGCACATACCTCTAAAACATCACAATAAATATTGACACTAGACAAAAACAATGACAAAAACTTATTTGTTTGTCGATGACAAATTTGACATTGTGGTCTATATTATTCTGCAACCAACCACAAGGATCACGACTTACTAATTCCATACTAACATCATGGTGACATCACCCTACCAAGTGGCATCTTCTGAAGGTGTCACGTGTAATCCAAAACTGACCCCCTTGGTCATCTAAAAAGTCCAATTCTTCTTACCATGTGACACAATAACAACATGACATGTCCCCTATCGACTACATCCATAATTCCATGTGGTATCCACATAACCATACCTGACCTACGTTTCATCATCATCACAAACTCATTCTTTTATGTTATTTGAAAACTTAGGGTGGGGGATGATGGGTCAACGGCTAACTCCCCCTGCTATGCTTCCACATCATCATGCCATAGGGCCATAATGCTGAGATGTGAGGTAGGAATTGTGCCAAACTGGGTGCCACTTGATGGTGAATTTCTTATCAAGTGGTGGAGGATATTCTTTGTTTTTCACTCTTCATCAATAGTGCCAAAACCTAATGGCTAGTAAAATTACATCAGAGTGAGGCACGACATGACATGATGTTTTACGCCAAGATATAGGGAAAATTTGTCCATGCTCTCCATAAACTCCATTACTTCTACCATCCCCACACCAATCCAAAGAATTACCACCTAGTGATGAAGTTTGGTGTAGGATTAAGCTCTAATCCTCATATTAATGATTAATCCTCCATTAATCTAAGCATAATGATTAGTGCTAAGTGTTATGATTAAGCATCAAAGATAGGTGGTTAATTTTTGTTTTAGGGTAAATCATGAGGATTACATCATTCCTCTACCCTTATAAATTTATGAGTTACTTTTATGAATTTTACAATAATCGTTCGAACCAAATACAAGTTTGTTACTCTAGACACTTAGGCTCAATGTCTCAGGGACTTAAACGACCTTGCAAATCCATCTCTGGTATTGAACATTGTTCAAATCCTCAATCATAATAGGAACAAACCTTCATTCCAATACCATTATAATAGACATATGCACAACCAATTTAGGATTATTAACCAAAGACATAATTACCCTCATAGAGATGTGAATTCTAACCATTAACGAGCATTAAAACAACCACTTCATGCCTAACAACACTCTATGGTTGAATTACAACAACAACAAATCCTTTTATAGAGTCGATATGAACATTACTATCATTTACCCTTAATATATAGATATACGATGCATTATTTCATTTATTAATCCATGATTAAAGGAATCAAACAATAAATCATATATAATACAAACCTATAAGGGTTCTTAGCATGCCAAATACAACTTCTTAACAATAGAATTCCATGATTCTTAGAAAATAGAGACTACTTGATAGTTACACATACGATAATAGTTTAACTAGGTTCATAGACATTCATACAAAATCACATAAGTAACATTGTAAACAAAGAAATATATTTGTCAGTATAGGGATCTACAAGTCCCTCACACTATGAAAATAACCATACAACCATCTCATTTCATATACACAATAACACATATTCCTCATTAAAAGTGTTGATACACCCTTTGTCATATAACAACATCAATAATCATTTATATTGTAAAGGTATATATAGAGATACAAGTAAGCAACTTATCTTAATAATTTAATGACTGGAATTTGAGAGAGGGACATCAACTCTCCTCCCAACTGTAGGCCAACTACATTATTATCCTTTCTTTTAGTTAACCACCATTGAGCTAGATTCAAAGCCTACAAAGCGAAGTGCTCAAGGGAAATTCATACCAATCTAGCTAACAAATTCACATGGGAGTCTAGAGTATACAATAATTCCACTTCATTCCCAAGAGTCCATAGCACACAATGCTCCACCCAAACAAGCACTTCATGGAACCCATATCACATAGTGTCTCCACCAAAAAACCACTTTAAGGAATCTAGAGCATGAAGTGTCTCCACCCAAACAACACTTCATGGAATCCAGAGCACACAATTCTCTACCCAAACAAGCACTTCAAATAATACAAAACACACAATGCTCCACCCAATCAATTACTATAGGAATCCAGAGCCCAGAGCATCTCCACCCATCTCAACATTCAGGAATACAGAGCTAGAGTGTCTCCACTTTCTATGCTCACAAGACTCAAAATCATACCATGTACCCACCTAATAAGCTCCACAAGAATCCAGATAACTCTGTCTCTAGTTGTTAAACAACACATGAATTCATAGAAATAACTAGTAGCTCCACATGATATTATTACTTAGGAATCTAGGGAACTAAACATTGGATCCATATGTTGTTCTTTTCTCTTTCATGAGCTTTAAACTTTGTTAATTTTTCTTAGGGATATATTGTTCTTTGCTTTGATAATTTCATTTCTTCATTAACACATTAAGTTCACCCCATAATATCATAAAATTATTAAGATTTACATCATCATTCAACAACATATGCCACTATATAGATATAATATCATCCTCATCAATGCAGCATAACATAAAGGAACAATAGAAGAAAAGAATTCACACACAGAGACACCAAGATTGGTCGGAGACTAGGGCAACACCCACTATGTGGAAAACCCTTTCAAATTATTCTTATTATATTTTCATTGAATGAATCAGTAAATGAGAGTACAATAATCCATTTCTTCAACCACAAACCTATCCAACAATAATCAACTAAACAATATCCATAAAATGAAACCATCAATACTTATACTCAAAATTTTGATTTCGAAGTTTGTATTGAACTATCCCTGTTCGCAGTCAACTACCGAAATATTTTGAAAACTAAAATTTCATCATTTAGGTCATGGTTGCATGGAGGATGAGTCATGCATGTGAATAGGAAGGTTCTAGTCACTCCCTTGAGCCTATAAGCCAGCAACTGCAGTCTGCAATTGAGACTCAAAAACCCTAGATGTTGGTCACATGAAGGAGGCATTGAGCATGCGACTGAAAAATTTCAGTCACATGGATGAGCAGGCTAACATGAAACTATGGTCAATTTCTCCTTATGGCATGCCTGTGACTAAGCCCCAAAACCCTAAAACAAAGATACGAGCTTTTGACCCTGCAATTTCGTCTTCGAGCGAACCCATTCCACCGCGGACATGCCTCAAACTTGCACGAGACAAAAGCCAAGAAATAGAATAGAAGAATGTCTCATAATGATGTTCAAATGAGGTTGAGGTCACTTATATTTATATCCTTCCAAGGGTGTCTAGTTTTCTTTAGGGTCAACCTTATGAAATATGCACATGTGGGATTTTCTTCATAAGTACACTTTCCCTTATCCAATTTGAGTGATATTTAGGTTTATTTTGGTCCTCTCAGAAAGAGGAATTCAATGAACTCACTATATCAATCAAATGGGTTGTCCAAAGTGGAATTTAACCATAGTTTCATATTTTAACACTCCCTCTCAACTAGGGATAGTTCCACCTTCATCATGTCATGCGTACCTATCATCAAATCATATCCAATCTCAAGTATCACATATCATCACTATTCATCTTGATTCAAATCTTTATTTATCTTGCTTATCTCTTGATTTCCCCTACTCATATGCTGAACATTCTCGAATCTAAAGGAAGAATAATTTCACATAATAGGGGAGTCTACGCTACCACCCTCTATCTATCAGGGAGCTAATGCTACCACACGGAATCACTACCAGTGGGGGGGCAATGCAACTACATGGGGAACATCAACGGGGATCCAAATTTATGGCCTGCATCATCATCAGAGATCATATCATCAGGGAGAACATCTCAACTTAGAACCACATCGAGGAGCACATCTCAACCCAAAATCTCATTGGGGAGCTAAACATCTATGACCCCATATAGAGTAATAGGTGATATAGGGGAGTTACTACTCAACCCATCCTATTTCATACCGATCTTCCCAACAATGATCCTAAAGAGTGATGTGGTAGAAAAGAATGCATCATAATTTGAGCTTGGATGAGATACCTGACTTACCAAAGGTAAGGATGACACACCCCCAAGCCTCCTCAACCGATTGGCTAGACAAGGAGGAATAATCCCAGTAAGCCCAGCGTGTGGGTATGATGCCAACTGGGCTATACTCTATAAAGACCAAGATATGGGAGATACTACTTCAACCCTATGGGTAATAGATAGGGGTGATACCCTATTGTCCAAGTATCCCTCAAACCTAGGAGCCCTCCATCCCAATTCCACACCTTAGGAGCTCAGATAGGGGGGAGAGCTGGCTCAATGTTCTAAATAAGACATGCCCTTTGTATATCAACAACATATCATCATGTTCATATATGATAATCATCATGTTTCAATAGCAATTGTCTCCTATTCATACAGGACATCAAATCAAATATCATATTAGAACAAAAATATACATATCATAAAAAGGATACCATAGTCATCCTCCCTATCAAGAAGGTGCCAACCAGAAGCCTAAGCTTATCTCTTACAACAATACAGTCTCAATATATGAATGTACCTCAATCCTAGCTATATATGAGATTCTTTTCCAATTGGTTCCCACTCTTTTTCATCGCAATGTATCCATGTAATATCTAGAACATGTTCAAACAACTCTCCACAAAGCTTCTTCATCCTACCTCATAGCTAGTCATGATACCAACATCGTACTCAACCTAGGTCATACTTAAAGCTATGAACTTCTCATCCAAAATATCATGGAATATTTCATACTAAGGTAACATATAAATGTGTTGAAAACAACAATAAGAAATGTTAAAAATAACATCAAGAAAGATTCTGATTTAATTTGTCGTCGAATCAAAATGGGAATAAATTCTAACACCATATCTCAGGACAACTTGTAATAGTTAAATTTGTTATTTTATCTTAGTTTGATCAATTAATTAGAGTTGAGGGTCTAACTAGAGTCATGTAGAGTGTCTCCTACAGTTGAGTTTATTTTGAGTTGTAATTATTTAATTTAGTCTAACTGAGTTAAAGTCGATTAAACTAGTTCCAATTGATGAAGAAATTAGTGGGAGGTGCAGTAGTGGGGTGTAACTTGTAGTAGTAGGGTGTAATGTATAGTAGTGGGGTGCTTCCTATCGAATAGTGGGGTTCTTCCTGAAGTGAAGTGTGGTGCTTCCTGTAGTGATCAACCAGTAAACTTAATATTCACTCATAATTAACTCATACATGTCAGATTAGAGAAACACATAGATGAGAATGGAGTTCAGGGATAGTGTAATATTAGTTGTAAAATCATCTAAATTAAATAGATGGTTCATGTAATCAGAAGAAGGCCTAAAATAAATCATTCCTTAATTATAAAACTTGCTAATTAAAACCATTCCAATTTCCCTTAAAAGGAGGAATGAAGGCACAAGTTTAATCATTGTTTTGGTGAGAATGAGTTTGTGTGATCTAGGTGGATATTGGTGGCCACCCACAAATTCCACTTGGACCCCCACCATTTCTTCTTTCAGTTTTTCAGTTTACTTAATTGTAGCATAGTTTACTAATTTTAGCAGTTTTTTGGGTCCTAAACTTCCGGAGCCGTTTTGAGGCCCTAAACGATGCTTTTTTGGAAATCTACCACTAGCAATTTTTTGCCTAAAATCATCTTTTCCATCATAGTCCTCGGAGATATCTTTCCAACGGGTTATAATGTGCGTCAAATGAAGATAATATGACGAAGTCACGACCCCGAGAATTTGGCTGTCCAACTCACCCCAACGGGGCCCATAAACTCTTGGTGTTACATCTCCTCAGGTTAGGGTTCTGGTTGTTTAGGGTTTGCTCTGATTGTTCAATAATAAAAACTCCCTTGAGCCTCATTGTAAGGTAGTTCAGAGACATGTAACCCCCACATCGCTTCTCAGAGATAAGCTACCATCAGCCGAGCTACTTTATTTCCATTTCTGTTTGTAAGCATATTTCAGTATTCTCCATTAATGAAATGAATTATGATTTTTGTTGTATCTCTGTATTTTTATTTATTTCTATACTTTATTGCATTACTGTTTAAATCTAGATCAGTGGTATCATAGGGGTCTACTCTTTCTTTGTCTTTCCTTGGGTGTCCCCAAAAAAGTCGGGATATAAGGAGTTAAGGCTTGAACTAGTTGAACCTTTGCAAGACCAGCCTCGCAAATCTCGACAGCCTCCCATAGCAGATGAAAAGAAAGACAAGGGGGCAGGAGATCCTATCAAAATCTTTCTCGAAGAGGACCTCGAGCGACAAAGAAACGTGATGATGGACAACTTTTCCTAGATTCTTCAGCGGCTACCCAGGGGCGACGTATCTACTTCCAGCAGCTACTCTGGAAGCGCCACACCCTTTAAGGTACAAGTTAACTTTGAAATTCCAATATTTGAGGGTCAGATAGATGCAGATGTTGTAGATAAATGGTTAAATATGATAGAAGGGTATTCTTTTGTTCATGATTTTTCTAGCCGAGAAAAGATTACTTTCGCTCTTCTCAAAGCTGCCCCCCACATCAAGGACTCGTCAGAAACCTACTACAAGCAGAAAGATGGTGAGCACTAGTATTGCAGCAATAATGTTGCAACTCCTGGGCTTCCTAATTTACTTTTATCAACCCGGTAGTTCATAACAAACTTGGAAGCGATGGTGCTGTATGCATAAGTACTAGTTCTTACTGCAGGCTATCACTTGGTCAGCTAGCGCAAGATCGCTAGGAGCTCAAGCCAACTTCTATGGATTCCAAAAGAAGCTTTATATGTGATGAAAGAAGGAAATAATACTCTACATAGGCTACTCTAATTGCATAAATGAAAAGAAGACTGAAATGTGAAGTAAACCTAACAAACCCTAATTAACTAGCTAATCCTACTTCTGCAAAAAGAGAGATAAAAAACCATAAAATGAATGCCATTACCTACTTCGGAAGTAAACAACAACTAGTCAAGTTATTTCTAGAAGGAAATGAGAAAAAAAACATCTTTTTGGATTCTTATGTATTTCTAGGTGAAATTGTCATGCATGTAATTTATTTGTTTGTGAATGTGGCAGCAATTAGGTGGCGATGGAGCGCGAATTTAGAGTTTGCAGAGGTGTAGGAAGGTGTGGATGGGTCCTAGGAGGTCCCAGGTGGCCTTCTGGAGGCTTTTCCTGCAATTTGAATTCAAAAAGACACCTATAGGAAAATCTACGGGAGTCATAAATGAGGGGGATACCCTCCTATAAATCCTCTCCCTTCTCTTCTTTGAATATTTGTTGCCAATTGTCCATTAAATGTTTAACTTTGTCTCCAAAATTGACCAAAAATCTGCATTAAGCGCACATTAGACTCCATGGCATAATGACTAACCCAACTCACTCTATTGGCATAAATATAATAAAAAACATGCAATAAACTAATGATAATAGTGGATTAAGCTAAGTTAGGAGGCAAAATGAGCCCATATAATTATCCATTTATGAAGCTCATCATCACCCCCCTACTGAATGTGTTTCTCATCCTCTTAGCAACCAGTCCATCTCCTCATCTTTGATGGCCCTGATGGCCTCCCTGACATCCCATGCTTCTGATGTGAGGTCCTCTTCTTTGTCATGGAATCCCACCTTTCTATCCACCTCTTCCCACTGTTGTTGTTGTTCTTCCTCTTTTCTACCTTCCAGTAGGCATAGCAGCAGTGGGGGACTCAATTTGAGGCCAATCCAATTTGCCTTCAAACTTTGCATAGAGCGCTTGTACAGTGGCACTCTCCTTAATGCTTCTTTCATCCTTGTTGGGGAGTGATATTCCCTTATTTGAAAACTGTGTGGGAGAGTGTTCCACCTCTTCATACAAGCATGAATATAGTCTTCCCCAAGTAATATTTCCATGTCCTCAAAATGTGCAATGGCCTAAGCCTGATCATTGATATACTTAGGGGCACTTTGAGAATTATTTGTAAGCAATTGGTGTGTGCTAATGAGAGCCATGGGGTCTGATGGCTCAACTCTGATCATTAAGGGTTCATTTTTCTTTTTTGCCATCAACTTCTTGTTTTCTGTTGCCCTTTTCTCCTCATGATTCATCCATGATGCCATGGACATCAGTTGCAAGTCCCCTAGCCTAGCATTGGGGTCCAATAGGTTCATATCGATGAGGGCCGTGTTATGCAAATAGAACTCTGCCATCTTTGCCTTGTCTTCTGCTGAACTTTGGTCACATAGGTCTATAAACTATTTATAATCTTGGAAAGGAATGGTGCCTCTCTGTTCCAAAGTCTTGATCTGAAACTGTAGCCATTGGTCTTTGAGGTATACTCCATATGTTTTTTTGGTGTTCTGCACTATAGTGCCTCCATAAACCAGCTGGCTATGCAAGCCAATTGTGTCTCCTTTTCTTGTAGCTGTCTTCTTAGCAACTCATTTTATGCTTCCAAGTGAGTTCTTGTGATTGCCTCTCTATGTCTTACAACACTTAACTCCCTGACCATTTCTCTAAGCTTGTTCTCCATGTGGCCAATATCCTCTACCCCCTTGGATTTGGCGATTTGCATCCATCTATGGCTCCTTATCCTTTCTTTCTCTAACTCAAAGAAAAGTGGGACTGAAAATTTCTGTGGAATGATTTCCCCCCCTCAAGAAGATTGTAGTAAGAGCCCAAACTAGGCTGGGGGTCAGGTTCTTGGGTCTCTATTGTTTCCTCCTTCTCTTTTGGCTATTCTTCTACCCTTTTCTCAAGTTTTTCGGTCTCTTGTAGCTTAGTTAAGATCTCTTGTAGAACAGTCTGTGCCTCTTGTAGGGCTGTTTTTGAGTCTTGTAGTTGCACTCTTTCCTTCCAGGTGGAAGATCTGGGACTTCCTCTTTCATATGTGATGGGGGTTTTCGAGGGAGATTCTTCCCCATTGTTGAAGATGGCTGTGGTTTTCCTATTTTTATCCTTGTTCTTTTTCGAGCCTTGAATTACATTGATGTTTGCCTCTTCCTCTTTTTTTTGGGTTTAACTAGGGTGCTGAGGGTAGTGTTAGTGCCTAGATTTACCTCGGGTTGAAAAGGTAGGATCCAAGGCCAACATCAAACCGCGCTCAGCCTAGTAGCTAGCCCTACCAGGTCAGGAGAGGGCTCTCTCCGGGTCAATCTCAACAAATTATGATCGATTAGGGCTTGAGATGACTAAAATATCTACTAATCTTAGGCTAGGTATATGTACAAGAGAATTTTATTGATAAAATAATGATTTTGCTAGCTCAAAGGGAAAGATGGCTTTTGGGTGCGGGGATTGAGGCTTAGTTCTGCAGAGATCTCGATGGGGCAAGGTAGGCAATTGTTTTGGCACTTAAATTTGAATGAAATGGAAGGGATAGATAGGTGAGGTGTTGAAGACAGCAAGATAAACCATGAATCCTCCCCAAACATATGAAAACATCAAATAACTAAAGTAAACTTCAAGTAGAGCACTGCACTTTCAATGGATTCTACTTACACTCTTGTTTGTTTAGTTCAAAAGAAATAAGATAGATAATGCAATCACATAAAAAAATTCACAATCACAAAGAGAAGCACTATACCAAGACAAATTGCCACATGAATCCCAAAGAGTGCTGCAAATCCTGGTCTCAATTCCTTAGCCAATATACTGAAAATGAATGTACAATGAAACTCAAGGCTTTCTCAAGAGTCAAACCATGATAATGACTGAAAAACAACATAATATAGAAAAAAATAGCTCATACTTTCCTCTAGGGGTCAATCTCACAAGTTTAGGAGTTGATCCAACTTATTCTAAACTGAGAACTAGAAACTAGGCAAGATAACAACATGCCTCTAAAAACAAGGCAACTGATTCATTCAGTTTCAAACAACCTCTAAACTGATGAATCTACCTCTACAAGTGAAAATCCAACATATTTACATCATAATCCATCAATATACATCAAATTAAATCATAATTTTTCCATTATGAAAGTAAAAAAGTCAAACTAGGCAAAGCTGGGCGAAAAACAGAGCAAAACTTGGTCAAACTGGCAATTTTTCCTCTATTCACCGCGCCTGATTCTCTATGCGTCGCACCTATTAGGACCCACTTTTGGAGGCCTTCCCGATGTCAAAATGAGCTCCAGGTGTGCTTGCTGGAAATTTCTGTCTGTCTAATTTCTAACCCAAGTGGAATTTTTCAATTTGGCCTCCATTTGCCCCTCCAAAATTCCATTCTCCCAACACTGCTTCCTGTGTGTCAAAATAGGGGCAGTGAGGTCATTTTTTGAGTGTTTTTGACCTCTTTGAGGGTTCAAAACCTGCCAAAATTTCTTGGCCATACGTAGGTAAGCATAATTTTCCATGAAAAAGCCAAAAATTCTGAGTTTTTGTGATTTGGAGGCCCCTAGCAAAACTGAGCGCCACGTGGCACAGCGCATAGAGCAGAAAACCCTCTGTTAAAAATTTCTGTGCATAGCGCCTTTTTCAGACCAGTTTTGAGGGCCTTCATGCTGTCAAAATTTGGTGTAAAATATCTCGTTGGAAATATTATTGAGTCTACTTTCCAACCCAACTTGAATTTTTCAATTTGGAGTTCATTTGCCCTATCAAAAGTCAAATCTCCCAAGACTGGTCAAAATGTACAAAATGAGGCTGCCTAAAGGCGGAGTGTTGTTGCAGTCAACGTTTGAAGGTCTTCCTTAACCCCAAATTGAGCTCATGATAGTTCATTGGAAAGATCTTTGTTTCTAATTATCATTTGACTCATCAAGAAAGTCATTTGGCCAACCAAGCTAGGATAAATATTGATTTTTCCAAAGTCACTTTAGAGGTGCATCAATTCTCCTGGGGAAACTGTATTTTTGACATTTCTCTAAAACCATGACACCTGTGTAAAAAGTGAAGGACGATTTTCTTATTTAGACTAATTTTGACAAAAAATTCTCCCAGTTCTCCCAAATTCATCCTTTCTTGCTCAGAAACATCATTGGACTAAAACCTATCTCGATGTGTGGAACAAGGGATTTGTTGAAATGAAGCGAAATGAAGGGGATAAGGAGCTTCTAAATTCTTGAGAAAATTTTGGGAAGTAGGGAGGGATGTTATGAAGTAGGGGAAATTTTAATTTCAAATATTGAGTGAGGGGAAGGGATCCAAAAGGGAAAAACACAGGTCTAGCCTAGAAAATTGCCAAGTTGTAGCAAGAAGCTAGGGTTTGTGCGAAAATGAGGAATTTGGGGGATCTCAGTGATGGGAAGTGTTTAATAAGGTACATTAAAGTTAGGGGAAGGTGTATGAACATCAGGATAAAAGTTTTGCTGATGATTTGATCATCCAAGAGAAATTACCTTCAAAACCCTAGGAGAGGGAAATGAACCTTGCCTAGGCACAACTGAAGCATGAACAAGGTGTAAAATGACCCATTGGAACCTAACACGATGATGAAAACCCTCTGAATGATGGTACACTCAGCCGAATGGTGACATGAAGCTCTTGGGACAGCCATTAGGGTTTGGGATAGTTAGGGCTCACGATTTGGGAAAAGGAACTTGGGATAGGGGATTAGTGAATTTAGGGGGAAGGGGAACTTAGGGAATAATGAAATCAATGGAAAAATGGGATGAGTGGGTGATGGAGGAATGATAGACGTGGTAACAAAATAGTTAAATGTGAAACCCTAGTAGCAATCTCCTTTGAAAATGTTGAAAAAGTAGGGTTTGATTTTTTTAACACTCACCATTTATCAATCACCATGACATATACACCAAACTTGGATAAAAACAGAGATGGAGGCTCTACCTACTTGTATCAAGACCAATTCATGCGATTTGGGGTGATGAGAGAAATTTTGGGAAGTTTTTGGGCTCTTTGGCTGTGTGCCCCGCGCATCCAGCCCAATGCGCTGCGCCTAGCGTATGCGCCGCGCCTGTGTTGTTTTACACTGCGAAATTCGGCCCAATGCGCCGCGCGCCCAGTGCGCCGCACCTTTGGATTTGCACAATTTTGCTTCAAACTTGGTTCCTTTCTCCAACACGACCTTCTCTTACTTAATATGTCTTCTTTGAATGCAAATGAGCTCTTTGAACATGACCAATGAGATATATATAAGAGATTTTAAGTTTTCACTTATCAACAACCCACTTTGTAATGTTTGCATTTGACTTGCTTTTCAAACTTTGTTTTTGGGTAGTTTGCTTAATTTTTGCCTGTGATGAACTGAATGCTTTGATTTTTTGTTTACCTTGTAGGTGATGGAGTAGCTGAAGCTTGGCAAGGTGACCAGGGTTGCCACTGAAGTAATTTACACACAAGAGAACTGAAATTACATGAATTTATACAACAAAAACCTAGAATACTCTGTTTAAAAATACATTTATGAGCAATTGATTATGAATTTTATTGGTACTGAAAACTCCTCATGCACCTGCTGGTTATTATTGGACCTTTTGAAACGCTTTTTGAAAAAACCCTAATGAAACCCTAGACCAAAATGACAACGAAACCCTAGTAAAGACTTCTGCAATATTTAAGACAAAAAGGTGACTGTGTACAATTTTTTTATGAAAAAACATGAACCAGCGGGTAAATGACATGAGGGAAACTGTAGGAGAAGCCACTACGATCAGATGATCCATGCTCCTAATGGAATGCAGCTGACTGGGCGGGATAATTAATATGTAATGCAACAAGAGATTTGATCTTTGATGGAGGGATGAAGATACTGACACTAACAGGTAGCAAGAGCATCTACTACCTCCCTTTCTAGGGTCTCAGGAGACACTTCTATCTTTTTTTCCCCTTGTTCCTCTCCTTTTGTCTTCTCTGTTTCTACTGGTTTTTTTTCCTCTTGCTTTATTTTGGTTTTTTCCTCCTCTAGTTTAGTTTCCTCCTTCTCTATTTTGGTGTCTTCCTCCTCTGTTTGTTCTTTAGTTTCTTCCCCTTCGTCCCCTTGCAGCTCTTCCCCCTCACTTTCCGAAGGACTGTGATCATATGTGAGGGCCTATATATCATCTTCTCCTGTCATATTTCTAAAGATTTCCCATGCTATGGGCATTGTGAAGGTATGAAGGCCTTCTTCCACTAATATTTTAATCAACCCATGGTGAGCCAACTGATCTAAACCTCCTGCCTTCAACTTAATGCTGGAGTCTATAAGGGACTGCAGGAGAAAATAGGGAATGCTGAGTTTCTGGGGTGTTTAAGTGTCCATACCATATCTCAGCTCACGGAGGAGTCTGAAATGGTAGCCATAAACTATGTGATACCTTCCTTAATAGGAAATATACTTGATAATTTGGTAACTAACCTCATCCCAAGGGTAAGATATGCTTGTCCTTCTAATTCCATTTTTGTCTTCTACAGGATGTTCATTTGGTTGGAAGAAGTTTTTCTTAGTAGATTGCCCAATTGGCTTTTCATCTTTTCTCCAAGGTAATCCAAGGGGAAGGCTGGTAACCCAGTTGATGAATTCTGGGGTGATTTCCATGAAGAGACCCCTCAAAGTAACAGTGGCATGGGTCCTTGAGTGAGGGACTAAAGAAAGGGAAAACTCCTGAGCCACTTCTTCATCAAACCCTTGGAATTTTTCAAAGAATGGCATCCAATTTGCTCTGGTAAAAATGGCTACTACTTCGGGATGCTCATGGATCCTAGCTGAATTTGTGGGCTCCTTCCTCATGAATCCCCTTGTCATTTTGCTTATACCCCCTTTGAACACCCAAAATGGAGATGGAGACAAGAATTTTAAGGAAACAGGAAAACAGAGAAAAACTGTGTTTTTTCTTTAAGAAAACAGGCATAAATTTTTTATGGAATTCCTCTTCTCCTATAAGCTCAATTCCTCCTTGAAACTGTACCATTCCTTGCACATATTAATAATCAAGGTAGTTATGCACAAAACCTACCTCCTAAAGCCATAAATCGAGCAAAAATCCAGTGTTTTCTCCTTAAAAATTGCTTTCTGTCCCTCCAGTAGAACTGGCTATAGGTGCTCCTGTAGAACGCCAATAGCAGAAGGATGACTGAAAACAATAGACAACGATGGTTTCAAGGCTATGGAGGTAGTATAGAGCTTGCTACTGTTTTTGGGAAAACTAGTGTCTTTTCGATCTGATAGTCCTACTAAGACAGGTAGCTATCTTAGAAACAGACAATCAAAGCAATTTGTGATTTCCTTTATGTATGATAGATAAGAGAGAAGCAAAGGGGACCAACCTAGATCTTCCACTTGACTCCTTGCTTGATTTCTTTCTCCCTTGATAGAGCTTGCAACTCCTCTCCTACTTGTCCCGCTTTAGAGAATACCTGTAGAGACAAAGTAACAAAACACAATCAAATCATCTCGATCTATAATATCATAAACAATGCAGAATCAGAAATACATTGACCATACAACTGCATTCACAAATACACAATTATATGGAGGAAAAATCAAAGAACTTTATTAATAGTAGAAGAGAGGATTACAACCCAGCTGTCTGATCCAGCATCATCCTCCCAGCATCAAAGCCCTCTTCACCTCATGAAAAGCAAGATCACCCAACAATAAAATGCTTCTTCTCAAAGATAGACTAACATCATTTTTTTACAGATTACAAAGTTCCAGCCTTTAGATCTCTCAGATGAATGATCCATTTATATATATTTGTAGAGGTGTGAATCAGCTCTGGGTTTTTTATTAGTTTCATTCCACTTGTAGTTCTTAGTTCCACTTGGAGATTTCTTGGATCTCTTACTCATCCCTGGGCAAATTTAGAGAGGCAAGTGTCATAGAGGAAGTTTCTAGAAGATTCCATGGAAATCCACTTAGCAAACTGTCTCAGCCATTTGTCCATTCTTGCTCATCGCACCTCACAGAAGGCCTCTTTAGTATGCATCGCACCTAGCTAGTGTAGGAGCTAGTATGCATCGCACCTTGACCAAGAAGCAATCAGTATGGTCCAGTTTTGGCTAGTTCTGAGTGGTTTTTCAAGTGGAACTTCTAGGAAATGATGTAATCAGTTGACCATGATCCTTTAGGGTATGAAACAACACCTTTAGGGGTTAAAGAGCCCTTGGTTTATTGACATATTTAATTGGGGTTGCAGTGCCCAAATATGTCTATAACAGTTGTCCCCTAAAGCATGAGGTTGTAAATCTTGTGATGTCTGGTGAAATGCATTATCATGAGGATCCAAGGTATTCGAACTAGAAGGTGTCCTGTATAAAATACAATACAATACATCATCATCTTATTATTTTCATAATCTAGCTGAGGCAGGCATTCCCATGCTCAGCTTTATAAATTCATTTTCATGTACATAGGACAGATAATCGTCTGCTATTACAGACTGGTGATTCTTTGTATGTAGAGTCATCATCCCTTAGCTTGGATGATCATCTGTGTAGCTTCAGTGTACATTTGATGTCATTATATTCCTGAATATATTGCAGCCCAAATGGATGAAACTAGATCTAGAGTCTTCAAACTCATTCAATCTTCACCCGATGTACAAGTCAATCCATGTGAAAAGATGTTCTGAAGTCGAACATGGAAATACATCGCCTGATTACCAACCAATAATGTAAGCTGTTAATAGGCACGAGAGGAGTCACCGATAATGATAATGACCCTCAAGGTACTACAATACAATTCACATGGTGTGAATATATGGGCCAATTTCGAACACCACGTAAAATCTTTCGGTCGAAGGCCATTGATGTATACCTGTCGCCAGAAGTGAGAAACTTGCCATTGAGGCATGCAAGCTTCAAAGTACTGAAAGGGTTGTTTCTAAGTCAACTTCTTGGATAATGAGCTAATGTCGACAAGAAGTGACCCATCGTAGGAGGGCCTCAATTTATCCCACACCTATGACACGAAACAAAGTAAATGATTTTCTGGAGGTGAAAACGCTCTGATGATACAAGGTTCAGGAATGGCGGTCATGAAAAATGGAGGGTGAAGGTATTGTAGTGGATGAGGCGTTAACTGGGCGGTGAATTCTCTGAATGAATTCTCTTGAACATGTTGGTGACACTGGGATGGATTGGTAGCATTAACCCCAAAATATGGATGGTACAGAGGACCAATGGTGATATGACTGGTGAACGGAATAACCCAACCTGACTCAATCATGGTGATGGAGTGAAAGAGTCATGTTCAAGAGCGACCTGCTACCAATGAAGTTCTTCAAGTTGTCTTCCCTTCTTCCCTAGTCATAGCTAACTAGTACCTCTTTATTTTTGTCAAGCTTGAGGAGGATAACATATGCTTGTTCTATAATTTTCCCTTTAGGCAAACCTGTCGCTATGTTTTAGCGAGCCTAGCGACAGTGAAACTCGTTCTTGTCCAGGCGGACAAGTTTGTCGCTATTGTTTTAACGAGTTTAACGACAAGGATAACTCGGTCCTTTTCATGTTTAGAGAGTTTGAAAAGGGGAAAAAAGGAAACTCCAGTAGTCCTTTATCGTGGAATAATCCCTTAAGTCTGAAAAAGTATAAAATAATACAAAAGGGATGAATTTTCGATCGCTTTAGCGAGCCAAAAAAGACAAGCGCTCGATCTTTTTGTGGGATGATCCCTCAGGTCCAAAAAGATTAAAATGTAGAGGAGGGATGGCGCTTCCCCTTACTTTAATGAGCTAGAAAGGCCAATAGCTCAGTAATCTTTTTATATTTAACGAGTCTAAAAAGAGCTTAAAAGAGACTTGTTTTTTAGGAACGAGTGATGTTTCCGGGTAGCAATTGGTTCTAGGTAAGCTTGGAACTTCTCAAAACATGGCAGTGTGAAGAGGGTGGCTAACAAAATCACTCATCGCAGCTGTTCCTCAAAAGGGTAAACAATAAAGTGGAAGCGTATGGTTGGTCAAAAGAATGGAGGTGATGGTAGGAACACAACCAAGGCTCAAAAGGCTGATAGCATGGCAATCACAGAGGTTGTTTACTGAAGGCAGGTTTAGTTTTTAATGAGCTTGAACCTTGTGCCAACATATGCTCAGTGACGGATTTATTTTTTTAATGAGCTTGAACCTTGTGGGAACATTGCTCTTTCCAGTCGTTAAAGATGTCTCTCATTGGTAGGTTTATTTTTTAGTGAGCTTGAACTCTACGATAACATATGCTCATTGCCTCTTTATATAGGCTAGAAACGACCAAACTACAAATCTAACTACACTAAGCTAAGGAACTACTAAGGTTAGGTAGGATAGTTTTGTCTTTCGTCTAGACAAAACACTTCCTTTGCTTCATCCGTGCGTTGCAGACAAAGGTGAATGTTGGATCAGACCAATCACCTAACCTAAGAAGTTGAAAATACAAAGCTAAAAAGCTAAAAACGCTAAAAAGCTAAAAAATGAAAATGGTTGTTTTTTGCTTGCATAAAAAGGGTTGCATGCCCCTAGGCATTGAGAAAAAGAGAGTCTCCAAGTAACCATATGGAAGTCATTGTGGTTAGGCAGGATTGTTTTTGTCAACGGTTAGACAAGAACACTTCCATGGCTTCATCCACATAGTGGACAAAGGTGAATGGTGTGGGTCGGCACATCCAATCACATAACCTACAAGGAAAAAGGTGTTTTAGACCAATCACATGACCTACAAGGAAATGACTGTTTCATACCGATCACATAACCTACAAGGAAATGGTGTTTCAAACCAATCACATAACCTATAAGGAAATGTCTATTTCAGACCGATCACTTATCCTACAAGGAAATCTATCTTTTCAGCTGGGTTCGTTTGTTGAAGCAGACCAGGGTGCATGGCCCCTAAACTTTGTTACATCCACCGGACTACTTGCGGTAATTAGGTGGACGAAATGAAGGTTGAAGAGACATTCTCGACACAAAGAGACCATTTAGGGATGATGTTTGATTCGTAGTTGTGTTTGAACCAGGAAATGAAAGTTGGTCGATAAGCTATACCATTTTTCCTTCATTGCGAGAAACATATCACTCGGAAGAGTGTGGAAATAATAGCTTCCATGCTATAAACATAGTCATGCCCAAGGAGTAGATTGTAACCTAATGGCCCTTGGAATACCATCACGTTCAAGTGAACGATTTTCCTTTTCAAAGTTATCAGCAACTTCGGAAGGATCCCTAACGGTCGACTGGTTCCTTTGCTAAAGCCTGATAAATTTTGAGTAACAGGCATAAGCGATGGTGAACCAAGTGCTTTCCAAGCAGTTGAGGAAAGGACACTCACTGAAGCCCCTTCATCTATGATAGCTCTAGACACGATCATTTTGTACACTTGTACTATGATTCAGAATGGTACATTAGAAGGAAGGTGGGATCTTGCTAGTTGATTCCAATCGAAGGAAGTGACTAGACTGCTTGGTTGAGGTACTGAATAAATGGTTGAATGAACCCCTTGAACTGGGGAATTTTCCTCCTGTTGTAAAGGAACGGGTGGATTTCCCCCAAGTTCATCAGACTCTAAATTAACAAAAAGAATTTGAATGGTATCGTTCTCATTCTCTTTGGAAATTGTATCATCTCAAGGCAGACATTTTGAAGGCACGACTAGGTCAATTGCCATTTTGACCTATTGACTTTGGTCTGGTATGGACTTAGAAGGTTCACTATCAATGATAGGTGTTTAGACCGATGATTGAGTTATGTCAGTTGGATTTTCAACTAGCGAAGGACTTGGTGAGTTTCTTGTATCTAGGTGGAAGTCGTTGCTGTGAAGCAGGATGGTTATGCAAGATTCTCTTGGCCTTATCCAGAAAAGGACATTGGCGAAGGTGATGGTATTCATCGCATAATTGACATGTAATTTTGACCTTTCCTTTCTGTCCAGAAACTTCATTTTCACTAGTTGATGGTGTGTTGTCAACAAGATCACCAGAGGTTGATGACACCGGACGATGCGAACGAGGAGACCATTCTCTCAAGATTCATGGAATGCGAAGACAATCCCAATGAAAATGGTTTCCTTTGCAAATTAGATAAGGATATTTAGGGGTTTTAGTGTGTGGATTTTCACCGAATCATTCATTTTTTCCCCCTTGCTTAACTAACTTCTTCTTCTTCTTCTCCTTCCCTTTCTTCTTCTTCTCAGCTACTCGGTTACTAGCATCACTATTTTCACCAAGCGAAGAGGAAGAAGGGGAGGGAGAAAAAAATGAAGTAGAAGGTGAAGGGGAAACTTTAGTATCATTTGGTTGATGATTCGATTGCTGAAGAATCACGGTATTTTGAATGACAGAGGTTGAGAATAGCCATATTGACAGGCCAATTGTGATTCCCGAAAGGGACAATGTAGCCATATACGGAGCACCGATATCTCCCCAAGAAGAGAAAGGACTAGGATTCCCCCCAAGAGGGATTACTTGATTGGTGGACTCCATTACCTCAACCTAAGATCAACGAAGGAACAGGGATGTTATTCCAAATTAAATAAATTTTAAAGACGCTTTGACAGAACTTTGCTTTTTCAATTTTTAAGAGTAGAGAAAAAGCTAAAGATGACTCTAGTTTCCTTCGATTCTTAATGAGCCTGAAGTGACAAGTGCTCAGATGGACCTTTTCTTTTAAGGAGTCAAAAAGGAACGAAAGTGACTACTCTGAAAATCTAGACAAAGGGATTACCAAACCAATCACAAAACTGCAAAATACACCTTGGTGGTAAATTAAAGTGAAATTACCAAGGACTTATGTATGGTAGTCAATCTTCTCGAATGCTGTGTTCAGTGCATTGCGATCGATAGGGCGGCAAACATGGCTTCATATCGATAAAGGATGTAAACCTATTGTGGTCTCCCAATATATACTCGACGGTATGGGGAGCACAAGTCCGTACTAGCACTTGTTGTATCAAAGAGGAGGAATCACCCAACCTTCGATGAAAATGATAGTTACCAGGTTTTATGACGCCAGAACACATCTCTAGCCTAGACTCCTAGATGTGTTGCATTAGGTTCCAAGCATTTTTATGTTCATTGAGATTTATTTTAGAGTTGATATTGTTTAGAAGTTTGTCTTTCAAGGTTCACCGCATGGTATATATGTAAAATTCCTAAATATGCAATCTCAAATGATAAACAGACATTTATTTTCTTTTAGCAATGAAAATCCTAGCTACCAAGGAAAGAAGATTACGATTCTTTCGACAAAGAGCAAAGAGCACACACTAAATGCTGCTTTCCTAAATCATTTTCCGCATACAGTCTAAATGCAACTGCAAATGCATGTATTTGTTTTTTGTTTCCTTAATGTAAGAATGCCAAAAGGGAAAACTAAGCACAGATATGAACTATTTTCTTCAAAGCTACACTTCAACAATTTCTTTTCAAAATGAAAGGAAGACTAAAAAGACACTTTTCGATTTCGAATAGAAAACTACTTTCGACACTTTAAATATTAACAATTCAAATCAAATACAACAGCAAAAGTACAATCGACTATCTAGAGGAGGAAGACTTTACGACACTCTTCTTTTTGACTCAAAATGACAGTTACGACACTTTTTTGCATCAAAAAACTACAGTTCGATTAAGCTACTTTCGACAAAGAAGGACTGTAAATGATGGACAAATACATAAAAAAAATTTACTAATCCTAATCAATGGAGGATGAACAATGTAAAGGAAAGAGGCTTTAGCACTGAGGTACTGATCATAAGAAGCAAAACAATAGAATAGAGTTGAAAAAAAGGAGGAAAAAACAAAATTTCAAAGAGAGAAACAACATCACTCAGTCATCGCAGCTGTCCTTCAGGGAAACAGGGATGCATCTCACCTGCATCTCACCTTCTACACATGGAAGGTGCGATGCATACTGGTTTCCAGTTACAGACATTGCGATGGGCCAGGGAGCAAAACTAAGTTTGGTTTTTGCTCAAAATTTGTAGCTAAGTTCAGTGATTTAGGCTAAGCTATGATGGACAGTAAAAGCAAAGTATAGGGGTATGATCTTATGAGGTTATTGAGCTACCACAAGGGTGTTTAGAATGCTTGTAAGTCAGAAGTTCAGTTCATAAACCAACCTAGAGATTGACTGAAGAAGCATTCATCTACTTTGAAATTCCATAGCAAGAGCAGTTCGAAGGCTATTTGGCTAACTTCAGGCTCCGTCTGTATTTTATAAAGAAAAAAACAATAACAAACAAACGAACTATTCACTCCCAAGTGGAGTCGCCATTTTGTTTCTGGGAAAACTAGTGTCTTTTCTATCTGCTAGTCCCACTAAGACGGGTAGCTATCTTAGAAACATACAATCAAAGCAATTTGCAATTTCCTTTATGTATGATAGATAAGAGAGAAGCAAAGGGGACCAACCTGGATCTTTTGCTTGACTCCTTGCTTGATTTCTCTCTCCCTTAATAGAGCTTGCAACTCCTCTCCTACTTGTCCCGCTTTAGAGAATACCTATAGAGACAAAGTAACAAAACACAATCAAATCATCTCGATCTATAATATCATAAACAATGTAGAATCAGAAATACATTGACCATACAACTGCATTCACAAATAACAAGATTCACAAATACATGATTATATGGAGGAAAGCTCAAAAAACTTTATTAATAGTAGAAGAGAGGATTACAACCCAGCTGTCTGATCCAGCATCATCCTCCCAGCATCAAATCCCTCTTCACCTCATGAAAAGCAAGATCACCCAACAATACAAAGCTTCTTCTCAAAGATAAACTAACAACATTTATTTAAAAATTACAAAGTTCTTGCCTGTAGATCTCTCAGATGAGGGATCCATTTATAGATATTTGCAGAGGTGTGAGTTAGCTCTGGGTTTTTGATTAGTGTCATTCCACTTTTAGTTCTTAGTTCCAATTGGAGATTTCTTGGATCTCTTACTCATCCTTGGGCGAATTCAGAGAGGCAAGTGTCATAGAGGAAGTTTCTAGAAGATTCCATGGGCATCCACTTAGCAAACTATCTCAGCCATTTGTCTATTCTTTCTCATCACACCCCACAGAAGGCCTCTTCAGTATGCATTGCACCTGGCTAGTTTAGGAGCCAGTATGCATCACACCTTGACCAAGGAGCAGTCACTATGGTCCAGTTTTGGCCAGTTCTGAGTGGTATTTTAGGTGGAACTTCTAGGAAATGATGTAATCAGTTGACCATGATCCTTTAGGGTATGAAACAACACTTTTAGGGGTTAAAGAGCCCTTGGTTTATTGACATATGTAATTGGGGTTGCAGTGCCCAAATATGTCTATAACAGCTACAGCGAAGTGGACGAGGATGAAATGGAAGAAAAGGTGGTGAAGGAGTTTTGAGGAGGAGTACTTATGTCTTCTTTGAGATATTTCCTGTGATGGGGTGAGCTGGCAAAAATGTACATTGCCATATTTGGACTGTTGGTCCCCACTACTTTGTCATCATGACTCTTCATGACTCCTTCCCGCAATCACTTCCCATCATTGCATCGGAGTTTGTATACCCTCCACTACCTGCCCTTTGGATTTTTTGTGAGTTGACTAGGCACATGTGTGGTGGCGTCTCTAGATGAGCGCAGTCAACTGGATGAGGGTGGCTAGTTAACTGGCCACCTTTTCTCGTTCAACCCTAACCATCTCATTCGCTTTTGCATATTTTTTAATTACACAGATGCAACAGAGGATAGGGTTAGACACTTACTTGCAAGTCAAATGTTCATGTTGTGGTGCATCTTGGTTCCTTTGCTACTGCATGCTTGTATTTCAGTTGTTGCATGCCTGTATCTCCTATGTTGTATGCTTTCTACCCCCTAATGTGTGGCTGGTTTACTTTTTGTAGGTACCCTCTGGCTAGATCTGGCTTTAGATATCCTCTTCAATCCTATGGCTGCACCTATTTTGCTGTTGTGGCTTGATTTTAAGGGGATCAGCTACTACAGGAAATCCTATAGGAGCTCCTGTAGCTGCTTCTCCCTTTAAAATTTTTAGCTGATTTTTGTGCTGGGAGCTGTGAGGATGATACTGGAGATGCTGATGAGGATAGAGAGGTACTTGGTAAGATGCAGGTGAGATTTGGAGGTGTTGTTCCTCTTATCTGTATATATATATAGTTTTTTTCTAAAAAACTAGTTTTTGTGTTTTTTTTTACAGGAAGGAGAGAAATCGATGATGGTCAGGTGGTGCAGGTGTGGGATGGATGGCCAGGAGGGTGGATGGTTGTAGGAAGGCCTACATGCTCTTCATGAAATCTCTCAACCCCCTCAAACTACCTTTTGAGACCATTTCGCGTTCTTTGTGATTTCTACAGGAGCCTCCTGTACAACACACAGGGCCTCCTGTAGGATACACAGTCTTCAGAAAAATACACAGTGAGGTGGAAGAAAGGTTAGAAATGATGGGGAAGAGTGTGGAGGAGGTGAAATAGGCTTTGTGGCATCATTTATTGCTTCCTGTGGTCCACCTGTAACCTACAATGCATATTAAAAGTCAATTTTCTCTTCCTCCTTTTCTCAGTTTTTTTCTCTTTTTTTTTCTTTTTTTTTTGCAAGACAACTAGGGCACCTAGAGGATGTTTTCACCATAATTGCCTACCCTAGGTGCCTCCAAGGGAGGTTTTCACCTAGGGATATTATTCTCTCTCTTTTTTGTTTTTGTCATCATTGGGCCGCCTCAAAAGAGGTTTTCAACCCAATGATGGGACTCAAGTGCCTCATGGAGGTTTTCACTTGAGTCCTTATTATATCTCTTTTTTATATTTCTTCTTTTTAGCTTCTTCAGTGAGTGCATGGAGTGGAGGGTAAGACTTACTCCACTACCAACACTGTCTTATTCAGATCTTCAATGAACTCCCACTTGGAGAGGGGCTTCTTGTAAATTTTCAACCTATGTCCATTGACAAGCATGGGGATGGCTTCCTCATCAATGGTTCTGATCAGAACTGAACCATTGTTATTGCATTTTTCCATAGTGTATGGTCCCAACCATCTTATCCTTAACTTTCATTTGAAGTCTTTATACCTTGAGTCATAGAGAAGTGCCCAATCTCCCTCCTAAAATTGCTTCTCCTTGATATTTTTGTCATGATATATTTTCCTTTGAAGCTAAACTACTTCTATGTGGAGAAGGGCCTACAATATTTGTTCATCCAATCCATTGAGCTGGAGTAGCCTTTCCCTCTATGCATGGCTGAGGTCTAGGTCCAGTTGAGATGCCATCCTTAGTGTATTGTATTCAAATTCTATTGACAGCAAAGCCTTCTCCCCATAGACCAATTCATAGGGTGTGAACCCTATGGTGGTCTTCCATGTTGTGTTGTAGGCCCAGGTGGCCTCAACTAGTCTATCCACCCAATGTTTTCTGTTGTTGCTCACTACCTTGGTCTTAATTCCTTCCAAAGCTCTTTTAGTGACTTCCACCTGCCCATTGGCTTGTGGATGGTAAGTGGTGGAAGTCATGTGCTTGATTTTATGATGTGTGAGTAGGTCTTCAATCAAATTGGAAGTGAACTGATTGCCTTGATCTCTAGCCAGTTCTCTTGGATACCCAAACTTATAGAATATGTTCTCTCTTAAAAACTCAGCTACTTTTTCCTTTGTTGTTGCCTTGATTGCTTTTGTCTCTGCCCATTTTGTCAGATAATCAGTGCACACAATGATGTATTGCCTTTGTTTTGAAGGAGGGTTGATAGTGCCCACAAAGTCCATGCCCCACTTCTCAAATGGCTGAAAGGACACTTGAGGTTGCATGGGAATCTCATCCTTTGGAGTAGGTTTCCCCATCCTTTGGCACCAATGTCAAAAACTTCCTCCTCCCTGGCACATCTTCTCAAGATTTGATCTGGGCCAAGTTTGAAGAAATTGCCCTCAATCTAATTGAAATGGGAGCTTTTCCTCAAGATCTTTCTCTTCTCTTTTGAGGACAGGTGTGGTGGGAACTGTGCTGAAACCAAGTAATTTATATATTAGCAGACCATGGAGAGAGTACTGAGATAGAAAGTAGGTGTTCATCTGTCATTTGATCATCCACCATTCATTCTTCACGTACAAGCCAATTTACTCTAGACAAAAAGTCAGCAACAACATTTTCTTTACCAGGCTTATCAAAAATGGTTAAGTCAAACTACTGCAGTAAAAGAAACCATGTAATAATGCGAGCATTTACATCTGGTTTATTCATTAAATACCTAATTGTAGCATGATCAGTGTGTATAAAGGTTTGATAGCCTGTGATGTAATGTCTAAATTTATTTAAGGAATGCACTACAGCTAGGAGTTCCTTCTCGGTTATTGTGTAGTTTAACTCCGCCTTTGACAAATTTTTACTTATAAAGTATATGGAATAAGGTAATTTTTCATCAATTTGTCCCAAGGATGCTCCTATTGCTTTGTTCGAGGCATCTATGTGAATGTAGAAAGGTAGGACCCTGTATGGTCCTCTCAAAATTCGGGTAGTCACAAGTTTCCTTTTCAAGGTATCTAGGGCTTCTTGACAAGTTTCAGTCCATATGAACTCGACATCTTTTCCCAAAAGACCAAACAACAGAGAGGCTAACTTACTAAAATCTTTAATGAATCTTCTGCAATATCCCACTAAGGCTAGGAAACTTCAGACATCTCTCACATTTTGAGGAGGTGGGACCCTTTGGATGATGGAAATTTTGTTGGGGTCCACCTGCAATCCTTGTTGAGATATTGCATGACCTAGCATGGTCCCTTTAGTCATCAAAAATTCACATTTTTCTATACTAAGGAACAGGTTCACTTCAATACACTTGTCCAAAACTTTCCCTAGGTTAGATAAAGCTTCTTGAAATTTAGAACCATAAGGAGTAAAATCATCCATATATATTTCCACTGCATCATGAACCAGTTCAGAAAATATACTCAATACTGCTCTCTAGAAAGTGGCTGGAGCGTTGCACAAAACAAAAGGAAGGACCTAGTATGCAAAGGTACCCCAAGGACAAGTGAAATTGGTCTTATCTTGATCTTCCAGTTTGATTTGAATATAATTGTACCTGCTAAACCCATCTAGGAAGCAGAAATTTTTTTTCCCTGCCAAACCATCTAACACTTGATCTATGAAAGGAAAAGGAAAATGGTCCTTTTTAGTGGCCTTGTTTAGTTCTCTATAATCGACTCAGATTCTCCACTTACCATTTTTCTTTGGCACTAGCACCAAAGGAGAGACCCATTCACTATCAGAGATGGGGTAGATGAATCCTGCATCAAGTAATTTTTGCAATTCTTCCTTAACAATGTCTTTAACGGTTGGATTTATCCTCCTTTGAGGTTGCTTGATTGGTTTGCAATATTCCTTAATGTATATATGATAAGTACATACTGAATGGTGCACTCCCTTCATCTCCTTATAACTCCAAGCGAAGGAATCTAAATGTTTTCTTAATAAGATACACAGTTCCTTCTCCTAGGAGGTGGATAGGGATGAGTTGATTTTCAAGGTTCTTTCTGGGCCAAAATCTATATTCTTAACACAGAGAGAGGTCAGGTCAGTCAAACATAGATCAGTTAGGGGATTGTCTTAGGTTTCTTTCACTAGATCTTCTAATGGAAAAATACTGGGGGGTGGATTCTGAATTAAATTTCCAATGATATCATCCTCATTTTGCGGTTTCCCCCCCCATGATAGTTTCTACTACACACAGTGGTGCAGAAAGACTTCATCCTCATCCTCCTCCAACCAGAGAGGTAGATCATGTTCTAGCAAGGGTTGTGCAGCAGGGTATAGGATTAGCTTCTTAACATATGCCCGTTCTTGATGGTCATGTTCCCAGCCCAACAATTGATGTAAGCATCGGTCGTGGCCAACCAGGGTCTTCCTAAGATGAGAGGATACCTAGTGACCTTTACCTTCGGCTGGAGAACTAAGAATATTTTTAATTAATGGAAAAACCTGTGAGCAATTTTTGAAACCGACGTTTCGGACTAGCTAGGTGAGTCCATCATCAGGGTAATGAGATCTGCATTTTGAGAAAGAGAGAGTCAAGAAAATGAGAACCTATTAATAGAAGGATGGATAGATAACCTAGGTTTGGAGAGGTCGGCTTGATTTTCAACAATTTATTAATAAATGGATAAATAAATTTTTAATTTTGATTAATAATTTTAAACCTATATTAAAGTAATTTTTTTTTTTTTTTTTTTTATAAGATTAATTTGACCTAATATTAAAAATAAAATTAATTTAAACTAAATAAAATCAATTTAATAAATTAATTAATTATTAATTAAATTAATTTTAAATTTGAAACTATATTAATTCATTAATTAATTAATTAATTAATTTTTAAATTTAGTTTAATTAAAAAATTTAAATTTTTTTTAATAAAATAAATTCACTTAAATTAATTTGGCCTAAATTAAAAATAAAATTATTAAAAACTAAATGCAAAAAATAAATTTTAATTTTGTTTTAAATTTTAATTTAATTAATAAATTTAAAACTATATTAAAAGTAATTTTTTTTTTTTTTTTTTTTTTTAAATAGATTAATTTGACCTAAATAAAAATAAAATTAATTTAAACTAAATTTAACGTAAAATCAATTTAATTAATTAATTAATTAATTAAATTAATTTTAAATTTGGTTTAATTAATAAATTTAAAACTATATTAATTAATTAATTAATTAATTTATAAATTTAGTTTAATTAATAATAATTTTTTGAATAAAATTAATTCACTTAAATTAATTTGGCCTAAATTAAAAATAAAATTAGTTTCAAACTAAATTTAAACTAAAATCAATTTAAATTAATTAATTAATTAATTAATTAATTAAATTAATTTTAAATTTAGTTAAAATTTAATTATATTAATATAATATATATTATATTATATAATTTATATATATATATATATATATATATATATATATATATATATATATATATATATATATATATATATATATATATATATATATATATATATATATATATATATACATGTTAATATTAATTTATTTACTTATTTGAGTTGTAAATGCTGTCTTAAGGGAGAATTTGTATAAATTAAAGTTACTTTATTTTGTTTAACAAGGATTTCCAGGTATTACTTAGTTTAAGACCATCATCCCTATTCATATTATTAGAAGATTTTTCAATTTCTATTGCCTCTTTAATTCTTCTTTTTAAATAGTGGTCTTCCTTGTGGATTAATTTAGCTTGTTCCATGCATATATAGTGAGAGGAGGAACAAGCATGCTCTGCAAGACCTGATTTATCAGACCTATTTCTAGTAATATCACTAATGTGCTCTTTTAATCTTACTCGAAAGGATCTCCCTATTTCCCCTATATAAACTTTACCGCACGAACAGGGAATCGAATAAACGCCTTTGTGGCATTTTGGGTCAATTGCATCTTTTGCAGATTCAAGCATGTTTTTTATGGTGTTAGGGGGGGTGAAAGCTACCATAATGTTATGCTTAGCGAGAACTTTGGCAATTTTATCAGTGATTCCTTTGATATAGGGAAGGGATATTCTAGGGTTATCAAATGATTTCTTTTTGTTTTGTTTATTGGTTAAGGAATTTTTAATAATTTTGCTGATGGTGTGATGTTGATAGCCATTGTTTACAAAAACTTCATGGAGATGGATAAGTTCTTCCTTTAGATGTTCTGGGTCGGAGATTCTAGAGGCTCTGGTGGTTAGGGTTTTGATGACACCCTTTTTTTGCTTAGGATGGTGGTGGGAGTTTGCATGAAGATACTTGTCAGTGTGTGTTTTCTTCCTGAAGACCTGGTGGCTTAGCTTGCCTTCTTTCTTGGTGAGGAGGACATCTAAGAAGGGGAGTTGGTTGTCTTGCTCAATTTCAATGGTGAATTTTATGTGTTGGGAGAGGCTATTTATATGGGATAAGAATTCCTTGAGCCTATCCAAGCCATGGCTCCATTTAGTAAAGATATCATCTACAAACTGCTTCCACTCTTCAGGTGTAAAGGGGAAAGACCTAAGGGCCATTTGCTCAAAGTGTTCCATGTAAAGATTGGAAATCAATGGGGATAATGGGGAACCCATTGCAACACCATGGGTTTGCTCATAAATTTTACCTTTAAAATTGAAGTATGAGGATTTAAGGCAAATGCTTATAAGTTCCATTGTTTCTAAGTGGGAGTACCCTACTAAGAAATTAGTAGGGTACTCCCAAGAATCAATGGAGACCATCACATCCTCCACAATCCCTTCAGGGGTCGCAGTGAAGCAGTCTGCTAGTTGCAGTACTATCATGGTCTTTCTCAAGGAGCCCTGGAGGTTGAGTTTGAGCATGGTTTCCTTTGTCATCACATTAATGGCATCTACCAGACCAATCAAGGTATGTGAGATCACGGTGCCATTGATGTGGACATCAACTACTCGGCTTCCAGGGTCTATGTATTTCGGACATATTACCTGCCCCAGTATCAGGTCAGACAGTTATCCTATGACACTGATGGTTGGGGCATCTCTCTTGCGCTTGCTCGAATGCCTAAAGCACTTCTCTTTGATCATCTTATTGTATATAGGCATATCCTTTACGGCTTCGATAAGTGGTATCTTTACACATACTATTTCAATTCTCCCGGAAGTTCAGTTTCTTCTGGGGTGGGCTGTGTTGTCCCAGATAGTCTCTCAGGAAAGGGTGGAATTTCTTTTAGTTCACTTTCCTCTTTATCTTCCTCAACCTCCTAAGGGGGAGGCTAGCTATCTAGGAGAACCTTCCCAAATCATAGGTTAATCACCTGAATCTCCACAACATAAGTTGGGCATGATGGTTCCCCATTATATACTTGTTGGGCCTATCTGTTTTTCGAGTTTGGGTTCAGCTGGAAAGGCATTTGGGGTTGCCTTGGTGGAGCAAGAGGCAATGGTTGTGGTTGAGAAGGTGGTGGAGGAAAAAGAGTGGTAAGAGAGTTGTATTGGAGCCTCCACCCCTGATGAGATTCATTCCACTGAGGTTTTTGCTGAGCATAGGATTGAAATGCATGAGCAGTTAGTTGGGCATCATATTGAGATGGATAGGACCAAGGAGGAGGTGTGGACCAGGAAGGATCAGTAGGAGAGCCTTAAGAAGGTATGGAAGTGGCTTGGTTGGGGTTGTAGTATGCCTGAGATGTCCCTTGAATCCCCTGCTGGTATGGTCTAGGTCCATGCGGTCTCCTTCAGTTCATGAAATAGAGTGGTTCAGTGGCTCCTTCGACCCCCTGGTATACAAATTTAAGTCTGGGCAAGGAAGGGCACTTATTTGTAGAATGATCTTCTTCACAGACTGAACAAACCTCTATAGAGTTCAATGGACATTCATTCCTAGGATGCCTTCTGGTGCACCTAGGACAAAAAATGGCCAAAGCCCTCTCTGCTTCCTCTTGTTTCCTTTTGATATGCAAGGTATCCATTTGCATGGCAAGAGTCTGCAACATCTCACTCTTGAAGTCTTCTAGCATGTTTCCAAGTTCACCTTTGATGGATGAACTGGATGAGGAGGTACTAGCTATGGGTTGACTCCCCCTACCTCTCTTTCTGGCTACCCTAGAATGGTTTCTAAAAACAGTCTTTATGTCTTCATAAGGTAGTTGGTAGATGTCTCCTCCAGCCAATAGATGGAGGGTGTCTAGAAGGTCTTCTGGAATTCCCTTGAGCAAGACCAACTTCAGAGATTCGAGGTTGAGTGTGCATCTGGCCCTTTTATAACTGAGCTAGAACCTCTCCTCATAATCTTCCAAAGATTCATCACTTCCCATGGTCATTCAGAAGATTTCTTCCTTGGTGTCTTTTGACCTATAGTAGTCTCGATATTTGTTATTAAAGGCCTGCTGCATCTGAGCCCAAGTTGTGATACTATTGCCAGGTAACCCCATGAACCAGCGCAATGCTGCATCCTTGAGAGTAGAAGGAAATAGTTTCAACTTTTGCTCATCTTCTGCATAGTCATAGGTTCGACAGATAACAATGAACTCAAACAAGAAGGTGTCAGGATCTTCTATAGTCAATCCATGGAAGTGAGGTAGGATTGAAGGGCTTATGTTCTTCATTTTAGTGTCCCCATTGGTCTCTCGGATGGGAAAAGTACCCTCTACTCTTTCTCCATTCCCCCTAGCATTTCTATTTTCAACCATTGTCTCAAGAGGGATGTTTTCTTCTTCTTCTTCCCCTAAAGGTTCTTCAAATATCTCTGGTTGTTCACCTAAAGGTTCTTCCTAATCACTGCCACCGAAGAAGAGAGAGGAGTGGCTATGTGATGTGGTGGGGGTGTTGGGTAAGAATTTTCCTGAATTATCTTTGTTCCTACGAGGCATGAAAACAAATATTTTGGTTTATTATTGTTTTTTTCTGCTTGTACCTGCAAAATTGAAATTGATTGAACAAACAAATTGCAACTAACTGAAATGAACTTGCTGAAATGAAATTGCAGAACTGAAAAGGAAAGAAAATGAGATGCATGAAGGAAAGAAAGGAAATGACTAATATACTTTTGATGAAATGGAAATTGTAGAATTTAAAGGAAAGCAAAGAAATGACTAATCTACTTTTGCTGAAATGGAAATTGCAGAATTGAAAAGGAAATGCAGAAACTGAAAGGAACAACTACTCTATTTTTGTTGAAATAAACTACTTAGTAGAATGTTGCAGTAGAAAATAGAAGAAAAGCAGTAATCACAAAATCCTCTGATGCTTCCCTGGCAACAATGCCAAAAAGTGGTGAGCACCAGTATCGCAACAATAATGTTGCAACTCTTGGGCTTCCTACTTTACTTTTATCAACCCAGTAGTTCATAACAAACTTGGAAGCGGCGACGCTATATGCACAAGTACTAGTTCTTATTGTAGGCTGTCACTTGGTTAGCTGGCGCAAGATCGCTAGGAGCTCAAGCCAACTTCTATGCATTCTAGAAGAAGCTCTATATGTGATGAAAGAAGGAAAGCTTACTCTACAGAGGCTACTCTACTTGCATAAATGAAAAGAAGGCTGAAATGTGAAGTAAACCTAGCAAACCCTAATTAACTAGCTAATACTACTTTTGCAGAAAGAGAGATGAAAAACCATAAAATGAATTCCATTACCTACTTAGGAAGTAAACAACATCTAATAAATCTATTTCTAGAAGGAAGTGAGAAAAAAACATATTTTTGGATTCTTATGTATTTTTAGGTGAAATTGTCATGCATGTAATTTAATTGTTTGTGAATGTGGTAGCAACTAGGTGGTGATGGAGGGCGACTTTGGAGTTTACATAGGTGTAGGAAGGTGTGAACGAGTCCTAGGAGGTCCCAGGTGGCCTTCTTGAGACTTTTGCTGCAATCAGACTTCAAAAAGACACCTACTATAAAATCCACAGGAGGCTACAAGGGATCTACATGAGGTCTACAAGAGGATGCCAAGAGCACTTTTGGAGGTGGGAAAGCAGGTGGAAAGGGTAGCTGAAGTATAGGGTGATGTGTTAAGGTTTCCAAGGTTCATCAAGAAGGATCAGGAAAGAGAAATATGGTTGGACGTGTTCAAGGAAAGAGAGGAAAGTTCTTGAGAAAAGTGCAGAAATTTAAGGCAGATTTGTGAGGGACTTTGGGTGACCTGTGGAACATAGATCAAAGAGAAATGGTGATGGCTGATTAGTTAACTTATTGTGAGAAGAGGATTTCTTCCAGAGAACTGAAGCTCACATCATGAGATTAACTGATACTGTTACCCGTTTCGTAGAGATAGCAAAAAAGTGACCTGATTTTGAAAAGGGGTGATGCAGAACGAACATGTTTTTTTTAGAGCATAGTTTTTGACACTTTAATTCTTTTATGTACATTACGTTTTAGAATCGTTTTAGAATGGTAGTGATTTTCATGCTGATTTTAAAAAGTGAGTATTCTACATCACTCCCTTTTTTTAAAAGACCTGTTTTTTGGCTTTAAATTTTCTAACGTATAAAATGTAAATAATTACTTTGTAAATTTGATCATTTTTGAAGTGGTTGTTTTCTTCACATTTTCTTGTTTTTTATTTTAATTTTAACTTTTTTTTAGTGAGGTTTTTATTGTTTTGCATTTTTAAATTAGGAGGTCGATATTTAGAATTTTTGATATTCTACATATTTATACATCCTTAATTAATTTTTCACTCCACATGAAATAAGTGTTTCTAAAAAACAATATTTTTTAACAATGGACATAAAAATAACCATTTTTAACATAAATATAACTAAAAAACTACACGTTTTGATAATTTTTTGCTAGAATTGACATGTCAAAATCACAATTTTTATACGAAAATTTTAAGTAAAAATGGTTAAATAATAGTTTTTTTAATGAATTTCATGTAAAAAAATAATAATAATCACTTTTTTTTCAAAAAATAATGATTAACTTAAAAATTAATGCGAAAATCACATATTACAAATATTGAACGTATAACAACCTTAATTGAGTGTTTCCATACTTGATTAATAACTTCATAAATGAAACTAAAAATTGGTGAAGATAAATTGTGAATTGTGGAAGAATTGTAGAGAGACTACAAACATTTTGTGTCGGGCCTATCTGCTAGTATCAAGCAATTGCATTGGAATTCTACCTAGTTCTCCAACTAAAAGTAGACACATACATTCAACCATAGATTTACTCTCGAACGCATGCACAAAAAAGGCTATAATGTGTTGCATCTTAACATACTCCATGCACCCCGCTGGGTGCGTCCTCCTCCCAGAGGAGAAGGGAAGGAATCTGAAGTCATTCCCACCAATATTTATATTGGTTTTTGATCCGTCCTCGAATCTTTCCAGCCTGAATTCGAAAGGCTCGTCCCACAATTTGGGTCATGTGCAAAACCCCATATGTTGACAAACATAATGATTTTAGAGGGGATTCTATAGCCTGCAACATCCACGACCTTTTCATTTAAATGGGGATCCGTCAACAGAACCAACAGATGGAGACGAAGAGCTTCAATCACGACGTAATCCAGTTATGGAATCTACCACATGTCATATTCATCCACCAGCCGACCATCGCCCACGACTCTGTCTATTTGTCCTTGCAGTTTTTTCAAAACCCTCTGGTTTTGTATTAGCTCTGCCATTGCCCATTCAATTCTAGTCATCGTAATATCTACATCGAACAATGGCACATCCTGACGCACACAAACATAGATTCAAATTGAGCTGTAAATTGTAAAGTTTGAAACAAATTGAAGAAACGTATCATCATTAATCCCATAAGGTATTTTTATGAGCACTATTCTTGGCCTTGGAGGGACAAGAAAATATGCACAAAATCCTTGGTCTCCTCCCTCATACTCCCCTATGATTTTTTTTCCAGGTCATGCCTATGGTTGTCTATAATGAGCCTGTACACTCTCTCCAGATTTTTGCTTACTCTTTTGACTCTTCGATCGTAGCCCTGCAAATCCAACTAGTCCAAAAGAGGAACAAGGTCGCTAACAATTAAGGTGTCGATGTTAACCATAATATCTTTCACATCCTCCATGAATGATTCCATTTCCTCGATGTTAACCATTTGCTTCCACATAGCATTCCAGATAAGAAAATGAAACAGGGAGCAATCTCATCCCTGTTGAACAAACTGTCAAAGAAATTTTGTGCTCAAATTTTAAATGTGAAATCCCCAGTACCAACGTATTTGAAATCCAGGGTGCAGATGTATCATTGAATGCATTTAAATTCATGTATTATCCACCACTTTTCAAGGAGTCAGAGTTGTGGACGCACTCCAAATGAGGAGAGTTGTCAAGTTGCCAAAATATTGAAAGTATTAATGGAACCAACAACAGAGACAGATGGCCCCCATTGGCCACGTCAACCAGCTTGAGAAACATACCCCGTTCCTCTACGTTCGTGCCATTGAATGTCATCATCAGTGAATTCTTTCACAGAACTAGGTTTTGGTAAGTAGTAATATGCAACTATGGAACTCGACGTTTATATTGTGCATGATTTCTTGACACTAGTCCACTCCATGAAGAAAGAATGTTTTTGTAGCATGTATCATATAGATTTTTGTTTATATATCATTCAGATTTTCATAAGGAGTTAAGTCTTTGCTATCATCATGTTTTGGTTTCAACGGAATTCATGTGACAAATTCAGCTGCAGTGACGGATAACAGAATCCCTATTGTAAAAACTCATGGAATGCACTACCAAATAAGATAGTTGAACTATCTGTGTAAGGTGAAACATAACTTTGATTCAATGTAGGTTAACTTTTTCCGACTAAGTTGATGTATGATTTTTTCTTTGATGTGTAATCGTTATGCCTAGTATTGTATCTTATGTATAAAACAAGTGCTGAGACTGCGATAGTCCCTGCCGTGCAAGTCAAAGGAGAAATTGGAGAAATTGGGGAAATAATAATGCATTGATAGCAGCAGTAGTCCCTCAGCCAAATTCTACCGGTAGAAAGCTAAATAGTTGAAAATTGTCAACGTTTTTTTATAAAAGGTCGTGATCATCCTTGAAAGTAAATCAACTTATTGATTCTGCTTGTAAGTAGAATAGTTAAAAATTTCCAACGGGTTTCATGTGCCCTAACCATATATATGAAAGAAAGGCTTGCAAAGTTTATTTTCGATGATAATAGTGATTCTCAGAATCACCGGGTGGCTGGTCGATTCTGAGAATCGACCAGCCACCCTGCGATTCTGAGAATCAATTCTAGTCGTCGTAATATCTACATCAAATAATGGCACATCCTGACGCACACAAACATAGATTCAAATTGAGCTGTAAAGTGTAAAGTTTGAAACAAATTGAAGAAACATATCATCATTAATCCCATAAGGTATTTTTCTGAGAGCTATTCTTGGCCTTGGAGGGACAAGAAAATATGCACAAAATCCTTGGTCTCCTCCCTCATACTCCCCTATGATTATTTTTCCAGGTCATGCCTATGGTTGTCTATAACGCGCCTGTACAGTCTCTCCAGATTTTTGCTTACTCTTTTGACTCTTCGATCGTAGCCCTGCAAATCCAACTAGTCCAAAAGAGGAACAAGGTCGCTAACAATTAAGGTGTCGATGTTAACCATAACATCTTTCACATCCTCCATGAATGATTCCATTTCCTCGATGTTAACCATTTGCTTCCACATAGCATTCCAGATAAGAAAATGAAACAGGGAGCAATCTCATCCCTGTTGAACAACCTGTCAAAGAAATTTCGTGCTCAAATTTTCAATGTGAAATCCCCAGTACAACGTATTTGAAATCCAGGGTGCAGATGTATCATTGAATTCATTTAAATTCATGTATCATCCACCACTTTTCAAGGAGTCAGAGTTGTGGACGCACTCCAAATGAGGAGAGTTGTCAAGTTTCCAAAATATTGAAAGTATTAATGGAACCAACAACGGAGACATATTGCCCCCATTGGCCACGTTAACTAGCTTGAGAAACATACCCAGTTCCTCTATGTTCGTGCCATTGAATGTCATCATCAATGAAGTCTTTCTCAGAACTAGGTTTTGGTAAGTAGTAATATGCAACTATGGAACTCGACGTTTATATCGTGCATGATTTCTTGACACTAGCCCACTCCATGAAGAAAGAATGTTTTTGTAGCATGTATCATATAGATTTCTGTTTGAATATCATTTAGATTTTCATAACGAGTTAAGTCTTCCCTATCATCATGTTCTGGTTTCAAGGGAATTCTTGGGACAAATTCAGCTACAGTGACAGATAACAGAATCCCTATTGTAAAAACTAATGGAATACACTACCAAATAAGATAGTTGAACTATGTCTGTGTAAGGTGAAGCATAACTTTGATTCAATGTAGGTTAACTTTTTCCGACTAAGTTGATGTATGATTTTTTCTTTGATGTGTAATCATTATGCCTAGTATTGTATCTTATGTATAAAAGAAGTGCTGAGACTGCGGTAGTCCCTGCCACGCAAGTCAAAGGATAAATTGGAGAAATTGGGGCAGTAATAATGCATTGATAGCAGCGGTAGTCCCTCGGCCAAATTCTGCCAGTAGAAAGCTAAATAGTTAAAAATTGTCAAGGTTTTTTATAAAAGGTCGTGATCATCCTTGAAAGTAAATCAACTTATTGATTCTGCTTGTAAGTAGAATAGTTAAAAATTTCCAACAGGTTTCATGTGTCCTAACCATATATATGAAAGTAAGGCTTGCAAAGTTTATTTTCGATGATAATAGTCATTCTCAGAATCACCGCGCCCCGCCACCACCCGGGTGGTGGCGGGGCGGTGGCTGGTCAATTCTGAGAATCGACCAGCCACCCGGCGATTCTGAGAATCAATTCTAGTCATCGTAATATCTACATCAAACAATGGCACATCCTGACGCACACAAACATACATTCAAATTGAGTTGTAAATTGTAAAGTTTGAAACAAATTGAAGAAACATATCATCATTAATCCCATAAGGTATTTTTTGAGAGCTATTCTTGGCCTTGGAGGGACAAGAAAATATGCACAAAATCCTTGGTCTCCTCCCTCATACTCCCCTATGATTATTTTTCCAGGTCATGCCTATGGTTGTCTATAACGAGTCTGTACACTCTCTCCAGATTTTTGCTTACTCTTTTGACTCTTCGATCGTAGCCCTGCAAATCCAACCAGTCCAAAAGAGGAACAAGGTCGCTAACAATTAAGGTGTCGATGTTAACCATAACATCTTTCACATCCTCCATGAATGATTCCATTTCCTCGATGTTAACCATTTGCTTCCACATAGCATTCCAGATAAGAAAATGAAACAGGGAGCAATCTCATCCCTGTTGAACAACCTGTCAAAGAAATTTCGTGCTCAAATTTTCAATGTGAAATCCCCAGTACCAATGTATTTGAAATCTAGGGTGCAGATGTATCATTGAATGCATTTAAATTCATGTATTATCCACCACTTTTCAAGGAGTCAGAGTTGTGGACGCACTACAAATGAGGAGAGTTGTCAAGTTTCCAAAATATTGAAAGTATTAATGGAACCAACAACGGAGACAGATGGCCCCCATTGGCCACGTCAACCAGCTTGAGCAACATACCCCGTTCCTCTATGTTCGTGCCATTGAATGTCATCATCAATGAAGTATTCCTCAGAACTAGGTTTTGGTAAGTAGTAATATGCAACTATGGAACTCGACGTTTATATTGTGCATGATTTCTTGACACTAGCCCACTCCATGAAGAAAGAATGTTTTTGTAGCATGTATCATATAGATTTCTATTTGAATATCATTCAGACTTTCATAAGGAGTTAATTCTTCCCTATCATCACGTTCTGGTTTCAAGGGAATTCATGTGACAAATTCAGCTGCAGTGACGGATAACAGAATCCCTATTGTAAAAACTCATGGAATGCACTACCAAATAAGATAGTTGAACTCTGTCTATGTAAGGTGAAGCATAACTTTGATTCAATGTAGTTTAACTTTTTCCGACTAAGTTGATGTATGATTTTTCCTTTGATGTGTAATTGTTATGCCTAGTATTGTATCTTACGTATAAAACAAGTGCTGAGACTGCGGTAGTCCCTGCCACTCAAGTCAAAGGAGAAATTGGAGAAATTGGGGCAGTAATAACGCATTGATAGTAGCGGTAGTCCCTCGGGCAAATTCTACCAGTAGAAAGCTAAATAGTTAAAAATTGTCAAGGTTTTTTCTAAAAGGTCGTGATCATCCTTGAAAGTAAATCAACTTATTGATTCTGCTTGTAAGTAAAATAGTTAAAAATTTCCAACGGGTTTCCTGTGTCCTAACCATGTATATGGAAGGTAGGCTTGCAAAGTTTATTTTCGGTGATAATAGTGATTCTCAAAATCGTCGGGTGGTAGGGCGATTCTCAGAATCGACCAGCCACTGCCCCGCCACCACCCAGGTGGTGGCGGGGCGATGGCTGGTCGATTCTGAGAATCGCCCCACCACTCGGCGATTCTGAGAATCAATTCTAGTTGTCGTAATATCTACATCGAACAATGGCACATCCTAACGCACACAAACATAGATTCAAATTGAGTTGTAAATTATAAAGTTTGAAACAAATTGAAGAAACATATCATCATTAATCCCATAAGGTATTTTTCTGAGAGCTATTCTTGGCCTTGTAGGGACAAGAAAATATGCACAAAATCCTTGGTCTCCTCCCTCATACTCCCCTATGATTACTTTTCCAGGTCATGCCTACGGTTGTCTATAATGAACCTGTACACTCTCTCCATATTTTTGCTTACTCTTTTGACTCTTCGATCGTAGCCCTGCAAATCCAACCAGTCCAAAAGAGGAACAAGGTCGCTAACAATTAAGGTGTCGATGTTAACCATAACATCTTTCACATCCTCCATGAATGATTCCATTTCCTCGATGTTAACCATTTGCTTCCACATAGCATTCCAGATAAGAAAATGAAACACGGAGCAATCTCATCCCTGTTGAACAACCTGTCAAAGAAATTTCATGCTCAAATTTTCAATGTGAAATCCCCAGTACAACGTATTTGAAATCCAGGGTGCAGATGTATCATTGAATGCATTTAAATTCATGTATCATCCACCACTTTTCAAGGAGTCAGAGTTGTGGACGCACTCCAAATGAGGAGAGTTGTCAAGTTTCCAAAATATTGAAAGTATTAATGGAACCAACAACGGAGAAATATTGCCCCCATTGGCCACATCAACTAGCTTGAGCAACATACCCGGTTCCTCTATGTTCGTGCCATTGAACGTCATCATCAGTGAAGTCTTTCTCAGAACTAGGTTTTGGTAAGTAGTAATATGCAACTATGGAACTCGATGTTTATATCGTGCATGATTTCTTGACACTAGCCCACTCCATGAAGAAAGAATGTTTTTGTAGCATGTATCATATAGATTTTTGTTTGAATATCATTCAGATTTTCATAACGAGTTAAGTCTTCCCTATCATCATGTTCTGGTTTCAAGGGAATTCTTGGGACAAATTTAGCTGCAGTGACAGATAATAGAATCCCTATTGTAAAAACTCATGGAATGCACTACCAAATAAGATAGTTGAACTCTGTCTGTGTAAGGTGAAGCATAACTTTGACTCAATGTAGGCTAACGTTTTCCGACTAAGTTGATGTATGATTTTTTCTTTGATGTGTAATCGTTATGCCTAGTATTGTATCTTAAGTATAAAAGAAGTGCTGAGACTGCGGTAGTCCCTGCCACGCAAGTCAAAGGATAAATTGGAGAAATTGGGGCAGTAATAATGCATTGATAGCAGCGCCAGTCCCTCGGCCAAATTCTGCCAGTAGAAAGCTAAATAGTTAAAAATTGTCAAGGTTTTTTATAAAAGGTCGTGATCATCCTTGAAAGTAAATCAACTTATTGATTCTGCTTGTAAGTAGATTAGTTAAAAATTTCCAACAGGTTTCATGTGTCCTAACCATATACATGAAAGAAAGGCTTGCAAAGTTTATTTTCGATGATAATAGTGATTCTCAGAATCGTCGGGTGGCTGGTCGATTCTCAGAATCAACCAGCCACCGCCATGCCACCACCCAGGTGGTGGCGGGGCAGTGGCTGGTCAATTCTGAGAATCGACCAGCCACCCGGCGATTCTGAGAATCAATTCTAGTCATCGTAATATCTACATCAAACAATGGCACATCCTGACGCATACAAACATACATTCAAATTGAGCTGTAAATTGTAAAGTTTGAAACAAATTGAAGAAACATATCATCATTAATCCCATAAGGTATTTTTCTGAGAGCTATTCTTGGCCTTGGAGGGACAAGAAAATATGCACAAAATCCTTGGTCTCCTCCCTCATACTCCCCTATGATTATTTTTCCAGGTCATGCCTACGGTTGTCTATAATGAACCTGTACACTCTCTCCATATTTTTGCTTACTCTTTTGACTCTTCGATCGTAGCCCTGCAAATCCAACCAGTCCAAAAGAGGAACAAGGTCGCTAACAATTAAGGTGTCGATGTTAACCATAACATCTTTCACATCCTCCATGAATGATTCCATTTCCTCGATGTTAACCATTTGCTTCCACATAGCATTCCAGATAAGAAAATGAAATAGGGAGCAATCTCATCCCTGTTGAACAACCTGTCAAAGAAATTTCTTGCTCAAATTTTCAATGTGAAATCCCCAATACCAACGTATTTGAAATCCAAGGTGCAGATGTATCATTGAATGCATTTAAATTCATGTATTATCCACCACTTTTCAAGGAGTCAGAGTTGTGGACGCACTCCAAATGAGGAGAGTTGTCAAGTTGCCAAAATGTTGAAAGTATTAATGGAACCAACAACGGAGACAGATGGCCCCCATTTGCCACGTCAACCAGCTTGAGCAACATACCCTGTTCCTCTATGTTCACGCCATTGAATGTCATCATCAATGAGGTCTTTCTCAGAACTAGGTTTTGGTAAGTAGTAATATGCAACTATGGAACTCGACGTTTATATTGTGCATGATTTCTTGACACTAGCCCACTCCATGAAGAAAGAATGTTTTTGTAGCATGTATCATATAGATTTCTGTTTGAATATCATTCAGACTTTCATAAGGAGTTAAGTCTTCCCTATCATCACATTCTGGTTTCAAGGGAATTCATGTGACAAATTCAGCTGTAGTGACGGATAACAGAATCCCTATTGTAAAAACTCATGGAATGCACTACCAAATAAGATAGTCGAACTCTGTCTGTGTAAGGTGAAGCATAACTTTGATTCAATGTAGTTTAACTTTTTCCGACTAAGTTGATGTATGATTTTTCCTTTGATGTGTAATTGTTATGCCTAGTATTGTATCTTATGTATAAAACAAGTGTTGAGACTGCGGTAGTCCCTGCCACGCAAGTCAAAGGAGAAATTGGAGAAATTGGGGCAGTAATAACGCATTGATAGTAGCGGTAGTCCCTCGGCCAAATTCTACCGGTAGAAAGCTAAATAGTTAAAAATTGTCAAGGTTTTTTCTAAAAGGTCGTGATCATCCTTGAAAGTAAATCAACTTATTGATTCTGCTTATAAGTAGAATAGTTAAAAATTTCCAACGGGTTTCCTGTGTCCTAACCATGTATATGGAAGGTAGGCTTGCAAAGTTTATTTTCAGTGATAATAGTGATTCTCAAAATCGCCGGGTGGTAGGGCGATTCTCACAATCGACCAGCCACCGCCCCGCCACCACCCGGGTGGTGGCGGGGGGGTGGCTGGTCGATTCTGAGAATCGCCCCACCACTCGGCGATTTTGAGAATCAATTCTAGTCGCCGTAATATCTACATCGAACAATGGCACATCCTAACGCACACAAACATAGATTCAAATTGAGCTGTAAATTGTAAAGTTTGAAACAAATTGAAGAAACATATCATCATTAATCCCATAAGGTATTTTTCTGAGAGCTATTCTTGGCCTTGGAGGGACAAGAAAATATGCACAAAATCCTTGGTCTCCTCCCTCATACTCCCCTATGATTATTTTTCCAGGTCATGCCTACAGTTGTCTATAATGAACCTATACACTCTCTCCATATTTTTGCTTACTCTTTTGACTCTTCGATCGTAGCCCTGCAAATCCAACCAGTCCAAAAGAGGAACAAGGTCGCTAACGATTAAGGTGTCGATGTTAACCATAACATCTTTCACATCCTCCATGAATGATTCCATTTCCTCGATGTTAACCATTTGCTTCCACATAGCATTCCAGATAAGAAAATGAAACAGGGAGCAATCTCATCCATGTTGAACAAACTGTCAAAGAAATTTTGTGCTCAAATTTTCAATGTGAAATCCCCAGTACCAACGTATTTGAAGTCCAGGGTGCATATGTATCATTGAATGCATTTAAATTCATGTATTTTCCACCACTTTTCAAGGAGTCAGAGTTGTGGACGCACTCCAAATGAGGAGAGTTGTCAAGTTGCCAAAATATTAAAAGTATTAATGGAACCAACAATAGAGATAGATGGCCCCCATTGGCCACGTCAACCAGCTTGAGAAACATACCCCGTTCCTCTATGTTCACGCCATTGAATTTCATCATCAGTGAAGTCTTTCTCAGAACTAGGTTTTGGTAAGTAGTAATATACAACTATGGAACTCGACGTTTATATCGTGCATGATTTCTTGACACTAGCCCACTCCATGAAGAAAGAATGTTTTTGTAGCATGTATCATATAGATTTCTGTTTGAATATCATTCAGATTTTCATAACGAGCTAAGTTTTCCCTATCATCATGTTCTGGTTTCAAAGGAATTCATGTGACAAATTCAGCTGCAGTGACAGATAACAGAATCCCTATTGTAAAATCTCATAGAATGCACTACCAAATAAGATATTTGAACTCTCTGTGTAAGGTGAAGCATAACTTTGATTCAATGTAGGTTAACTTTTTCGACTAAGATGATGTATGATTTTTTCTTTGATGTGTAATCATTATGCCTAGTATTGTATCTTATGTATAAAACAAGTGCTGAGACTGCGGTAGTCCCTGCCGCGTAAGTCAAAGGAGAAATTGGAGAAATTGGGGCAGTAATAATGCATTGATAGCAGCGGTAGTCCCTCAGCCAAATTCTGCCGGTAGAAAGCTAAATAGTTAAAAATTGACAAGGTTTTTTTATAAAAGGTCGTGATCATCGTTGAAATTAAATCAACTTATTGATTCTATTTGTAAGTAGAATAGTTAAAAATTTCCAACGGGTTTCATGTGTCCTAACCATATATATGAAAGAAAGGCTTGCAAATTTTATTTTCGATGATAATAGTGATTCCCATAATCGTCGGGTGGCTGGTCGATTCTAAGAATCGACCAACCACCCGGCGATTCTGAGAATCATTTCTAGTCGTCGTAATATCTACATCAAACAATGGCACATCCTGACGCACACAAACATAGATTCAAATTGAGCTGTAAAGTGTAAAGTTTGAAACAAATTGAAGAAACATATCATCATTAATCCCATAAGGTATTTTTCTGAGAGCTATTCTTGGCCTTGGAGGGACAAGAAAATATGCACAAAATCCTTGGTCTCCTCCCCCATACTCACCTATGATTATTTTTCTAGGTCATGCCTATGGTTGTCTATAATGAGCCTGTACACTCTCTCCAGATTTTTGCTTACTCTTTTGACTCTTCGATCATAGCCCTGCAAATCCAACCAGTCCAAAAGAGGAACAAGGTCGCTAACAATTAAGGTGTCGATGTTAACCATAACATCTTTCACATCCTCCATGAATGATTCCATTTCCTCAATGTTAACCATTTGCTTCCACATAGCATTCTAGATAAGAAAATGAAATAGGGAGCAATATCATCCCTGTTGAACAACCTGTCAAAGAAATTTCGTGCTCAAATTTTCAATGTGAAATCCCCAGTACCAACGTATTTGAAATCCAGGGTGTAGATGTATCATTGAATGCATTTAAATTCATGTATCATCCACCACTTTTCAAGGAGTCAGAGTTGTGGACGCACTCCAAATGAGGAGAGTTGTCAAGTTTCCAAAATATTGAAAGTATTAATGGAACCATCAACGGAGACATATTTCCCCCATTGTCCACATCAACTAGCTTGAGCAACATACCCGATTCCTCTATGTTCGCGCCATTGAATGTCATCATCAGTGAAGTCTTTCTCAGAACTAGGTTTTGGTAAGTAGTAATATGCAACTATGGAACTCGACGTTTATATCATGCATGATTTCTTGACACTAGCCCACTCCATGAAGAAAGAATGTTTTTGTAGCATGGATCATATAGATTTCTGTTTGAATATCATTCATATTTTCATAACGAGTTACGTCTTCCCTATCATTATGTTCTGGTTTCAAGGGAATTCATGGGACAAATTCAACTACAGTGACGGATAACAGAATCCCTATTGTAAAAACTCATGGAATGCACTACCAAATAAGATAGTTGAACTCTGTCTGTGTAAGGTGAAGCATAACTTTTATTCAATGTAGGTTAACCTTTTCGGACTAAGTTGATGTATGATTTTTTCTGTGATGTGTAATCATTATGCCTAGTATTGTATCTTATGTATAAAAGAAGTGCTGAGACTGCGGTAGTCCCTGTCGCGCAAGTCAAAGGATAAATTGGAGAAATTGGGGTAGTAATAATGCATTGATAGCAGCGGTAGTCCCTCGGCCAAATTCTGCCGGTAGAAAGCTAAATAGTTAAAAATTGTCAAGGTTTTTTATAAAACGTCGTGATGATCCTTGAAAGTAAATCAACTTATTGATTCTGCCTGTAAGTAGAATAGTTAAAAATTTCCAACAAGTTTCATGTCTCCTAACCATATATATGAAAGAAAGGCTTCCAAAGTTTATTTTCAATGATAGTAGTGATTCTTAGAATTGCCGGGTGGCTGGTCGATTCTCAGAATTGACTAGCCACCGCCCCGCCACCACCCGAGTGGTGGCAGGGCGGTGGCTGGTCGATTCTGAGAATCGACCAGCCACCCGGCGATTTTGAGAATCAATTCTAGTCGTCGTAATATCTACATCAAACAATGGCACATCCTAACGCACACAAACATAGATTCAAATTGAGCTATAAATTGTAAAGTTTGAAACAAATTGAAGAAACATATCATCATTAATCCCATAAAGGTATTTTTCTAAGAGCTATTCTTGGCCTTGAAGGGACAAGAAAATATGCACAAAATCCTTGGTCTCCTCCCTCATACTCCCCTATGATTATTTTTCCAGGTCATGCCTATGGTTGTCTATAACGAGACTGTACACTCTCTCTAGATTTTTGCTTACTCTTTTGACTCTTCGATCGTAGCCCTGCAAATCCAACCAGTCCAAAAGAGGAACAAGGTCGCTAACAATTAAGGTGTCGATGTTAACCATAACATCTTTAACATCCTCCATGAATGATTCCATTTCCTCGATGTTAACCATTTGCTTCCACATAGCATTCCAGATAAGAAAATGAAATAGGGAGCAATCTCATCCCTGTTGAACAACCTGTCAAAGAAATTTCGTGCTCAAATTTTCAATGTGAAATCCCCAGTACCAACGTATTTGAAATATAGGGTGCAGATGTATCATTGAATGCATTTAAATTCATGTATTATCCACCACTTTTCAAGGAGTCAGAGTTGTGGACACACTCCAAATGAGGAGAGTTGTCAAGTTGCCAAAATATCGAAAGTATTAATGGAACCAACAACGGAGACAAATGGCCCCCATTGGCCATGTCAACCAGCTTGAGTAACATAGCCTCTTCCTCTATGTTCGCGCCATTGAATGTCATCATCAGTGAAGTCTTTCTCAGAACTAGGTTTTGGTAAGTAGTAATATGCAAATATGGAACTCGACGTTTATATCGTGCATGATTTCTTGATACTATCCCACTCCATGAAGAAAGAATGTTTTTGTAGCATGTGTCATATAGATTTCTGTTTGAATATCATTCAGACTTTCATAAGGAGTTAAGTCTTCCCTATCATCATGTTTTGGTTTAAAGGGAATTCATGTGACAAATTCAACTGCAGTGATGGATAACAGAATCCCTATTGTAAAAACTCATGGAATGCACTACCAAATAAGATAATTGAACTCTGTCTCTGTAAGGTGAAGCATAACTTTGATTCAATGTAGTTTAACTTTTTCCGACTAAGTTGATGTATGATTTTTTCTTTGATGTGTAATCGTTATGCCTAGTATTGTATCTTATGTATAAAACAAGTGCTGAGACTGCGGTAGTCCCTGCCACGCAAGTCAAAGGAGAAATTCGAGAAATTGGGGCAGTAATAATGCATTGATAGCAGTGGTAGTCCCTCGGCCAAATTCTACCGGTAGAAAGATAAATAGTTAAAAATTGTCAAGGTTTTTTATAAAAGGTTGTGATCATCCTTGAAAGTAATTCAACTTATTGATTTTGCTTGTAAGTAGAATAGTTAAAAATTTCCAATGGGTTTCCTGTGTCCTAACCATATATATGGAAGGCAGGTTTGCAAATTTTATTTTCGTTGATAATAGTGATTCTCAGAATCGCCGGGTGGTAGGGCGATTCTCAGAATCGACCAGCCACCACCCCGCCACCACCCGGGTGGTGGCGGGGCGGTGGCTGGTCGATTCTGAGAATTGCCCACCACCCGGCGATTCCGAGAATCAATTCTAGTCGTCTTAATATCTACATTGAACAATGGCACATCCTAACGCACACAAACATAGATTCAAATTGAGCTGTAAATTGTAAAGTTTGAAACAAATTGAAGAAACATATCCTCATTAATCCCATAAGGTATTTTTCTGAGAGCTATTCTTGGCCTTGGAGGGACAAGAAAATATGCACAAAATCCATGGTCTACTCCCTCATACTCCCCTATGATTATTTTTCCAGGTCATGCCTATGGTTGTCTATAATGAACCTGTACACTCTCTCCAGATTTTTGCTTACTCTTTTGACTCTTCGATCGTAGCCCTGCAAATCCAACCAGTCCAAAAGAGGAACAAGGTCGCTAACAATTAAGGTGTCGACGTTAACCATAACATATTTCACATCCTCCATGAATGATTCCATTTCCTCGATGTTAACCATTTTCTTCCACATAGCATTCCAAGTAAGAAAATGAAACAGGGAGCAATCTCATCCCTGTTGAACAATCTGTCAAAGAAATTTCGTGCTCAAATTTTCAATGTGAAATCCCCAGTACCAACGTATTTGAAATCCAGGGTGCAGATGTATCATTGAATGCATTTAAATTCATGTATTATCCACCACCTTTCAAGGAGTCAGAGTTGTGGACACACTCCAAATGAGGAGAGTTGTCAAGTTTCCAAAATATCGAAAGTATTAATGGAACCAACAACGGAGACAGATGGCCCCCATTGGCCACGTCAACCAGCTTGAGCAACATACCCCTTTCCTCTATGTTCGCGCCATTGAATGTCATCATCAGTGAAGTCTTTCTCAGAACTAGGTTTTGGTAAGTAGTAATATGCAACTATGGAACTCGACGTTTATATCATGCATGATTTCTTGACACTAGCCCACTCCATGAAGAAAGAATGTTTTTGTAGCATGTATCATATAGATTTCTGTTTGAATATCATTTAGATTTTCATAAGGAGTTAAGTCTTCCCTCTCGGCAAAAGCTTCACTAAAATGATGGTGTTTAAACAAAATACTATATCTCCAAGAAAATTACATTCTCCAAAACTCTTGTTTTGCCATCATATAACGTTTTACATGCATAAATATAAGGGTTATACCTTGTGGTTTTGTTTAACCACTATATTGTATTTTATAAAACATATTCTCATTGTATTTTATTAGATGTACCTTATTTTCTTCCCAGTGGTTATACCTTGTTTCTTTCAATAGCCCTTGCAATTATTTCATAAAAAGTAGTTGTAGTAAATTTATATAGCAACATTGTAGCCCTAGTAATAGATTTATTTTCTACAAATAGTATATTTGTTGAATTGAATTTTTGCAGACATAAAAAACTAGTTTTATCATTGTAAGAATTTTTAATTGTTAAATTGATTTTAAACTATTGTACATATTAGTATTAATTGTTGACTAGTTTAATTGAGCCAACTATAGTATGTAATTACCTCTATATCACTTGTTAATAATTGGTAATTGTTAATAATTGGTAAATTCATTTAAAGACTAGTAAACATGAAATGAATAGCCAAATTGAAAGCTCATGACATAACATTGATATATAAAGTAGATTCTATTTAAGAGATTGTAGGAGCTTGTCAAGTGCAATAGATTTGGATTATTGATCCGACCATTAATTCAATGGATGGTGTTTAACATGAAGAGATTGAAATATGTTACTCATGAAGTAGATGGTGGGATTGAAACAAAAAAAACATAAGAGCAATAGCAAGTTTTATTTTCCTCTTTATTCATGGTTCCACAAGGGTTTGACCATGGTGAAAAGTTTTAGCATTACCCTTTCCATATGGTTCCATTTAAGGCTTTAAATTAGATTGTGGTTACACATGGAGATGCCAGTTTTATTTATACCCTCTCTTTATGTTTCAATATAAGGCCTGATCCATTTTAAATAAGAATTGAGTTTTTATTTATACCATATTTTATGGATATATCAATTTTTTTTTCATTTTAAAGAAAAGTGAAGTCCTATGGATATGGTAGATTTTGTTAATACCTTTTTTTTCCATGTTCATTTTTTTTTTATGTCTTTTTAGATTGAATTCTAATTATATTTTAAAAAATAGTATAATTTTGTAAACATGAAGAGGGGTATTAGTTTTATAAGGCTCATAATTGTTATGGTGATTATATGAATAATTATTATATCTAATAGTTGGATTTGGTTTACGGAATTAAGAAAAATGTTGTTATACTCCTAGAGGTCAGAGGCCTCGAGGAATTCGGCAAAATGTTGTACATCTCTAAAGTATGTTGTAAAATGTTGTTATGTCCCTAAAGTATGAGCCTCTCTACAATTTAGTTTGAGAACTTAGTATGGGGTTAATGTATAAGTGTTAGATGGTTAAATGTTAGATATGTAAGAGATGTGAATATCTTTTAAAAATTAGGCTCATAAGTATACATGGTTAAATGTTAGATATGTAAGAGTTAAATATGTGAATATCTTTTAAAAGTTAGGCTCATAAGTATACCTTATTTTCTTCCCAGTGGTTATACCTTGTTTCTTTCAATAGCCCTTGCAATTATTTCATAAAAAGTAGTGTAGAAACTTTTTCTACAAATCATCTACCTCTGATACCATGTAGAAATTTTGAATAACTTAACACATATTCACAGAGATTATCCTGATCATACAATTATAAGCGGAACATGTATAATACATAATCTCCTCTACGTTGATCATCAATTTACAGAAGCAGAAACATTCACAGGCACACATAGAAGCATCAATCACACATATCAACACAATATTTTCCCGGGGAAAGCATCTCGCTAAAACCCCAACTATCTGTATATTATAGTGATTGAATAATGTAAAAATACATAGTACAATACGCCTCACAAGTACTCAGTACTATCTCCACATGCTACACACAATACAGCTCAGATTTGATCTCCAAATCTCCCCCGCTGCTTGCCTGCCTCCACAGCTCAATACCTGCTCAAGAACTGATGAGAATGGTTTACCAAACTCGTATTTGACCTGCAAATAATCACTCACACTGTGTTGGACGTGAGCACAAGCTACAATTCTCGGTATTGGCCAATTCATTGGCATACTCAATCCCTCTGATTGTGCAAATCATCATGCTCAATTATAGTCACAATTGATAGCAATCTGATCCTCTAACACCTGTCCCTGCTGAACTGAACATGCACTGACATGCAACTAAGTTAACTGATGTATTCTATAGTTGCATTATGAGTTAATAACTTGTGAATTAATTAATAACTAATTCACCCAACTCATCTCTAGTCTATTGATCAGTTAGACTAAATACAACTAGTTTAACAAAGTTAAACTAAACACAACTCCATCAACTGCACCTCCAGTCCACTAAACTCAACTCACTTGAGTTCTAACTGAAGTCCTGCATGCAAATATTAGTCATCCCATAGGTAACCACGTATTTCCTTCTGGGATCTGCATGTACCATATCCGTAGCTCATCCTGAAGTGCTCCAAGAGAATAAGATCAAGTTTATAGTCCAAATATTATTATGAGACAATAATATTTGACTTTTCTATTTCTGACAGCCAGTCTAAAAATAGACTTTGATCACTCACACTGTGATAACTCACACTGTGGTCACCCACATTGTGGTCACTCATACTGTGATCACCCACACTATGCTCATTCACACTGTGATCATCCACACTGTGATAAAAAATAGAACTTGCGCCATAATTTTCCTGCGGGCCCACTTAGTGAAGGCGACTCTTTTCACTAAGCTCCATCATCTTGTTGCAATCTCAACAAGCATTTCTTGTTGCACACTTTTCAACACTCCCTCTCAACAAGAAAGGCTTCCTCTCAAACCTGATCCTGAAACTCTGGAATGTTCTCCATGCAACACATCTGGCCGGTCCACTTTCTCTGTCATCAAAGTCTTTGAGTGCTATTGCCTCTTTCGACTGAAACTCTGCATCTCTGTGCTCTTTAGTATCTGACTGCTCTAGCCTTTGTCACTTTGATCTCTGACTGCATCCGTGTTGTGGGGAAAAGTATCCAACACGGAATGACCCTATCCCACTCTAAGGGTGATAGTTCCTTAGCAACAGTCAAAGCAAAGCTATCTAAGATTACTTCTTTATGACATGCAAAAGAGGAAAGGAAGAGATCCACTTACCGATGTCTTGCGCAAATGGTCGATCCAATCTTCTCTCTTTGCTGCTTGCTCCCAGCTCCTTGTCTTCTCACGGGCCCAGCTACACAAGATCCTGCAAACAAGACGAGAAAAGGAAACTACAAGAAGCATGCATTCATAATTGATTCAAGGATTAGCATAAATCAAATACGCAAGTAAGACAATACATCATTGAAACACATGCGAATAGAAGAACCTCAAATGCTTTATTAATGGAAGAAAGTAAGGTTCAGGCGGTGATACAACCATAAGAGGCCCAATCCAGCATCACCTTCCCGACGGAAAGAAATCTCCTCTTCACCTCCCTCAAGCAATCACCCAATACTCTCAACTGTAAACCAACAGCAATTCTTTGCACAAAATTCCGCCCTCCAGATCCCATGGGATGAGATCCTTATATAGAGTTTTGGAGTGAAGATAAGTCAGCTTGATGTGTGACTGTTGTCCTCTTCAACCCAAGTTGTTCTTCAGTCCTTGAGTCCACTTGGAGATTCTACCTTCCACTCGGAGTTTTAGAACCTCTTACTCTTCACTTAAGCGAATCTTTTGATCCAAGTGTCATTTTGGAAGCTTCCTGGGCACTGACACATTGAGGAAAGATTCCTCCACATGTCCAAACTCGCTCAGCTCAGGTAGCCTTTGATGAAGTTGACATTCAGTGCAGGTACACCATGGAGCAGTTGACATTCAGCGCAGATGCTCAGTGGAGCAGTTGCTTTGATCCAAAATTGACCTGTTTTTGAGTGTTTTTCAGTGGAGAACTGATCTGAAGTGCTGTGGTTTGCTGACCTTGTTCCTCTAGGGGTAGGAACAACATGTTTAGGGACTTTGGATCCCTCAGATTATCGACATTTCATGCTTCATGCTGTAAGGCACAAAAATGTCTATAACAGTTGCCCCCTAAAGTATGAGGTCATTTATCGGGTGAAATGCTTTATTAGGAGGATCCGAAGTTCATTCAATCGTCGGGAGGTGACCTGTAACAAAATACAATACAATACATTATTTTTCATACTGCTTTCATGATCTAGCTGATGCGGGAATTTCCCATGCTCAGCTTTATAAATACATTTTCTGTACATAAACAGATGATCGTCTGATAGTAGACTGATAATTCTCTGCTTAAATTATCATCCTTTTAGTAGGATGATCATCTGTTACACATGTCTATGTCTTTATCTCCTGAATATATGTCGCAGCCCGGATGGATGAAACTAGATCCGGGGTCTTCAAACTTGTTCGATCTTCACTCTAAGTACAGGTCGATCCATGTGAGAATTTCTTGGAGTCGAACATGGAAAGACATCGCTTGATTACCAGTCAATGATGTAAACTGTTAACAAGCGCGAGAGGAATCACCGATATTGATGATGACCCTCAAGGTACTGCAACACAATTCACGTGGCATGAATATAGGATTTGGCGTCGAACACCACGCAAAGTCTCCCAGTCGAAGGTCATTAATGTATACCTGTCGCCGGAAGTGAGAAACTTGCCATTGAGGCATGCAAGCTTCAAAGTACTGAGGGGGTGTTCCTAGATCAACTTCTTGGATAATGAGCTGATGTCGACAAGAAGCGATCTGTCAAAGGAGGGCCTTAATGAATCCCACATCAGTGACACGGAACGGAGCTAGTAATTGTGATGATGGTGAAAACGATCTGTGAAATATGATTCAGGGTGGCGGTCATGAAAGGATGAAAGATGATGTATGGCAGTGGATGGGACCTGGTTGACACTCTCTGAATGACATCTCTTGAACATATAACGACACTGATGTGATGGATCGGTAGCATTACCCCAAATGTGGATGGTATGGCGGGACCATGGTGAAGGGACCGGTGAATGAAAAAACCCAACCCGATGTTTTTACGGAGGCAAAAGTGTCATGTTCAAGAGCGACTTGCTACCATTAAGCTTTGAGGTTCTCCCAATTTTTCCCCAGTCATTTCTGACCAGTACCTCTTTATTTTTGTCAAGCTTGAGGAGGATAACATATGCTTGTTCTATAACCTGCCCTTCGGGCAAGCCCATCGCTATATTTTAACGAGCCTAGCGATAGGGAAACTCGTTCTCGTCTAAAGACAAGTTTGTCGCTATTCAGTATTTTTAACGAGCCTAGCGACAAAGACAACTCGGTCCTTTTCATTTTTAGAGAGTCTAAAAAGGGTACATAAAGTTAACTCCAAAGATCCTTTTTCGTCATCTAATCCCTTAAGTCCGAAAAAGTATAAAACAATACAGAAGGGATGAATGTTCGATAGCTTTATCGAGCTGAACTATACAAGCGCTCGATCTTTTTGTGCAATAATCCCTCAGGTCCAAAAAGATTAAAATCTAGAGGAGGGATAGCTCTTCCGGTCCTTTTAACGAGCTGGAAGGCCAAAACTCGGCAAACTTTTCATATTTTACGAGTTAGTGAAAAGAGCTCAAAGAAGACTCGTATTTTGAGGAACGAGTGATAAACAGGGATAGCAGCAGATTCCAGGTACAGGTTGGAATTTTCCAATCACGGCAGTGTCACAAGGATGGCTAGGTGAAATCACTCTTCACAGCTGTTCCTCAAAATAGGTAAACAATCAAGTGGATGTGAATGATCGGCCAAATGACGAGTGGAGGTGACGGTGCAAACACGACCAAGGTTTTTATGGCTGATGAATCTATGGTCTCAAATGGTTATTTACCGGTTCATTTTTTCTTGATGAGCTTGAAATCTGGGGGAAGCTTGCTCACTTGTGAATTTATTTTTTAACGAGCATGAACTCTTGCTAAAACTGCTCGGTTTTGCGTTTATTTTTTAACGAGCATGAACATTGCCAAAACTGCTCGTTTTGCATTTATTTTTTAACGAGCATGAACTTTGCCAAAACTGCTCGTTTTGCGTTTATTTTTTAACGAGCATGAACTTTGCCAAAACTGCTCGTTTTTTCCAGTCATAAAGTAGGAAGGTCTCCTAGAGCTTGCTATTTTTTAAGGAGCTTCATCTCACTACGCTTTGCTCCATATCCTCCCTTTATGCAAGCTGGGTATCGACCAATCCTACGAGTTAGAGGGGTTAGACCTACGGACCTAAAAACTAAAAAGCCGCCCGTGCTTGCATTCCAAGAGGTTTGCATGCCCCCAGGTATAAAGTCTAATTTCAAGGCCGCCCCTACTTATCCGTCAAAAACCCTGTTTTTAATGGGTGAAGCCTACCTCTTTCAGGTTACCCAAAGATTGTTCTGTTAGTCCTTCCAAACAGAAATCTTTCTTCGGCGATGCCTATCGACCTAGACAACGGTGAATGACGATGCTCCGCCAAACACTTAACTTTAACAAAAGAATCTTTTTCCAGAACAACCCCACTTCCTAACTACCCCTTACTTCTTCATGAGAGCCGGACTTTCTTGCCGGCTCTTTCTTTCTTCTTTTTCTTCACGGGAGCTCTGCTTTTAGCGGCTTCTACCTTTCGAAGAGGAAGGATCAGAGGAAGATTCACAAAGATGAAGGAGGGGACGGGGTACGGACTAGTCATATTCTCCCGCGGAAATTCTACTTTATTCCCAAGGTTTTCTCTGCCCGAAGCAGACCAGGATGCATGCCCCCTGGGTTCCAGCCTTACTTTCCCGAATCACTCGTGCTCATCAGGAAGAAGAACCGGAGGTGGAGACCTTTCTTGATTGAATAGACCATTCAGGATAGGTATGTGACTATTTGCGATGCGTGATCCTGGAAATGAAAGTTGGTCTACGAGCTTGACCATTCTTCCTTCGTGTGGAAAACACATTATTCGAAAGAGTGAGGAGACTATTGCTTCCATGCAATATATGTAGTCTCGTCCAAGGAGTAGGTTATAATCCAAGGGTCCTTGGACGACCATCAAGTTCATCTTGACAGCCTTCCCTTTCAAGGTAATAGGCACATTAGGTAGAATCCCTAATGGTCGACTGGTTCCCTTATCGAAACCCGAGAGATTCCTTATCTCAGGCAAAAGCGCCGGGCAACCCAGTGCTTTCCAAGCAGTAGAGGATAGGATACTCACAGATGCCCCTTCATCAATGATAGTTCCAGCCATCACCATTTTGTATATTTGGACTATAATTCTGAATGGTATACTGGCTGGTAACCGGGGTCTGCCTAGTTGGTTCCAATCAAAGGACACAACCAGGTTGCTTGGTGGTGGGACCGAATATACAGCCGGATATGATCCTGACGATGCTCCTTCCTGCGATAAAGGAGTGGGCGCATTGCCCTGATGTTCATCAGAATCGGTGTTGATGAAAAGAATCTGGATGGTGTCATCCTTGCTCTCTTTGGTGAGGGTGTCAGCCGAAGATGAATCTTCAGTGACGGTGTCATTTGAAGACGAAACTTCTGAAGGGAGAACCGGGTCAACTGCCGTTTCGACCTTTGGACTTTCGTTCGGTCCGGATTCAGTAGGTTCATTTTCAGTGACTGACGTTTCAGCTGTCCTCACGAGCGGGGCAGCTGTATTTTCAACCAACGAAGGACTTGGCGCGAGTTTTTGGTATCTAGGAGGAAGTAGCAATGGTGCAACCGATTGATCTTCCAAAACTCTCTTTGCTTCGTCTAAAAAGGGACAACGGCGGAGGGTGTGATTGCCTTCACACAGTTCGCAGGGGAATCTCATTACCCTTCGTCGTCTAGAACCTTCACTTTCGCTGGTTGATGGTAAGCATTCAACCTAGCTGTCAGAGGTTGATGCTTCCGAACTGTGCAAACGAGGGGACCAGTCCCTTAGTATTCGGGGAATACTGGGACAATCACGGTGGAAGTGGTCTCCTTCACATATGACACATGGCGACTTAGGCCCGGTCTGTGCTGTGTGTGGATTTTGGTTAGATGTCTTTTGCTTGCCCCCAGCCGCCTTTGGCTCTTTCTTCTTCTTTTCCTTCTTCTTCTTCTCCTTCTTCTTCTCCACGGGAGCTCTGCTTTCGGCGGCTCTACCTCTCGAAGAGGGAAGATCGGTCTCCTTCTTCTCCGCGGGAGCTCTGCTTTTGGCGGCTCTACCTTTCGAAGAGGGAAGATCGGTCTCCTTCTTCTCCGTGGGAGCTCTGCCCTCGGCGGCTCTACCTTTCGAAGGGGAAGGATCGAAGGAAGACTTAAAAGAAGTGAAAGGTTGGAGGGTAGCTCTAGACTGGTCTAACTGTTGATTCGACTGTTCAGGAACCGTGGTGTTCTGAACTACAGTGGTTGAGAATAGCCAAACTGGCAGGCCAATTGTCAGCCCTGGAAGCGACAACGTGGCCATGTAGGGCGCACCAACTTCTCCCCAAGAGGAGAAAGGGCTAGGGTTCCCATCATGTGGAATCCCTTGGTTGGTGTGTTCCATGTTCTCAACCTCAAGATCAATGCAGGAATAAGGGGTGATTATGTTCCGTTTAAAATGAATTTTATATGACGACGCTTTAGACACAACTTGCTTTTTCACTTTTTAAGAGTCGAGAAAAAGCTAAAGATGACTCTAGTCTCCTTCGATGTATTAACGAGCCCGAAGTGACAAATGCTCGGATGGACTTTTTCAGTTATAGAGTTTGAAAAAGGCCAAAAGAAACTACTCTGGAGTTCTAGGCAGAGGGTGTGCCAAACCTTTCGCGAAACCACAGAATACGTTTTACAGTACGAGTGGTCGATCTTCGTGAATGCTGTGTTCACTGCATCGCGATCAGTAGGGAGGCCGACACGGCTTCCTATGGATAAAGGCTTTGTTCCTATAGGGGTCTCCCAATATATGCGACGGTACGTGGGAGCAAAAGTCCGTATTAGTGCTATCGTCCCTCAGGAGGAATCACCCACCTTCGTAGAGATCGACAGTCACTATGTTTAACGACGCCGGAACACGTCTCTACCTAGACCTCTACTGTGTTTCGTTATGTTTCAAAGCGTTGTTATGTAAATTCAGTTCGTTTTAGGTTGATCTTGCTTAGCAATTTGCCTTTATGGATCACCACGTGATGTATGATACAACTCCTAAATGCAGTCTAAGAATGATAAGCAAGCTTTTTCAGTTCTTTCAACTTATGAAAATCTTAACTACTGAGGGAAAAGAAAGACATCATCTTTTCAAACAGATCATAGAGCACACACTGATGCACTTTCCTAAATCGACATGCAAACTGTCAAAATGCACATGCACAATGCAAGTATTTCTTTTCTTCTTCCTTAATGTTGATGTATTACAAAAAGAAAGCTGTTGTATGATTTCGAATTCAATTTCAAGCGAAAGCAAACAAGCTTTTGTCCAATAATCAAAAGAACACCTTAAGATTCACTCGTTTCAACACAATAAATACTGAAATCTGAACCATATAACGAAAGCAAATGCTCAAGCAGCTATGAACAGCAATAAACTAGCTCTTAGAATCACAACGACACTTTATCACAGGTCTAGATCCAAGAGGCCACAGCAAGACTAGTTCACTTTCGCTATGGGAAACTGTGAATGAAAGTAAGAAATACAATAAGAACAATCACAGTTTCTTCACACAACTGAGGCGGAATGATGGCAAAGAAAGATAGTTTCAGATGGGTATACAGGTTGACAACAGGCTGCAAAAACAATACTGAAAACTGGGCAACAGAAGGCAGGGAACCCCAGTTGCACAATGCAAAACTGGTTCAGCGCAGGTAAGACACTGTCAGTTTGACATTCAGCGCAGGTAGCCCCTTCGGGACCTGCGTTGCAGCGCAGGTAGCCTTCACTGCAGCTGCACTGAAGAGAAAACTCTCGTCTCTCTTTGGTTCCGGGTCACAGATTGCTCAAAAATCGACTGTTTTAGGCCAAATCAGAGGCTATCAACCAGGTATACACTAGAGGATGATTAAAGGAAGATGAACACTATCACAAAGAGCTAATAAGAGTCCTTGTGGATCAGCTCTTCAAATCATAAACACGCCCAGAACTGAGCTAGAGTAGCTGCCCTCTACTTTGCCTTCGAAGGATTCGAATGCAGTTCGATTCGGTACTCCCTTTGTTTAGGAAATGAATAGCAAGAAACACAAGCTACCAACAAGACACGCTCCCCAGCGGAGTCGCCAGTCTGTTGTGGGGAAAAGTATCCAACACGGAATGACCCTATCCCACTCTAAGGGTGATAGTTCCTTAGCAACAGTCAAAGCAAAGCTATCTAAGATTACTTCTTTATGACATGCAAAAGAGGAAAGGAAGAGATCCACTTACCAATGTCTTGCGCAAATGGTCGATCCAATCTTCTCTCTTTGCTGCTTGCTCCCAGCTCCTTGTCTTCTCACGGGCCCAGCTACACAAGATCCTGCAAACGAGACGAGAAAAGGAAACTACAAGAAGCATGCATTCATAATTGATTCAAGGATTAGCATAAATCAAATACGCAAGTAAGACAATACATCATTGAAACACATGCGAATACAAGAACCTCAAATGCTTTATTAATGGAAGAAAGTAAGGTTCAGGCGGTGATACAACCATAAGAGGCCCAATCCATCATCACCTTCCCGACGGAAAGAAATCTCCTCTTCACCTCCCTCAAGCAATCACCCAATACTCTCAACTGTAAACCAACAGCAATTCTTTGCACAAAATTCCGCCCTCCAGATCCCATGGGATGAGATCCTTATATAGAGTTTTGGAGTGAAGATAAGTCAGCTTGATGTGTGACTGTTGTCCTCTTCAACCCCAGTTGTTCTTCAGTCCTTGAGTCCACTTGGAGATTCTACCTTCCACTCAGAGTTTTAGAACCTCTTACTCTTCACTTAGGCGAATCTTTTGATCCAAGTGTCATTTTGGAAGCTTCCTGGGCACTGACACATTGAGGAAAGATTCATCCACATGTCCAAACTCGCTCAGCGCAGGTAGCCTTTGATGAAGTTGACATTCAGCGCAGGTACACCATGGAGTAGTTGACATTCAGCGCAGATGCTCAGTGGAGTAGTTGCTTTGATCCAAAATTGACCTGTTTTTGAGTGTTTTTCAGTGGAGAACTGATCTGAAGTGCTGTGGTTTGCTGACCTTGTTCCTCTAGGGGTAGGAACAACATGTTTAGGGACTTTGGATCCCTCAGATTATCGACATTTCATGCTTCATGCTGTAAGGCACAAAAATGTCTATAACAATCTGTGCTGCTGCTGGTTCTATCTCCCAACATTGCATCCGCACTGCACCTCCCAACTGACCTCCCTGTTGGGATAGAAACATCCTCTGATGCTGAAGCTCTACCTGCTACTGACAAGTGCTCCCTCTCTGACATCTGTGCTACTGCAACATCTCCATGCATCTTGCACCATTGCACACCTCTTTGTGCCCCTAGCACTGTGCAAAACACTTGTGCCTCTCGCATTGCTACAACCTGCTAGTTATGCGCTGTCCTGGGATTCCCTGCACTGTCGCTCTCTCTGCCACTCCATCTGCATCTGTCTCTACCCAATCAGTCAGTTCCTGCTACTACACATCTGGGGCTCCCGTAGCAAGGTCTCATCCAAGAGGTTGGGTACCTCAAGGATCCTGCCCCTCCTCCTTGGGACAATCAATCCACATCACCCCACCTCCTACCTGAAGGTATGGCTGCATGCGATCCCTTAGCCCACCTGGCTCGAAGTTTCCCCCTACTGGAGGTCTCTGCATGAGTATATGTCTCTACTCGATCTCCTCTCAGCTTCCCTTGTTGTGGCTCCTCCACAACCTCCTGAAGCTGCTGCACCAATCGTGGCTCCTCCACAATCGTCTGAGACTTCTTTTGGCTCTGCATGTTGAGAGGTAATATACGCTCCCTCTCAACCACCACGTCTCCATCAATTGCCTCGCTGCTCAAGGCTTTGCATGCATCTTGAACCTTAAGAGCATACAGGTTCTTGACCCGTGAACCCTCCTCATGAAAACGAAAGCATCTCACCTTCGACTTGTCAACCTTCTTCCCATCACTGGAAGAATTTGATTCGGAAAGAGAAACCTTCCCCTTCCCCTTCTTCGCCTCACTCGCTAAGGCACAGTTCTCCTCATCCTGCATGGATGAAGAACCGTCTCTGGTGCTCCGTCTAATCTCTTCCTGCATCAAATGCGACCATAGTCGTTCCCAATTTGGCAGTTTCTCCCTTCCATTCACCGAGTCCTGGTAGCTATGCCAACTCTTAGGAAGGTCAAGGAGTGCTAGACTCACCATCCTCATCCAACAGTCACCCCCACACTTCTCAGCTCATCCCGGCATTGGGTGAACTTCGTGAGATACTGGGGCATACTGTCTCCATTCTCACACTGAATGTTTCTAAGTTTATCTCTTGCTTTGGAATAAATGAATTCCACCAGCTCAAAACTCAACCGCTTCCGATCTAGAATTCGTGAGAACAAAGTATTTCTTGTACAGAGATTGACTGTATGGGCTTTTACCAGATATCTCACCTTCCAAAAGAAGGATTAATCCAGAGGCTACCTGGCCCGAATACAGACTCTGCCTGAAGAAATAAAATGTAAACACTTTCTGAATAATAGATCCAATGATCAATCCTCGCTTGATATCCTGTAAAAATCTCTTCTACAAATCAAGCAGCTCCGATACCATGTAGAAACTTTTTCTACAAATCATCTACCTCTGATACCATGTAGAAATTTTGAATAATTTAACACATATTCACAGAGATTATCCTGATCATACAATTATAAGCGGAACATGTATAATACATAATCTCCTCTACGTTGATCATCAATTTACAGAAGCAGAAACATTCACAGGCATCAATCACACATATCAACACAGTATTTTCCCGGGGAAAGCATCTCGCTGAAAACCCCAACTATCTGTGTATTATAGTGATTGAATCATGTAACAATACATAGTACAATACTCCTCACAAGTACTCAGTACTATCTCCACATGCTACACACAATACAGCTCAGATTTGATCTCCAAATCTCCCCCGCTGCTTGCCTGCCTCCATAGCTCAATACCTGCTCAAGAACTGATGAGAATGGTTTACCAAACTCGTATTTGACCTGCAAATAATCACTCACACTGTGTTGGATGTGAGCACAGGCTACAATTCTTGGTATTGGCCAATTCATTGGCATACTCAATCCCTCTGATTGTGCAAATCATCATGCACAGCTATAGTCACAACTGATAGAAATCTGATCCTCTAACACCTGTCCTTGCTGAACTGAACATGCACTGACATGAAACTAAGTTAACTGATGTATTCTATAGTTGCATTATGAGTTAATAACTTGTGAATTAATTAATAACTAATTCACCCAACTCATCTCTAGTCTATTGATCAGTTAGCCTAAATACAACTAGTTTAAAAAAGTTAAACTAAACACAACTCCATCAACTGCACCTCCAGTCCACTAAACTCAACTCACTTGAGTTCTAAATGAAGTCCTGCATGCAAATATTAGTCATCCCATAGGTAACCACGTATTTCCTTCTGGGATCTGCATGTACCATATCCGTAGCTCATCCTGAAGTGCTCCAAGAGAATAAGATCAAGTTTATAGTCCAAATATTATTATGAGACAATAATATTTGACTTTTCTATTTTTGACAGCCAGTCTAAAAATAGACTTTGATCACTCACATTGTGATAACTCACACTGTGATCACCCACACTTTGGTCACTCATACTGTGATCACCCACACTGTGATCATTCACACTGTGATCATCCACACTGTGATCAAAAATAGAACTTGCGCCATAATTTGCCTGTGGGCCGACTTAGTGAAGGCGACTCTTTTCATTAAGCTCCATCATCTTGTTGCAATCTCAACAAGCATTTCTTGTTGCACACTTTTCAACAAGTAGTTGTAGTAAATTTATATAGCAACATTGTAGCCCTAGTAATAGATTTATTTTCTACAAATAGTATATTTGTTGAATTGAATTTTTGCAGACATAAAAAACTAGTTTTATCATTGTAAGAATTTTTAATTGTTAAATTGATTTTACTGTTGACTAGTTTAATTGAGCCAATTATAGTATGTAATTACCTCTATATCACTTGTTAATAATTGGTAATTGTTAATAATTGGTAAATTCACTTAGAGACCAGTAAACGTGAAATGAATAGCCAAATTGAAATCTCATGACACAAAATTGATATATACAATAGATTCTATATAAGAGATTGTAGGAGCTTGTCACGTGCAATAGATTTGGATTATTGATCCGACCATTAATTCAATGGATGGTGTTTGACATGAAGAGATTGAAATATGTTACTCATTAAGTAGATGGTGGGATTGAAACAAAAAAAAACATAGCACTGTTGATGTTTATGTTATGGTTGAGAACATGTTGAATTTATACTTAGAAAAGAAAAATGATATTCTACCAAAAACATTAATGTGTTTTTTTCCTCATAAACAACTTTGTTTGGCACATAAAAATTTGGTTTTACTAGTATTTTTTTAAAAGTTTGAAAATTGACCCTAAAAAAAAAATCATCGTTCCAGTATCATCAATTTTCGTTTGAAGCTATATTTTGCACAAAAATTTCGTAGTAAATTTCGTAGTCACTGCCATTTTTAAAACATGTTCAAAATTGACCCCTAAAAAATAAAATCATCGTTCCAGTATACACACTTTTCATTTTTAGCATTGTTTTTGATGTTTTTTCGGGGTTTTTTGGCCAGAGTTCCCGTTTTGAGTTTATAGTTCTCATTTCAAAGTTTACATTGTTTTAAGCAAGCAAGGAAACTAGCTACATCAAAAAAACAGAACTTTGCATCAAGCTAGTTTAAATTTTGATCTAGGAAAGTAAATACTGAAAAAAATGATACATGGAAAGAAAGCATGGAAGGAAATTTATTACAAAGATAGAAATGAACATGGTGAAATAGATCTACAGCAAAAGCATTAACCTTTTAACAAACTGCAACACTAGAAATCATATGGAAAAGACAAATCTGTGTTTGTTGTGGCAGCAAGAGGGACTTGGCCTCAGTTCATGGTCCCAAAGGGGATAAAGGAGGACAAGGCTCTATTAATGGCATTTTTGTATCTTCTTCTATCACTGTTCAACCTGCTATAGCAAACTGAAATGGAAACAACCTTATAAATCACCAAAAGCAACCTATTCTTAACTAAGAAAGAAATCTATCTAACAGCAACTGATTCATAAACTGAAAAAAAGCATATAAATACAAAACAAGAGGAGCTTGGCTACTTGGATTGGGCCCTAACCCAAGAGATTCAGCCCTCTGAGGTAACTCAGTGCTAGATCAAACAAGATCTCATCTTCATTATCAAAATAATAATAGGATTACATGAAACTGTCAACAAAAGAAAGCTCGAAGTTGAGCATTGCAAAGCTGCAACAAAAATTCGAAAATTTGACTAACTTCCAACCACCTAATGAGGGCCTAGGCTTCTCTACTTATGCAAATGAAGCTCCCAATAGCTTCCTTAAAATCAGGGAGGATTGGCTCCCAAAACTTGAGATAAACAGAAGTTGTAGAGCTAAGGCTTCTCTGATCCATAACAAGTTTGCGAGAGATTTTTTGGCGAAAATCACATGAGAAACCATTTGTCGACGCGTTTCGAACCAACCAGTGTGGTTCATCGTTAGGACAAGCTGAAGAAACAGATCTAGCTTAGCATGTTAAATAGTCTGAGCAGAGACTCTAACGGCTAAATCGACAAGACAGGGATGACGGAGGAGTCTCTGCATCGCTTAAGAAAAGCTAGATCTATCTTCAACCTTGAAACCTGCAAGCGTGCACGTTCAAATTGATGAACTTTGGTTGCAATGGCTTTTCCATGCAGGGATTCAATTGTAGAGCTGAGGCTTCTGTGATCCATAACAAGTTTGCGAGAGATTTTTCGGCGAAAATCACATGAGAAACCATTTGTCGACGCGTTTCGAACCAACCAGTGTGGTTCATCGTCAGGACCGATGAACCACACTGGTTGGTTCGAAACGCGTCGACAAATGGTTTCTCATGTGATTTTTGCCGAAAAATCTCTCATAAACAGAAGTTATCCTCCACTTGCTCGGCTGCATCTTTGGTGCATTGATGTGGCTGCTTGTGCTCCAAGCTGCATGATGGAGAATTCAAAGTGGGGAGTCATAAATGAGGGGGATACCCTCCTATAAATCCTCTCCCTTGTATTTTTCGAATATTTGCTACCAAATTTCCATTAAATCTTTGACTTTGTCTCCAAAATTGACTAAAAATCTGCATTAAGCACACATTAGACTCCATGGCATAATGGCCAACCTAACTCACTCTATTAGCATAAATATAATAAAAAAAATGCAATAAACTAATGAGAATGGTGTATTAAGCTACGTTAGGAGGCAAAATGAGCCCATATAATTACCCATTTATGGGGCTCATCAAAGGATGAAAGTACAGCCTCACTGTTTTCAGCCGCACCCACTTGGGATTCATTTCCGACTACCATAAAGGAGCAGTACTACCCTGTCAGAAGCTATGAGGATCAGTACATAAGGTGGGCAATGTTGTGGTAGGGAAGGGACCAAGATGTTCCATATTTTACCAATATTTTTCATACCCCTCACATAAAGCTGAGTATCAAGGATTTGGTGTAGCATTTGGTACTCAAATACTGCGGCTGCCTGCACAGGTACATCTGGGATGAAATAGAATTCCTGAACATCTCCTCACTTGGCATGACATACCGATATGTTGTCAAGAACGAGAAAAACTTTAAATAGAAGAAGGGAGACTTTGGATCTGTGAATCTGAAGCTGGGGAAAGGTGCCCCCAAACCACAAAACAAAGGACAAAGCCAAGGCGAGGTGGCCTAGGACAATCTACCAAATCCACAAGCAAAGAATAGCACCACGAAGCTGAAAAAGGACACAAGAAATTGGTGTGAGTTCCATAAGAGCTCCACTCATAACATAAGTGAGTGTCGGGCCAAGCAGTCACTAATGGCTGAGCTAAAGACTTCAGAATGAGATGCATGTTCCGAATCCAAGTCAGAAGTTGACAAGGGGAGTGATAAAGGGAAGCAGATTGTCGATGTGGAGCCCAACGCCACTGTTTCCACCACAAAGATCCAGAAGGAAGAACCCGAAGATCTGGAGGAGGAGGAGCGCCTCTTCCACTGCCAGATGTGGGTAAAGGTTTCCCCGCTATAGTTCATTTTCAATAGTGGGAGCCAAAAGAACCTCATTTCGGTAGAGGTCGTGAAGCGGTTGGGCTTACCGACCATAACACATCCACAATTGTACACCATCTAGTGGCTTCACCAAGGACGGGATCTTCACGTGAGCCAACAGTGTCACCTTCCCTACAACATCAAGCCCTTCACGGATGAGGTATTGTGTGACGTTGCTCCCCTTGATGTTTGTGATGTATTACTAGGCCAACCATACTTTTGGAAGTGACATGCTGTGTATGAATCAATGCCTCATGCTATTATTGTTACTTTGGGAAATAAGTTGTATAGGATACCAGAGGTATAATCGCCTACCACCATCTCTTTGGTTACTGCAAAACAATGCAATAATCTCATTTCCAAAACAAGGAAATTTGTTTTCATGATGATACGCTCTCAAGGAAAGAAGAAGACGATGGCCACGACTTCCAGAAAGGGCCCCTCCACACGAAAACTATAGACGGACAAGGTTGTGGAGGAGGATGTGGACATCTTCACCTCCACCGCAAGGGTTTCTCTGCACTGGTCAACCACTCCATTGACCTGACCCCAAGTGCGTCGCTGCCCAATGGACCAATCTATCATCCCTCTGTTATGGAGAATGATAAAATCAAGAGGTAGATTCAAGATTTCCTATAGAATGGTCACATCCGACCGAGTTCATCACCCTGTGGGAGCCCAATTGTGTTGGTACAGAAGAAGGACAAGACTTGGAGGCTCTGTATTGACTATCGGGCACTAAACAAGATCATTGTCTGGAATAGGTACCCGATCCCATGGATTGATGACCTTTTGGACCAACTGAAGGGAGCATAATATTTCAGCAAGATCTATTTGAAGTCAGGATACCACCATGTACCAATCAAATTCTCTGATGTGTGGAAGATTTCCTTCAAAGCCAAGGAGGGCCTTTTCGAATGGTTGGCTATGCCTTTCGTATTGACGAATGCTCCTGCAACCTTCATAAGGCTAATGGATGACATCTTTCTACCATTCACCAACTCATTTGTAGCGTTATACTTGGATGACATCCTAATCTTCATCCAGAGTTGGGAAGAGCACCTCCACCACATCCCACAGGTTCTCCAAACAATGTGGCAACATAAGTTATGTGCCAATTTGGAGAAATGAACTTTTGGCATGACCCAGGTTCATTATTTGGGATACATTGTTGTTGAACGGGGGGTGCATGTGGATCCAGCCAAGATCCAAGTCATTCGGGATTGGCCAACTTCAACCACTCTGACAGAGCTCTGCAGCTTTCTGGGTCTCGCCAACTTCTACGGCAGGTTCATGTTGGGATTTTCTCAGATCGCTTGGCCCTTGAGTCAAGTCACTAAGGGAGGAGTGAAAGCAAAATTCTTTTGGTCTAAACCTCAACAGAAGGCATTCATAGAGTTGAAACATCGCCTCTGCTTGGAACCAGTGCTAGCATTACCAGACTTGCAACAACCATTTGAGATTGAGACAGATGCCTCTGACTATGCTATTAGGGTAGTCCTTACTCAACACGGGCATCCAATGGCATATCACAGTGAGACACTTTCAGACACAGTCTGGAAGTATCCCAATTATGAAAAAGATATGTATTCCATTGTGCAAGCCTACCGACAATGGAAGCATTATAGTTTGGGGAAGGAAATGGTCAGCCACATAGACCATCAGCCCTTGCAGTTCATACAGACCCAAGGGAAGTTGCAGCATGATCACCATCAGAAGTGGTCAACATACCTGCAACAGTTCCATTTGAATATCAAGTATAAGAAGGGTAGCACCAATAATGTTGTAGATTGTCTCAATCGACCACCAATCATGGTGTTAACCACCGTGCTCAACTCTTATGGGCACAAGACTTCTGGTTCGCCACTCCTCTATGAAAGCTACCCAGAATTCAGCCACACATACCAGACACTCTTGGAGGGTCAACATGTTCCAGATTTTCACCTCCAGGATGACTTGTTATGCCACCTGGGTCACCTTTGTGTTCCTTCAAGTGACAGTGCCAAGATGATTTAGGAAGCACACTATAGTCAGGCTATTGGTAATTTCATGGTCAAGAAAACATTGGTAGTACTGCATAAGTACTTCTACTGGCCGATTCTTTGACAGGATGTTGGGAAGTACATCAGATCTTGCACTGCCTGCATCATTTCCGAACTGACCATCAAGAAGCAAGGCCTATATACCCTACTGCCTACCCTTAGTCAACCTTGGGAATCCATCTCCATGGATTACATGTCTAGCCTTCCTTCTACTAAGCATGGAAACGACTGTGTTTTTGTGGTCATCGATAGGTTCTCAAAGATGGCCATTATGGCGGTCTGTAAGAAGAATATCACAGCAGAAGCCATTGCTAAACTCTTGTTTTAATGAGTGTGGATACACTTTGTGATCCCACAGTCTATCATCTCAGATCGGGATAGCAGGTTCCTCAATACATTTTGGTCTAGTCTCTATTTGATGCTAGACACCAAACTCACTAAGTCCACAACCTTCCATCCCCAAACCGATGGACAAACAAAGGTTGTCAATAGGATGATCGTATATATTATGCACATGTACAACTCAAAGCATCCATGCACATGGGATGAGAGCCTCCCCTATGTTCAACACAGCTATAATCGGGCTCTCCACAGCTCGAATGGTGACAACCCTTTTTAGGTGGGCTTGGGATTCCAGCCACTATGTCCCATTCATGTGGCCATGCCATTTGCAGCTACTCAGGTAGGTTCAGCTCATGTCCAGCCCGAAATAGATAAGGAAAACAACATCATTGAGAACATCCAACATATCCAGTAGGTCCATGACATTCTGGAGAAATCAAGTTCCAAGTACAAGCAGCGACATGATCAACATTAGATGCCACACAAGTTTGAGGTGGGTGACAAACTCTAGATGCATTTGCAAAAGGAATGCCTTACTGGAGCCTATCGGAAACCCAGACCACTCCCATATGGTCCTTACACCATTACCAAGGCTATGGGGAACAATGCATTTGAGCTCAACATTCCCCCATTCCTTGGCCTACACCTAGTGTTCAATATGGATCGCCTTGAGCCATACTTTCCACCATTACTAGACACATCCGACATTGCAGAACAACTCACACCAATAGAGTTAAATCTAGATTATGTGGAACAAGTTGCAACTGATCAAATCATGGAAACGCAGGTCAAGCACACTCACCATCAGAAGATCGAATTGTATTGAGTTGCCAAAGCAAGCCAACTCCTTCACCAGGGCAAGTGGCTCACTAGGGACCAAGTTCAGCAAAAGTTTCATCATCTCATGGAGGAACTCAACACAATGGGGACCATTGCTTCCTAAGGGGGAGGAATGATCTAGGTGGATATTGGTGGCCACCCACCAATTCCACTTGGACCCCCACCATTTCTTCTTTCAGTTTTTCAGTTTCCTTAATTGTAGCACAGTTTAGTACTTTAGCAGTTTTTTGGATCGTAAACTTCCAGAGCCATTTTGAGGCCCTAAACGACATTTTTTTGGAAATCTATCACAAGTGGTTTTCTGCCTAACCTTGTCTCTTTTGTCGTAGTCCTTGGAGAGATATTTCCAACGGGTTATCATGTGCATCAAATGGAGATAATATGACCAAGTCATGACCCCAGGAAGTTGGTTGTCCAACTCACCCCAACGGGGCCCATAAACTCTTGGTGTTACATCTCCTCCAGTTAGGGTTTTGGTTGTTTAGGGTTTGCTCTAATTGTTCAATAATAAAAAGGCCCTTAAGCCTCATTGTAAGGTAATTCTGAGGCATGTGTCCACCACATCTCTTCTTAGAGATAAGCTACCATCGCTCGAGCTAGTTTATTTCCATTTATGTTTGTAAGCATATTTCAGTATTCTCCATTAATGAAATGAAGTATTATTTCTGTTGTATCTCTGTATTTGTGTTTATTTATGTACTTTATTGCGTTCCTGTTTAAATCTAGATCATTGTGAGACCAAGCAGTAGGAAGAACACGTTTGTGCATGGATCTTATGAAGGAAAGGAAGTAGGAGCTTGGAAGGCTAGGAATTTGGATAAGTATTGGCAAAAGGTAGTTAGCTAGGTAGATGATAGAAAATACTTGTGCATATTGAGCTCAAGGTTGAGTAGAGCATATTGTATTCATCCAAAGCTTGCCTAGGAAATAGTGAGATAGATAAAGATAGAAAAGAGGTTGCTCGGGCTTGAGCAAAGAATTGTAATCTTCTCATATTTTATGATTAGTGTAATATACATATAGCAGGGGTTTTTAGTTGTGGCTTTCCCCAAAAAATCATTTTCTTATGTGTGATTAAATTCTTTCTCTCCTATGCTTCGTGATTTCATCAATCAATTATTGTTTCCACTGATGATTGGAGTAGATTCAAGTCAAATTTTTTAGCATGTTACTGTAGAAAATCCTGTAGATTCACAAGATATTGTAATTTAATAAAGTAATAGACAAGAATCTAGTTCTACTATTTATAGTGGAATCCCATAAACATCAAGCAAACAATAATGAATAGAGGAAGAGAATCAAAGGCACATAACGTAATAAATATTCGGGGAAAGCTACAGCTCAAAATCCCACTATGTGTTTGTATTAATCCGTAAAATCAAGATGAAATTACAATGCTTTTTCTCTCTAAAACAATCCCATAACTCAACAAATTCAATCTCCAACTCATAAGCAAGCTCAAGGCCAAATCTTAGCCTCTACAAAAGCTCTCCAAGTATCTATTCCAATGTGTAGTTCCTATGAAGGATAGCTTGTATTTAAATGAAAATAAAGCCTCTAAAAACTATGCAATCCCTTAAGGATCAGTTCCTGATTGCATGCACTATCCATTGCAAATCAAAAAAATATAAAACAAGTAACACATTGTCCCTACACTCTAGTCTCAACTGGGTCTTTTTCAGAATTGACATGAATAAGTTCCTAATGAGTGAATATTCAGTTAACTAGAGTAGCACTAGTTGAGTGGACTAATGCATCAACTGACTTTTAACTTAGTGTTAGTTCCTCAAACAATTTCGAACTAATTTAACTGGACTTAACTTAGTAAACTAAATTAACTAATTACAACTCATACTTAGCTCATCTCGGACCCCTATAATATAGGGAGAACATATACATGACTTTAGAAAGACTCCTGACTCGAAATTCCTAAGTTAACTAAGTCAACTCACTCTAGTTAACTATTACAAGTTGCTATGAGAATAAAATTCATTTTTAATTCTCAGTTTAATTCAAGGATAAATTAAAATGGAATTTCTGGATTATATTTTTATCATTTCTTGTTGCTATTTTCAAGACTCCATCTCAACAAGAAATGAATTTAACTCGATCTCTATCCTAAACATTTGGAATGTTCTACATGAAACACCTCTCTCTAATGTTGTTTCTCCAGTAACTATAGAAACAAAAAATATCCAACATAAATCAGAATGATGTCTTTGTCATCAAACTCTCTGACTGTTATTGCCTCTGTCGACTGAAAACTTTGAACTTCTGTTGACTCTACATTTTTGCATTGTTGTCAACCCTTCTCTACACACTTCAGTATCTGACTTCTCTAGCCTCTATCAATTTGATCTTTGACTGCATCTATCCCACTGATTCCTCCCTTTACTGTGTACTTTGGGCTCTCGTAGCAAGGTATGATCCATGAGATAAAACCACTTAGTGTACCCTACCCAGTTTCAACCCTCTTGGGAATATCACTTCAAATCACCCCACCTCACTCTTGGAGGTATGGATGCATGTGATCTGTCTACCCACTTGGCTCGAAATTTCCCCCTACTTGAGGTCTCTGCATGACTGAATGCCTCCACTTGGTCTCCTCTCAGCTTCTCCATTTGTGGCTACTCCACAATTGTCCGAGACTACTTCTGAGACTGCATGTTGAGAGATAATTTACTCTCCCTCTCAAACACCAAGTCTCTAGCCTTTGGCTTGCTCCTCTAGGCGTTGCATGCATCTTTAACCTCAAGAGAATACAGTTTCTTGGCTAGCACACCAATCTATTTCATCTGTCCTGCTGTCACGGAATTTTCTAGAAAAATAGCTGATTTTAAATCAGCGATATCTCTGTCATCCGATTTATTCGATTGTTTTTTGAATTTGGTTATTTTTTCACAAAGAATCCAAATATTCTACTTTTTTATGAAAGTACAAAAATTTTCATATCTGCTTCGTAAAATTGCGTCCCAAAACTAAAAACTTTGAAATCTCCTCTAGTATATTGTTCTGAGCTATGATACCATGTAGAAAATCTTGTAGATTCACAAGATAATGCAATTTGCTAAAGCAAGAGTCAATAATATACTTCTACTCTTTACAACAAAAGCCCATAAACATCAAGAAAACAATGATAAATAGAGGAACAAAATCAAAGGCACATAACACAATAAATATCCAAGGAAAGCCACAACTCAAAACCCCACTATCTGTTTTGTATTAATCCGAAAAATCAAGATGAAATTACAATGCTTGTTCTCTCTAGAACAATACCAGCACTCAGCAAATTCAATCTCCAACTCATAAGCAAGCTCAAGTCCAAATCTTATCCTCTTCATAAGCTCTCCACATTGTGATTCCAATGTGTAATTCCTATGATGGATAACTTGTATTTAAAGGGAAAAAAAGCCTCTAAAAATTGCGCAATCCCTTAAGGATCAGTTCCTGATTACATGCACTATCTGTGCAAATCAGAAAAAGCTAAAACAAATAACACATTTTCCCTACACTATAGTCTCAATTAGGTCTTTCTCATAATCGACATGCATGAGTTTCTGATGAGTAAATATTCAGTTAAATGGAGTAGCACTAGTTGAGTGCACCAATGCATCAACTGATTGTTAACGCAGTATTAGTTCCTCAAACAATTTGGAACTAATTTAACTGGACTTAACTCAGTAAACTGAGTTAACTAGTTACAACTCATAATGTAGGGAGAACATATACATGACTTTAGAAAGACTTCCAACTCAAAATTCCTAAGTTAACTAAGTCAACTCACTCTAGTTAACTACTACAACTTCCTATGAGAATAAAATTCGATTTTAATTCTCAGTTTAATTCAAGGACAAATTAAACTAGAAATTTTTTATTCTACTTTTATCATTTCTTGTTGTTATTCTCAACAATTACAATCTACAATTTGAATCTACAAGGAATTTCTACATGGTATCAAAGCTAGATTTGTAGAAATTTCTACATGGTATTAGAACTAGATTTTTAGAAATATCTACATGGTATCAAAGCTATATTTATAGAAATTTCTACATGGTATTAGAGCTGAAATCATGTAGAAGAGAAGAATTCAAATTTGTCCTTGTAGATGAATAGAATTTGTAGAATCATTCTTCAGAGCTAACAGGATGTCCTTCTACGGATTGAGACTCGAATATTCCCTTGAGGGTAGTTCGAATTATATTGCTTCTAAGGACATAATGGATGCAGTGTTGGAAGATAATCAGCTAAAGGAATTCATAGATCATGATATCCTAAAGCCTCCAACATCTAATGCTAAATATTTAGTAGAGTGGAAGAAGAGTGTAGCAAGAAGCAGGAGGATCATCCCGGAGGGTGTGAGAGACCACATAGTCTTGAAACTACATGGAAAAGAGAATCCCCTTGCTATGTGGAAGACTCTCAATGAGCTATTTGGTAATAGCCATGAAGCCAAGAAACTTGAAATGATGAAGAAATTGAGGGTTTAAGACAATGGGTACGAGGTAGTCTTTAGAGATGGTAAGGACTACCTCAAGAATCTTGCTTCATGTCAACTAAAGCAATTTGGTGTCAAGGTCGAGAGCCTCTACACATTAGAGGAAGAGGCATGCATAGCCTTGAGGAGCAAGGCATGGATTAGAGATGTTGTGGTTGATAGGGAGCATGGTTTACCTCTTAAGAGGAAACCTCATCTAGTTAGAAGTTGGGCTAACCAAGAGGATGATGATGAAGAGTACCTATCAGATACCTCTAGTAGGAGGAGAGTTCAAGCCAAGTGGGATGAGGGAGCACATCCAACTATACCTCTAGGAGTGAGGTGGAGTGATGTATATTCTATCTCATGAGTGCAGATATTTGGGCAGGGTCTAGTGCAATTGCAACAAGGAGATCAGTCAGATCAATTCCAGATTGTTGCAGTAGGACCACCACCATTACTACATGATCCCACATTATCATAGTAGTAGATTCAGTGTCAGCATGTGTAGGCAGTCATCTATATGGCAACTACATAACTAGTTGCAATCAGTACATATGAGACAATTGAAGAACTAGTTGTAGTGACACATGCAATATGAAGTTTCCTAGTTGCGGTATGCAAGTACAATTCCAACTAGAATATTCCTAGTGTAGATATTTGTAGTCCAATTTTGAGTACAGGAGGACAATGCAAGTTTCCAGGAGGCAACAAAGATATTTCCCATAGGGAGATCAAGACTCAGAGGGAGTTTAGCTTCAGAAGGAGAAACATTATTGAAGCTAGTTCTTCAGGATCGGAGAGAGCAGACTCATTATTTCAGTAGTTGCAGCAATAGTGTAGAGGTAGCAATAGGAGTATGAGTATATCAGAGTCTTACAGTTATAGAATTTTGTCAGGGTTCATTGAGCTGTGTTTGTCTCATGGATCATTACCTTTTCTATAGGGGCCTACAATATTCAATAGAAGGAGGATCAATGTCAGTTAGATAATAAGGAGTGCAGAGTAGAGTTGATAGCAGAGAAGGAGGCTCAGTAGTAGAGTCAACAATAACAACATAGTTTTACTAGTAGACAGTTGTAGACACAGTTGATTCAATTTATTTGTTTGGATGCTTTCTTTAGTTGCAGATGTTGCAGTAGAAAAAACAACAATGAAAAGAGTTGCATGAAAAAAATTCCAAACGTATTGGATTGGGATAGATGTGGATCCCTTTCTTGTTGAGAGGGAGTGTTGAAAATAACAATAAGAAATATTAAAAATAACATCAAGAAAGATCCTGATTTATCTGCCCTTGAATTAAATTGGTGATAAATTGTAACCCCACATCTCATGAAAACTTGTAATAGTTAAATACGTTAGTTTGACTTATTTGGATCAGTTAATTCAATTTGAGGGTCTGACTAGAGTCATGTAGAGTGTCTCCTACAATTAGGAGCACTAGTTGAGTTTATTTTGAGTTCTAATTACTTAATTTAGTCTAACTGAGTTAAAGTCAGTTAAACTAGTTCCAACTAATAGAGGAATTAGTGGGAGGTCCAGTAGTGGGGTGTAACCTATAGTAGTGGGGTGTAACCTACAATAGTGGGGTGATTCATGTCGAATAGTAGGGTGCTTCCTGAAGTGAAGTGTGGTTCTTCCTGAAGTGATCAACTAGTAAAATGAATATTCACTGATAATTAACTCATACATTTCAGATTAGAAAAAGACGCAGTTGATAATGGAGTTCAAGGACAGTGTACTATTAGTTGTAAAATCATCTAAATTAAACAGATGGTGCACGCAATCAGAAGAAGTCCTAAATTAAATCATTGCTTAATTAAAAAACTCACTAATTTTAACCATTCCAATTTCCTTTAAAAGGAAGAATGAAGGCACAAGTTTAATCATTGTTTTGGTGAGCACGAGTTTGTGAGACCAAGAAATAAGAAGCACACGTTTGCGCATGGAGCTTGTGAAGGAAAGGAAGTAGGAGCTTGGAAGGTTAGGAATTTGGATAAGTATTGGCCAAAGGCTATTAATTAGGCAGGGGATAAAAAATACTTATGTTGATTGAGCTCAAGGTTGGCCAAAGCATATTGTATTCATCCAAAGCTTGCCTAGGAAGTAGTGAGATAGATAAAGATAGTGAAGAGGTTGCTCAAGATTGAGCAAAGCATTTTAATCTTCTAATTTTTTTTATTAATGTAATATACAGATAGTAGGGGTTTTTAGCTATGGATTTCCCCAGAAAATCATTTTCTTATGTGTGATTAAATTCTTTCTCTTCTATGCTTCGTGATTTCATCGATCAATTATTGTTTCCACTCATAAGTAGAGTATAATCAAGTATATTTTTTTAGCATATTACTGTAGAAAATCCTATAGATTCACAAGCTAATGTAATTTACTAAAGTAAGAGACAAGAATCTACTTCTACTCTTTACAGTGGAAGCCCATAAATATCAAGCAAATAGTAATCAATAGAGGAAGAGAATAAAAGGCACATAACATAATAAATATCTGGGGAAAGCCACAGCTCAAAACCCCACTATATGTTTTGTATTAATCTGGAAAATCAAGATGAAATTACAGTGCTTGTTCTCTCTAGAACAATCCTAGCACTCGGTAAATTCAATCTCCAACTCATAATAAAGCTCAAGGACAAAGCTTAGCCTCTTCATAAGCTCGTGAAGTCTCTATTTCAATGTGTAATTCCTATGAAGGATAACTTCTATTTAAAGGGAAATAAAGTCTCTAAAAATTTCACAATCCATGAAGGATCAGTTCCTGATTGCATGCACTATCCGTGCAACTCAGAAAAATCTAAAACAAATAGCACATTATCCCTGCACTCTAGTCTCAACTAGGTCTTTCTTAGAATAAACATACATGAGTTTCTGATGAGTAAATATTCAATTAATTGGAGTAGCACTAGTTGAGTGCACTAATGCATCAACTGAATTTTAACTCAGTATTAGTTCCTCAAACAACTTGGAACTAATATAACTGGACTTAACTCAGTAAACTGAGTTAACTAATTACAACTCATACTTGACTCATCCTGGACCCCTATAATATAGGGAGAACATATATATGACTCCAGAAAGACTTCCAACTCAAAATTACTAAGTTAACTAAGTCAACTCACTCTATTTAACTATTAGAAGTTGCTATGAGAATAAAATTCGACTTTAATTCTTAGTTTAATTCAAGGACAAATTAAACTAGATTTTTTGGATTCTATTTTTATCATTTCTTGTTTTTATTTTCAACAATTACAATCTACAGTTTGAATCTACAAGGAATTTCTACATGGTATCAGAGTTATATTTGTAGAAACTTCTACATGGTATCAGAGCTGAAATCACGTAGAAGATAAGAATTCAAAGTTGTCCTTGTAGGTGAATAGAATTTGCAGAATCATTCTTCAGAGCTAACAGGATGTCCTTCTATGTATTGGTACTCAAATATTCCCTTGATGGTAGTTAGACTTATATTTCTTGGAAGAACGGAATGGAGGTAGTGTTGGAAGATAATAAGCTAAATGAATTCATAGATCATGATATCCTGAAGCCTCCAACATCTAGTTCTAAAGATTTAGTAGAGTGGAAGAAGAGTGTAGCAAGATGCAAGAGGATCATACCAGAGGGTGTGAGAGACCACATAGTCTTGAAACTGCATGGCTAAGAGAATCCCCTTGCTATGTGGAAGACTCTCAATGGGCTATTCGGTAATAGCCATGGAGCCAAGAAATTTGAAATGATGAAGAAATTGAGGGTTGAAGACAATGGGTATGAGGTAGTCTTCAAAGATGGGAAGGACTACCTCAAGAATCTTGCTTCATGTCAACTAAAGCAATCTGGTGTTAGGGTCGAGAGCCTCTACACATTAGAGGAAGAGTTATGCATAGCCTTGAGGAGAAAGGCATGAATTAGAGATGTTGTAGTTGATAGGGAGCATGATTTAACTCTTAAGAGGAAGCCTCATCTAGTTAGTAGTTGGGATAACCAGGAGGATGATGATGAAGAGGACTCGTCATATACCTCCAGTAGGAGGAGAGGTCAAACCAAGTGGGATGAGGGATCACATCCAGCTATACCTCCAAGAGTGAGTAGGAGTGATGTAGATTCTATCTCACGAGTGCAGATATTTGGGCAGGGTCTAGCATAATTGCAACAAAGAGATCAATCACATCATTAGGAACACCACCTTTACTGCAGGATCCCACATTATCATAGTAATAGATTCAATGTTAGCATGCACAGGCAACCATCCACATGGAAACTACATAACTAGCAGTCAGTACCTATGAGACAGTTACATAACTAGTTGTGGTTACACAGGTAGTGTGAATTTTCCTACTTGCAGTATGTAGGTACAATTCCAACCAGAATATTCTTAGTGTAGAGGTTTGTAGTCTGGTTTCTAGTGCACGAGGACATTACAAGTTGCTAGGAGGTAGCAGAGGGATTTCCCATAGGGATATAAAGACTGAGAGGGGAGTTTGGCTTCAGAAGGAGAAACCTTATCGAATCTAGTGCTTCGGGATCTGAGAGATTAGACTCATTATTTTAGTAGTTGCAGTAGTAGTGCAGAGGTAGCAGTAGGCATATGAGTATATCAGAGTCTTAGAGTTGTAGAATTTGGACATGGTTCATTGAGGTGTGTTTGTCTCATGGATCATTACCCTTTATATAGGGGCCTACAATATTCAGTAGCAAGAGGATCAGTGTCAGTTAGATACTAAGGAGTTTAGATTAGAGTTGATAGCAAAGAAGGAGGCTCAGGAGCAGAGTCAACAACAACAATATAGTTTTACTAGTACAGAGTTGTAGACACAGTTGATTCAATTTATTTGTTTGGATGCTTTCTTTAGTTGCTGATGTTGTAGTAGCAAAAGAAATAATGACAAGAGTTGCATGCAAAACATTCCAAAGGTATTAGATTGGGATCGATGTGAATCCCTTTCTTGTTGAGAGGGAGTGTTGAAAAGAACAATATGAAATATTAAAAATAACATCAAGGAAGATCCTGATTTATTTGTCCTTGAATTAAATTGGTGATAAATTGTAACTCCACATCTCATGACAACTTGTAATAGTTAACTAAGTTAGATTGACTTAGTTGGATCAACTAATTCGAGTTGAGGGTCTAACTAGATTCATGTAGAGTGTCTCTTACAATTCGGAACACTATATGAGTTTATTTTGAGTTGTAATTATTTAATTTAGTCTAACTTAGTTAAATTCAGTTAAACAAGTTCCAACTGATAGAGGAATTAGTGGGAGGTCTAGTAGTGGGGTGTAACCTGCAGTTGTGGGGTGCTTCCTGTCAAGCAATGGGGTGTTGTCTGAAGTGCAGTGTGGTGTTTCCTGTATTGATGAACCAGTAAACTGAAGAAAGGCATAATTGAGATTAGAGTTTAGGGACAGTGTACTATCAGCTGTAAAATCATCTAAATTAAACAAATGGTACATGCAATCAGAAGAAGGCATTAAATAAATCATTCCTTAATTAGAAAACTAATTAATTTTGACCATTAAAAATGCTTTAAAAGGAGGAATGTAGGGAAACATTTAATAATTGTTTTTGTGAGCACGAGTTCGTGAGACCAAGAAATAGGAATCACAAGTTTGTGTATGGATATTGTGAGGGAAATGAATTAGGAGATTGGAAGGCTAGGAATTTAGCTAAGTGTTGACCAAAGGCATTCAGTCGGGTAGATTATAGAAAATACTTGTGCAAGTTGAGCTCAAGGTTGAGTAGACCATATTTTATTCATCTAAGGCTTGCCTAGGAAGTAGTGAGATAGATATAGATAGTGCAAAGGTTTCACAGGCTTGATAAAATCATTGTAATCTTCTCATATTTTTTTATTAATGCAATATGCAAATAGCAAGGCTTTTTAGCTATGGCTTTCCCCAGAAAACCATTGTGTTATATGTGATTACATTATTTCTCTTATATGATTTGTGATTTGATTAATCAATTATTATTTCCGCTGATGAGTATATTAGATTCAAGTCAATTGTTTTAACATGTTAAAATCTATAGATTGAATCTACAATGAATTTCTACATCGTATTAGAGATAGATTTGTAGAAATTTCTACAAAATGTGCTTGACAATAAACATCCCAATCATCATCAGTACATCTATGGAGTCACATATCACAGGAATAATATATTAGATCAGAAATTGTTCATCCCCTGCAAATATCTCGAAGGGTGCTGGGCGACAACTCAATGTGAATGAAGTGGCTCAATCATGAATTCATTCCAGTTCTATGCACATCATATATATATATATATGTACACACACACATATATATATATATATATATATATATATATATATATATATCTATAGATATATATATATATCTATATATATATATATATATATATATATATATATATATATATATATATAGATATATGTGTGTGTGTACATATATATATATATATATATATATATATATATATATATGGATGGGTGTTCAAAATAGAACATCAATGCTTCAATCAACTATTGGGTGCTAGGTTAAGTTCAATATAATATCTTCACAAATTCTTGAAATTCAATTGGAGTGTCCAAGGATTTTCATTTCCACGTTTCAAAAAATCTTCAAAAGCTTCGCAACATAGATTTTCTTTTCAAAAACTCACAAATTGATTCATCATGCCATGTTTCATTATTTCGAGCTTAAGAAACCATCTCCTTCTTACTTTGATCATCCAAGGTGCATTACCTATCAAGAATAGACCATCAGTATATAAAACCAAAATCATATTCATATCTTTGACCCTTTTTGAGTTAGAGGTTTGTATTGACACATCATCCTAGCCTTACTAGATAACTATCAATGTAGATATATTAGGACAGGGGGGGGTGTGCTTCATACAATTCTTTCTGAAAACATAACTATTTACCAAAGCAATATGCTCAACCTTACATAAATAAATATTGTGTAATCAAATCATCTAAGTCAACTTATCAAAGTTTAGATCATCAATATCACAATATCAAATTCTTTAAACCGGGTTACAGGTAGAGCTCACATCATGTTGTGACTTCGCTTATCAACAAATTGTTAAAACAATATCAAAGCAAACTTCATCAATTCATTCTCATGATTATAGTATAAGTCACTAGATGCAAATGCATACACCAAGAATAAGTCATGTAGGTTCCATCCATTTATTGTGAGATTACTTCATACTAAATCACAACGTTTTATAATTCAACTATTTTGTCAAAGTTAATGATGTCAACACATTACATCTATTGAATGCCAATATAAGTGATAACATTACAAATCATTAGTCATTAGGTCAAATCTCAAATTTGTTATTATAGTGATATCTACAACCCAAAACATATCTCAACATCAGGTCAAAGTTATAAATCATTATCAAGCATAATGTCAAAAATCCAAACACTACTTTTCTATATCTATCAACCAAATGCAGCCAAACCATTAAAATTGTTATCAAATACTATCACACATAGGCCTCAATGGTTAAATCATAATGACACACTGATACCATTCCAGTTTCCCATAAACACATGTTTAGTCAACATATTCACATTATAGTAAGTCAAACATTCAGATTTCCCTACTCATAGAAATTTATGTTGTCTACTCCATGTCTGTCGGACTGACATCTTTGAGGTGTACTTCTAATTTTATACACAAATCTTCACTCTTGTGTCCTATAGGCATAGTCGCACCTGTAGGCCTTCCTTCGTGTAGTTGAGAGATTATAGTCACACCCTTCATCTTACTTTTGTGTGGTTGAGAGGCTACAATAGCACTTGTAAGTCTGCTTCCTTATTGAGGCTCAGAGTAAGGGAAAGATATCTCTTCCTTAGATAAGAACTTTTCTATGGACCAAAAATATCATATATTTTTCTATTTATGTCCATAAATCTTACTTAAATAATAAATAATCTTCTATACATATAATGAAAATGATAATTGGAGAAAGAATATTACAGAGAGATTCTCCCTCTGAATGGGTATCCACTTCACTCATCTTCATTCATGCCATCAACCTATCTATAATACTTTCATGCATCAGAAGATCTATTACATCGTAAAGTCAAACATATATCCATCATGGTCATAACATGCTAGCATCATCTATTTAACCATTACATTATGACATCAATATTTCATCAAGTGTTAGTGTCAGATAGCTAACATGAGTTTATGTCATATAACTCAATCCATCAAGTTAAGGCATTCAATTTGACCATATTCCATAATTACTAAGAACATCAAAACATTACCATGGTTAACAAAGGATCCTGAATATCAATCTCATTGTTACACTTTTATGGCTACCATGCTTATCACTTTACCACCTACTAGAATCAAGGTGCTAGTATTCTTTATGGGATCGAGATAGATATTAGCCAAACATCAAGTATACCAATATATCAAAGATCAATATTAATATTTTCATCATGTTTAAGAGGTAAGATACTTGTTCACTACCAAGTGCCTCATTTTGTCATAGGTACCATGAATCGAACATCCTTTCATACATTATCCATTTGTGAACGATACTTTCAACCCATACCTCAGGGCTTACCTTTTCATCCAATATTTCAACTGAAACATGACATTGAAACAATATACCATGCATACCTTGTAGTAAATGGACACCTGTGCACCTTCTAATTTTACATAGGCAACTTGTAGCACTTTGTCACCTTTAAATCAGGTGCCTCTTTCCCTTTTTCAAACACTAGTTCTTCTCTTCCTGCACTAGCCATGATCCTCATGAGGGATCCATTTATCATATTTCATCAAGAAGTTATAAGCATAAAAATACTCAAATATACATGCAGGAAATATAAGTAATGATCAATATAATAATTAGATCACTAAGTCTAAACAAAAGTAAAGAATTATAGGAGCAACATAAACCATAAAGAAATTGTCTTCAAAGAGAAGTGATCATCTCCCTCTTGAACTGACCTTCAAGAGCCACTAGTGTCCATTGTCCATTTGACAATGTTACCTTCATCAACAACCAAGCCTAATAGAGACTATCCCATATAGGGCTTTATCAAATCTATCACAAGTGCTTGAGAATCTTCATATTGAAGATAATAGAGTTTCATATATCAATTTTTTTCCATAAACCAGGGTTTCTCACAAACCCTAACCTCATAATATCCATCAAACCCTAATACATAGATTACCTAAGGTTATCTTCAAACCCTAGTATTATTTTAGGTCTCCTCCATCCTCTCTTTATTCCATCAATGATGTTATCATAGGAGTGATCTCCATGAATTTTCTTCATCCCACCTCCGATACCATGTTAATTTTTCTTAGGGATATATTGTTCTTTGATTTCATAATTGCATTTTTTCATTAACACATTAACAACCCCATAATAACATAAGATTATTCAGATTTACGTCATCAATCTAAAACATATGCAACTATATAGAAAGAAAAATATTGCCATCATCAATGTAGCAAAACATAAAGGAACAATACAAGAAAATAATTCACGCATAGAGACACCAGGATTGGTCAGAGACTAGGGAAAAACCAACTATGGGGAAAACCCTTTCAAATTATTCTTCTTGTTAGATTGTCAATGAATGATTCAGTAACTGAGAGTACAATAATCCATATCTCCAACCATAAACCTATCCAACAATAATCAGCTAAACAATATCCATAAAATGAACCCATCAATACTTATACTCAAAATTATGATTCTGAAGCTAGTACTGAATTGCCCCTATTTGTGATCAACTGCCAAAATATTTGGACAGCTGAAATTCCATCATTTAGGTCTTGGTCACAAAGAGGAGTCATGTATGTGACTGGGAAGGTTCCAATCTCTCCCTAGAGCCTATAAGCTAGTGACTAGAGTCTGCAATTGAGACTTAGAAACCCTAGATGTCGGCCGCATGGAGGAGGCATTGAGCATGCGACTAAACATATTTATTCGCACAGATGAGCCACTTAGCATGCAAATTTATTTGATTTCTTCATGTCTTATTATTGTGACTGAGGCCCAAAACCCTAAAACCCACATGCGACCTTCAAACCCTGCAATTTCGTCTTCGAGAGAGCCCATTCCTGTGTGGACGTGCCTCAGACATGTGTGAGCCAAAAACCAAGAAAGGGAATAGAAGAATGTCTCATTATGATGTCCAAATGAGGTTGAGGTCACTTTTATTTATAGCCTTCTAAGGGCGTCCAAATTTGTTTAGGGCCAACATTATCAAATATGCACATGTGGGATGTTTTCATAAGTACACTTTCACTTATCCGATTTGAGTGATCTTTAGGTTGATTTTGGTCCTCTCAAAAAGAGAAATGAAATGAAATAATTATCTCCATCATGTAGGAATTTATAGGGTAAGTTACTTAGATAGAAAACCAAAGGATAACCCTCACAAATAGATCATAGATCAGTACACCAATATTCTTGATGTGGTTAAAATGCTCAAAGAAGGAAATAGTCCATGACTTAAGCCAATGCGGACACTTCAAGAAATTTATTAATGTAAAAGAAAGAAAATTTACATAAGCTTCTCTAAAGAACAGTCACCTTACAAATGACCCTCCATGCTCTTTAAATAGAGATCATGGACCAATTAGGTGTTAAGCCACAGATCAAGTGTCGGTAATATAGAGGAGGTAATGAACCATTAGCTGACTTCATGTCTAAAACTTATCGTGACCATCAAATTGGAAGTTACAAAAAGTACATAGTAAATAAACACACTTTACCTAACTATACACTAGACCAAGTTATACTTAACTATTTCCTATGTGTCAGAATATCCTAACATCCCCCCTTAAGAACAACTTGGGATAGAATTGAAGGATGTACAAAGATGACACAATAGGAGAATAAATGAGCCATTAGAGCCTATCCCCCTTAGTGAAAACTTCCTAAACTCCAACCATAAATCAAAGTTTAGTAAACTTCACCTCTGTGAGATCCTCTGTAAAGATGTTTGCAACATGATCATCGGTTGAACAATATTGCACTTCAAGAACATGGTCATGAATGAGCTTTCTGATGAAGTGCATGTGTAGTTCAATGTGTTTGCTACGCTGATGTTGTATTGGATCTTTTCATAATTGAATGGAACTTTGATTATCACACCAAAGTGTAGTCAGATGATGCTGCTGAAAACCAAACTTTGACAGGATCGGATGAAGCCACAGGGATTCCTTACAAGCTTCTATGGTGCAGTTAGTGTCGATATCTTCATCCCTCTGTTAGAGATCAAATCCTCTTATTTCATTGCATATTAGGTGTCCCGCTCAGTCAGATGCATTCCATTAGGCACATGGATCATCCGAAGGTAGTGTCTTTCCTACAGTTTCCCTCATGTTATCTACCTGCTGCCTCATGTCTGTTCATTACAAAGCATATATAGTCATCTTTTGTCTTAGAGATTGCAAAGGTTTGGTTTTAGGGTTTCATTAGGGTTTCAACAAAGGGTGTTTCAAAGTGTCCAATAACAACCAGCAGGCCATGAGGAGGTTCCAGCATCAATAAATTTCATCATCAAGTGCTCAGAAATGTGTCTTTCCTCAAAACTTTGTTTTGAGGAAAAATAGAGTATTTTTGCTTTTATGGTACAAATTTATGTAATTTGATTTTCTTCATATGTGAATCACTCCATCTGTAACCTTGGTCTCTTTCCCTAGCCCTAGTAGCTCCAAATACCTGCAAAACAAACAAAGCATAGGTCATTCAGTCCATCACAAGTTTTAATAAAGTGAAAAAAGTCCAAAAATAGAGTCAAAAACAAAGTCATTTTCAAAACATTGCAAAAATGGGTTTTATGAGCCAAAAATTTAAAAGCTCCATATATGAGTCATTTCCTCATTTGAAAAGTTCATTTGCACTCCAAGACAAAGTGGAAGCAAGGCAAAATTGTGTTGGTGAGCAAGTGAGAAGAATTGGTGAAAATAGGCCAAAAAACAGGGCGTGCGCACTGGGCAGGTGGTGCGGTGCACATAGACGGTGCGGCACATAGAACCATGACCTCCAGTGCAAATTAACACAGGTGTGGCACATACGACGGGCACGGCGCGTTGGTTTTGATGCACGGCGCATACAACTAGCAAGCCCGAAAACTCCAAAAACTTGTTCCAAATCGCCCTAAACTCGTGAATCATCACTTGTACCAGTAAGTTGAGCTTCCATCATTGCTTTCCATCACATGTTGGTGCTTGTTGATGGTGGTTGTCTTATGGTGTTGGATATAAAAAAAATATCAAACCCTACAAAAGAAAACAGTGCTAGGGTTTTGTATTGACTGTTTGGCTGCCAAGTTATTCCCCCCCACCTCACACTCCCTTACTCCATTTTTCCCTTGATTTTCCTATTCCCTACATTCACATACCCCTAAATTCACTAATCCCATACCCCAATTCCCATTTCCCAAAATCTCAAACACAAACTCCTAAACCCTACTCCTATATCAAAACTCCTAAATCATTCCCTAATTCCCTATTTCCCTAATTAAACCTATCCTAACAGTCCCTAAATCCCTCATTGTTTCCCCTCCCTCATATCACTATTTCCCTTGGTTGCAAGAGTCAAAGACATCACAACTCACCTATTTCTCATCAAGACAGCTCCAAAATAGTTCAATCACTAGCAAACATGGCATCTGATCCTTCATATGATTATGAAGAGGAGACCCACAGTGACTCACCTACAGAGGTACATGCACCTAGGAGGCCTCATAGAGGTGGCAAACATATTAGAGAAGAACCAACCACTCTTGCTGAATTACAGGCCTGCCCTCTTGCCATCTCTCGTTTTCAACACCATTCCTGCTATGAATTTTGTGAGAAGGTTGCTAGCATTCAATTTCATCATGATTTGGCTCGTTTGTTTGTGTTGCATTTACATGATAGTCAAGCCACTCTAGCTGGTGTCACTTTCACATTAACACCAGAATCCATTTCACTAGAAACCGGTATTCCCAACATTGGAGAGCAATGGAACAAGAGGTAGCAAATTGACCAACAACATTATGAACCATACATCAAACAGGGCTATTTGAGACAACTCAGCAGAGTATTTCCTTTCCGGTACCTCAAAGATGCTTATGCTCCTTTGATGAAATTGATCATGAGGTATTTCAACTATGAGGGCCGGTTTTCACGTTTGTATGCTTATCATATTAAGCTACTGATGCATTTTACCAGGGTAATGATGATGAACATCCCTTACTTCAAGTGTCGAAACATAAAGAAGATGACCACCCTAGTGCAGCACAAGACTCCTTAGTAGCAGTTCAACAGTATTTACCATTTTGCTCTGATTAAAATTGTGGTCATTCATCAGCTTGGCTTACAGGGCATCACTTGGGAGGATTTCATCTCTCATGAGTTTTTCAGAGCTCCTCAAGTACCTTCAGAGGCTTTTCATGAGACAGGTGGACCTTCTTATCAGCATGAGGGTCACGAGACATAGACCGCTAGCATGCTGATGTTTATCACCTATCAGAAGGGCACTAGACGGTCGTTTGCAGTAGCAAAGCGAGTGTTATCTCCACCCGAGGTGGAATGGGCCTCGCTTCTATCATCATCACAACAGGTTCAGGACAGAGGCAAGAGGCCACTACAGGAGGAAGGACCATCAAGTGAGCATGAGACTTATTTCATTCTCATTGAGGGTGATGATACTGATATGGGCCCGCAAAGCACAAATCTCAAGGAAATCATTCAAGACCCACAGGCGGAAATTGATGCCCTGTCTATCAACTTGGATAAAGCCCAATGGACAATACAATACCTGGAGCAAAGGAATAAGCAGCTTGAAGACCAACAGGTGATTATGGAGTTGCAAAACATTCGGGAGAATCACCAAGCTGCCCAAAGGAGGAGGGTGGAGTTCACTTCACTTGAGCAGGAGGTTAATGCCGATAGGGAGTCATGGCTTGAAAGAGCCAATATCCACTTGGAGAGGAAGCTAGAAAAGGCCATCAATGAGAAGAATATGCTTAGAAACCTGTCATATCATTACTTGTCAAGGAACTTGGTGTGCCAAGCGAGAATCAAGAGTTTAAAGGCAAAGTTGAAGAGAGCATCAAGGAGGAAAAAAGTACATGAAGGACTTCAAATATTGGCTGAGGCTTCCTTGGCCCAACACAATGTTTGATGGAGAAGACTCAGCCCAAATTTCAAAAAATTTGGAGCACTTTTTGCATTTTTGAAATTTTTGGCACAAAAAACAGAATTTTCTGCTCTATGCGTCGTGCCACGTGGCGCTCGCTTTTGCTAGGAGCCTCCAAAGCACAAAAACTTAGCATTTTTGGATTTGGCATAGAAAACTATGCTTGCCTACCAATGGCCAAGAAAAATCAACAGGTTTTGATCCCTCAAAAAGGTTAAAAACACTCAAAACATGACCTCACTGCCCCTATTTTGACACACAGGAAGTAGTTTTAGGAGAACTGACTTTTGCGGGGGCGCAAATGGAGGCCAAATTGAAAAATTCCACTTGGGTTGGAAAGTAGACATGCAGACCTTTCCAACAAGCACACCTAGAGCTCATTTGGACACCAGGAAGGCCTCCAATAGTGTGTCCAAAGAGGCACTACCCATAGAGAATCAAGCGTGGCGCATAGAGGAGAAATTACCAGTTTGACCAAGCATTGCTCTGTTTTTTGCCCAGCTTTGGCCAGTTTGACTTTTTCACTTTCCTAATGGTAAATTTATAATGTAATATAATTTACATTGATGGATCATGATGTAAATATGTCAAACGTTCACTTGTAGAGGTAGATTCATCAGTTTAGAAGTTGTTTGAAACTGAATGAATCAGTTCCCTTGTTTCTAGAGGCATGTTGTTCTGTTGCCTAATTTCTAGTTCTCAGTTTACAATTAGTTGAAACAGCTCCTAAACATGTGAGCTCGACCCCTAGAGTCAAGGATGAGCTATGGTTTTCTATATTATGTTGTTTTTTAGTCATTAGCATGGTTGGACTTTTGAGAAAGCCTTGAGCTTCATTGTACATTCATATCAGCGTTTTGGCTATGGAATTGAGACTAGGATTTGCAGCACTCTTTGGGATCCATGTGGCAATTTGTCTTGGTATAGTTCTTTTCTTTGTAATTTTGAATTTTCTTATATGTCATGTATGCCATTCTCTATCTTGTTTCTTTTGAACTAAACAAAGAAGAGTGTAAGTAGAATCCATCCAAATTGCAGTGCTCTACTTGAAGTTTGATTTAGTTTCTTGATATTTTCAAATGTTTGGGGAGGATCCATGGTTTCTCTTGCCCTCTTCAACACCTCACCTATCTATTCCTTCCATCTCATTCAATTTTAAGTGCCAAAAACAATTGCCTACCTTGCCCCATTGAGATCTCTACAAGACTTAGCCTCAATCCTCGCACCCAAAATCTATCTTTCCATCTGAGCCAACAAAACATTATTTTATTAAATCAAACTCTCTTGTACATATGCCTAGCCTAAAATCAGTATTTCGATCGGTCATCTCAATCCCTCATCGATCATAATTTGCTGAGATTGACCCGGAGAGAGTCCTCTCCTGACCTGGTAGGGCTAGCTACTAGGCTGAGCGTGGTTTGATGTTGGCCCTGGATCCTACCTTTTCAGCCTGAGGTAAATCTAAGCACTAACATAGTGGTGACCATATTGGGGAAGAAAGTTTATTTTCATTGTTTGGCTTTGTAGACTATAGATGGAGCCTGAACTTAGCCAGGTAGCCTTCGAAACGCTCTTGCTTTGCATTAGCGAAAGTACATGAAAGCTGCTTCAGTCAATCTTCGGTCTAGTCTTATAAGCTAAACATCTGACTTGCAAATTGCCCCAGTAACATGTATCAAGTTTAGATCTGATTGTTGATGGTGGAAAATGATCAGACACCGGAAAGGCTGAAATCATTCACCTGGCGACTCCAGTGTCGAAGAATCTCAAGGTTTAGAATTTGTATGGTGACTCTACCCTTCAAAAATCAGTAGCCTGAAGAATTTCTTGGTGAATTCATTGTTATCAAAATGGTTTCACTGGATCGAAGGTATGCTCCCATGAGCTAAGATCACATTCCAGTTTTTCCAAATAAAATTCCAAAGGTAAATTGGCAAAGGAATTTGCCTACGTTTAAAGATGATGATAAGAAGGATGTTGCTTTACATCTGGTTAGATTTCACATACATATTTGCAAGTTGAAGGTTGATTTTCCCGAAGATTTCTTGATGAAGATATTCATGGCCACTCTGGAAGGTGAATCCCAATCTTGGTATGAAAGTTTTATGCCTGCTTGTATTTACTGTTTAAAGGATTTTCATATCATGTTCTTTGAAAGATATAAAGAATCTTATCCATCATTAAATCTAGTTCAGAACTGTTGCAAACATGCTTATAGTTTTATTGAAAATCTTGAGAAATTTTATGAAGATGATGACTTCATGGATGATGAGATTATGGAAGCCCTGTATGAAAATCCATTTCAGCAACATAAAGAGAGTGATATTTATCAAGATGATCAGGAAAATTTGCAGCAGGATCAAGATCTTAGTACGGTGGTAGATGATGAAAGAGAAGGTTTTATTTCAGATTTGTCCATAGAAGAAGACAACATGCAGGAAAGTCAAGTTTCAATCTTAGAAGGTGATAAAGTCAAGTTGGTTATTTCATATCTAGATTTAGATCGTGATGATCAAGACAACCTTGTTCTGAATCCCATGAAGGAGAGCTCTGCTGTTGAGATCATCTGGAATGAAGAAGATAGAGTTATTGAACAAAGCCTTCATGAGGAGGTAATCCAGTAATTTTATGAAAAACATGATGAAACCTTTGTTCAAGTAAGTGAAAAATATTCTTTTGATAACTCAGTGGTAAATGATAATTTGAATAATTTGATTGCCATGTCATATGAAGATGATCAATAATGTTTCCAAATTTCAGAAGATCGGGACTGTCATTCAGATTTTTCATGTTTTGAAATGTTATTTCAAGAAGACAAAAATCACTTGAGAAAAAAAAAAGAGAAAGTATTATCTCCTCTGTCTGAAGATGAGATAGATCGACTCTTGAAAGGTCAGGTTACAACCAAAGCTAATGCAGGTCTACAATGTGCACATGGTCAAGACGGTGTTGGTGAAACTTCTTCTTCTTTTGAAAATGATGACATTCTTGACATTAGCCTTATAGATCAGAGAATAGATAACATTCTCTTTCATGAAAATGATAAGGCTTTCATGTTTGATAATCTTGAAGACTGTTTTCTATTTAAGAATGACCTAGACCATGAAATTGAGAAATATGAGCCTGAGAGAGACAATATGTCAGAATTTCTCATGCTCGAGGAATTTACAACTGACACTCAGATGGCAGAAGCTTATACCTCTCTATGCCTTCCTATCACTCGGCAATCAATTGTTCTTTCATATCAGAATAAAGGGACTACTTGTATTTGTTGAAAAGTGTGCAACAAGAAATGCTTGTTGAGAGTGCAACAAGATGATGGAGCTTAGTGAAAAGAGTCGCCTTCACTAAGTGGGCCCGCAGGCTATTTTTGGCGCAAGTCTATTTTTAGACTATGTCTATTTTTAGACATATGGATCATGTCTATGGATGATTGATCAAGTTGGGAAAAATAGATGGACTTCTATTTTTGATGAAAGTGTGAGTGATCACAGTGTGAGTGATTACAGTGTGAGTGATCACAGTGTGAGTGATCACAGTGTGAGTGATCAAAGTCAAAAATAGAAAAGTCAAATATTATTATCTCACAATAATATTTGGACTATAAACTTAATCTTATTCTCTTGGAGCACTTCAGTTTGAGCTACAGAAGTGGCACATGCAGCTGTCAGAAGGAAATTCATTTTTCTTATGAGTCAGTTGAGTTGTTGCATGCATGACTTCAGTTAGAACTCAAGTGAGTTGAGTTTAGTGGACTGGAGGTACAGTTGATGGAGTTGTGTTCAGTTTAGCTTTGTTAAACTGGTTGTATTTAGTCTAACTGATGAATAGACTAAAGATGAGTTGGGTGAATTAGTTATTAATTAATTCACAAGTTATTAACTCATAATGCAACTATAGAATACATCAGTTAACTCAGTTGCATGTCAGTGCATGTTCAGTTCAGCAGGGACAGGTGTTAGAGGATCAGATTGCTATCAGTTGTGACTATAGCTGTGCATGATGATTTGCACAATCAAAGGATTGAGTATGCCAATGAGTTTGCTCATGTATCTTCATGATATTATAGCTGTTTCTCACGTCCAACATAGTGTGGGTGACTATTTTGCAGTGTAAAATCGAGTTTGGGAAGCTATTCTCATTAGTTCTCGAGCAGGTTTGAGCAGTGGAGGCAGGCAAGCAGCGGGAGAGATTTGGAGATCAAATCTGAGCTGTATTGTGTGTAACAGGTGGAGATACTTGTGAGAAGTATTATGCTTTGTATTGTTACATGATTCAATCAATATAATATACAGATAGTGTGGGGTTTTTAGCGAGATGCTTTCCCCGGGATACATACTGTGTTTATGAGTTTGATTGATGCTTCTATGTGTGCCTGTGGATGTTTCTGCTTCTGTAAATTGATGATCAACGTAGAGGAGATTATGTATTATACATGTTCCGCTTAAATTGTATGATCAGGATAATCTCTGTTGAATATGTGTTAAATTATTCAAAATTTCTACATGGTATCGGAGCTAGATGATTTGTAGAAAAAATTTCTACATGGTATCGGAGCTGCTTGATTTGTAGAAGAGATTTTTACAGGATATCAAGCGAGGATTGATCATCAGATCTACTATTCAGGAAGTGTTTACATTCTATTTCTTCAGGCAGAGTCTGTAATCGGGCCAGGTAGCCTCTGGATTCATCCTTCTTTTGGAAGGTGAGATATCCGGTGAATGCCCATACAGTCAATCTCTGTACGAGAAATATTGTGTTCTCACGAATTTTAGATCGGAAGCGGTTGAGTTTTGAGCTGGTGGAATTCGAATTTAATTCCAAAGCAAGAGATAAAACTCAGAAACATTCAGTGTGAGAATGGAGACAGTATGCCCCAGTATCTCACGAAGTTCACCCAATGCCGGGATGAGCTGGGAAGTGTGGGGGTGACTGTCGGATGAGGATGGCGAGTCTAGGACTCCTTGACCTTCCTAAGAGTTGGCATAGCTACCAGGAATCGGTGGATGGAAGGGTGAAACTGCCAAATTGGGAACGACTATGGTCGGATTTGATGCAGGAGGAGATTAGACGGAGCACCAAATACAGTTCTTCATCTATGCATGATGAGGAGAACTGTGCCTTAGCGAGTAAGGCGAAGAAGGGGAAAGAGAAGGTTTCTCTTTTCGAATCTTGTTCTTCCAGTGATGGGAAGAATGTTGACAAATCGAAGGTGAGATGCTTTCGTTGTCATGAGTTGGGTCATTATGCTACTAATTGCCCAAAGAAGAAGTCCAAGAAGGGATCCGGGGAAGGATCTGAAGGTGAGGCAGCCTCACTTGCTTCACAGTTTGAGTTGGACTTCACACTCTTCGCATGCATGGTTTCATCCATGATGGGAAGTGGTTGGTTTCTTGACAGTGGAGCTTCTTTCCACATGACCGGTGACAAAAGTTTGTTCAATACTTTGGAGGAGAAAGATCTCCAGATACTCATAGGGATGGGTAATGATGAGAAGTATAGTGTCTCAGGTGTAGGCACGGTTATTTTTCAGAGGGAGCATGGAGCTCGCCTTACCTTGACCGATGTCAAGTATGTACCAGGACTGAAGAGAAACTTGGTGTCGATCGCGATGCTGGAAGACAGAGGCTATGATGTAGTCTTCAGTAAGGGAAAGGTTTTCCTTAGACACATCATCACCAGACAGGTGAAGAAGATTGGTTCACGGGTCAAGAACCTGTATGCTCTTGAGGTTCAAGATGCATGCAAAGCCTTGAGCAGCAAGGCAATTGATGGAGACTTGGTGGTTGAGAGGGAGCGTATATTACCTCTCAACATGCAGATCCAGAAGAAGTCTCAGACGATTGTGGAGGAGCCACGATTGGTGCAGCAGATTCAGGAGATTGTGGAGGAGCCACAACAGGGGAAGCTGAGAGGAGATCGAGTAGAGACATCTACTCATCCAGATACCTCCAGTAGCGGGAAACTTCGAGCCAGGTGGGCTGAGGGATCGCATGCAGCCATACCTCCAGGTAGGAGGTGGGGTGATGTGGATTGATTGTCCCAAGGAGGAGGGGCAAGATCCTTGAGGTACCCAACCTCTTGGATGAGACCTTGCTACGGGAGCCCCGATGTGTAGTAGCAGGAACTGACTGATTGGGTAGAGACAGATGCGGATGGAGTGGCAGAGAGAGCGATAGTGCAGGGAATCCCAAGACAGCGCATAGCTAGCAGGCTGTAGCAATGCGAGAGGCACAAGTGTTTTGCACAGTGCTAGGTGGCACAGAGAGGTGTGCAATGGTGTGAGATGCATGGAGATGTTGCAGTAGCGCAGATGTCAGAGAGGGAGCACTTGTCAGCAGCAGGTAGAGCTTCAGCATCAGAGGGTGTTTCTATCCCAACAGGGAGGTCAGTTGGGAGGTGCAGTGCGGATGCAATGCTGGGAGATAGAACCAGCAGCAGCACGGATGCAGTCAGAGATCAAAGTGACAGAGGCTAGAGCAGTCAGATACTGAAGATCACAGAGATGCAGAGTTTCAGTTGACAGAGGCAATAGCAGTCAGAGACTTTGATGACAGAGCAAGTGGACCGGCCAAATGTGTTGCATGGAGAACATTCCAGAGTTACAGGATCAGGTTTGAGAGGAAGCCTTTCTTGTTGAGAGGGAGTGTTGAAAAGTGTGCAACAAGAAATGCTTGTTGAGAGTGCAACAAGATGATGGAGCTTAGTGAAAAGAGTCGCCTTCACTAAGTGGGCCCGCAGGCTATTTTTGGCGCAAGTCTATTTTTAGACATATGGATCATGTCTATGGATGATTGATCAAGTTGGGAAAAATAGATGGACTTCTATTTTTGATGAAAGTGTGAGTGATCACAGTGTGAGTGATTACAGTGTGAGTGATCACAGTGTGAGTGATCAAAGTCAAAAATAGAAAAGTCAAATATTATTATCTCACAATAATATTTGGACTATAAACTTAATCTTATTCTCTTGGAGCACTTCAGTTTGAGCTACGGAAGTGGCACATGCAGCTGTCAGAAGGAAATTCGTTTTTCTTATGAGTCAGTTGAGTTTTTGCATGCATGACTTCAGTTAGAACTCAAGTGAGTTGAGTTTAGTGGACTGGAGGTACAGTTGATGGAGTTGTGTTCAGTTTAGCTTTGTTAAACTGGTTGTATTTAGTCTAACTGATCAATAGACTAAAGATGAGTTGGGTGAATTAGTTATTAATTAATTCACAAGTTATTAACTCATAATGCAACTATAGAATACATCAGTTAACTCAGTTGCATGTCAGTGCATGTTCAGTTCAGCAGGGACAGGTGTTAGAGGATCAGATTGCTATCAGTTGTGACTATAGTTGTGCATGATGATTTGCACAATCAAAGGATTGAGTATGCCAATGAGTTTGCTCACGTATCTTCATGATATTATAGCTGTTTCTCACGTCCAACATAGTGTGGGTGACTATTTTGCAGTGTAAAATCGAGTTTGGGAAGCTATTCTCATTAGTTCTCGAGCAGGTTTGAGCAGTGGAGGCAGGCAAGCAGCGGGAGAGATTTGGAGATCAAATCTGAGCTGTATTGTGTGTAACAGGTGGAGATACTTGTGAGAAGTATTATGCTTTGTATTGTTACATGATTCAATCAATATAATATACAGATAGTGTGGGGTTTTTAGCGAGATGCTTTCCCCGGGATACATACTGTGTTTATGAGTTTGATTGATGCTTCTATGTGTGCCTGTGGATGTTTCTGCTTCTGTAAATTGATGATCAACGTAGAGGAGATTATGTATTATACATGTTCCGCTTAAATTGTATGATCAGGATAATCTCTGTTGAATATGTGTTAAATTATTCAAAATTTCTACAGTATTTTTGCTGCGGGATCTTAAGAAAAGCTAGTGCTTCAGGATTTTCAAGATCCCTTTGGCATTCTTTTGCAAGAATTAGAGAAGATAAATGTTGTCTGGTTCGTTATCATAAGCCTTGGTTTCAGTGGTTATTGTGAGTTTCCTACATGTACATCGTCCTCCCTACTCGGGGAAAGTTAGAGGAGAATTTCATTGAGTAGCCATTTGTTGGATTGGTTACATTGGAAAGCTCATTACACATGATTGTACATATTTCATCAGTAGGCAAGTGGTTTTCATCATGATTTGAAGTTCTCAAATCTTGATGGTCTGATGCCATTTAAAAGCTTTGTAAGTACTTGTTTCAGCTAAGTCAGTCTTGAGTCATTTTTTGTTTTAGTCAGTTTAAAGATAGTTTCAGCTAAGTTTCCAGTTTTAGCTTTTGAGAGTCTTGTTTCAGTTTTGGATTAGTGAGTTCAACTATGAGTCTTGAGTCAATGTTTTGTAGTAATTGGTTTTTGGTTTTTTTGAAGTTATTGACTCCATAGCCCAATGGACGAAGGCACTCCCTGCTTTCCTAGAGGTATGTAGTTCTTGGCACCTCTAAGAAGCTACCATCCCCATTGGAGCCAATGTTAGTGTTGGTATCTTCATCCCTCCATCAGAAATCAAATCCTCTTATTGCATTGCCTATTAGGTGTCCCGCTCAGTCAGCTGCATTCCATTAGGTGCATGGATCATCTAACGGTAGTGGCTTTCCTACCGTTTCCCTCATGTTATCTACCTGCTGGCTCATGTCTATTCATTACAAAGCATATACAGTCATCTTTTGTCTTAGAGATTGCAAAGGTTTTATTTTATGGTTTCATTGTCATTGGGTCTAGGGTTTCATTAGGGTTTCATAAAAGGGTGTTTCAAAGTGTCCAATAAAAACCAACAGGCCATGAGGAGGTTCCAGCATCAATAAATTTCATCATCAAGTGCTCAGAAATGTGTCTTTCCTCAAAACAGAAAAAGAGAGTATTTTTGCTTTAATGGTACAAATTTATGTAATTTGAGTTTCTTCATATGTGAATCACTCCATCTGTAACCTTGGTCTCTTTCCGTAGCCCTAGTAGCTCTAACTACCTGCAAAACAAACAAATCATAGGTCATTCAGTACATCACAATTTTTAATAAAGTGAAAAAAGTCCAAAGACAGAGTGAAAAACAAAGTCATTTTCAAAAGATTGAAAAAATGGGTTTTATGAGCCAAAAATTTAAAAGCTCCATATATGAGTCATTTCTTCATTTGAAAGTTCATTTTCACTCCAAGACAAAATGGAAGCAAGGAAAAATCGTGTTGGTGAGCAAGTGAGAGGAATTGGTGAAAATCATCCAAAAAACAGGGGTGCGACGCACTGGGTAGGTAGCGCGGTGCACATAGATGGCGCGGCACATAGAACTGCGACCTCCAGTGCAAATTCACATGGGGGCGGTGCATATGACAGGCATGACGCATTGGGTTTGATCTGTGATGCATACAGTTGGCAAGCCCGAAAACTCCAAAAACTTGTTCCAAATCACCCTAAACTCGTGAATCATCACTTGTACAATTAAGTTGAGCTTCCATCATTGCTTTCCATCCCATGTTGGTGCTTGTTGTTGGTGGTTGTCTTATGGTATTGGATATAAAAAAAATCAAACCCTACCAAAGAAAACAGTGCTAGGGTTTTGTATTGACTGTTTGGCTACCAAGTTATTCCCCCCGACCACCTCAGACTCCCTTACTCCATTTTTCCCTTGATTTTCATATTCCCTACATTCACATACCCCTAAATTCACTAATCCCATACCCCAATTCCGATTTCCCAAAATCTCAAACAAAAACTCCTAAACCCTAGTCCTATATCAAAAACTCCTAAATCATTCCCTAATTCCCTATTTCCCTAATTAAACCTGTCCCAACAGTCCCTAAATCCCTCATTGTTTCCCCTCCCTCATATCACTGTTTCCCTTTGTGGTAAGAGTCAAACACATCACAGCTCACCTATTTCTCATCAAGACAGCTCCAAAACAGTTCAATCACTAGCAGACATGGCATATGATCCTTCATATGATTATGAAGAGGAGACCCACAGTGACTCACCTACAGAGGTACATGCACCTAGGAGGCCTCACAGAGGTGGCAAACATATTAGAGAAGAACCAACCACTCTTGCTAAATTACAGGCCTGACCTCTTGCCATCTCTTATTTTCAGCACTAGTCGTGCTATGAATTTTGTGAGAAGGTTGCTAGCATTCACTTTCATCATGAGTTGGCTCCTTTGTTTGTGCTACATCTACATGATGGTCAAGCCACCCTAGCTGGTGTCAATTTCACATTAACACCAGAATCCATTTCACTAGCAACTGGTATTCCCGACATTGGAGAGCAATGGAACAAGAGGTAGCAAATTGACCGGTAGCATTATGAACCATACATCAAATCAAGCTATTTGAGACAACTCAGCAGAGTATTTCCTTTCTGGTACCTCAAATATGCTTATGCTCCTTTGATGGAATTGATCATGAGGTATTTTAGCTGTGAGGGCCGGTTTTCACATTTGTATGATTATCATATTAAGCTACTGATGCATTTTACCAGGGTAACGATGATGAACATCCCTTACTTCATGTGCGGAAACATAGAGAAGATGACCACCCTAGTGCAGCACAAGACTCCTCGGCAGTAGTTCAACAATATTTATCATTTTTCTCTCACTAAAATTGTTGTCATTCATCAGCTTGGCTTACAGGGCATCACTTGGGAGGATTTCATCTCTCGTGAGTTTTTTGGAGCTCCTTAGGGACCTTCAGAGGCTTTGCATGAGACAGGTGGACCTTCTTATCAGCATGAGGGTCACGAGACACAGACTGCTAGCATGTCGGTGTTTATCACCTATTAGAAGGGCACTACGTGGTTGTTCGCAACAGTAAAGCGAGTGTTATCTCCACTCGGGGTGGAAGGGGCCTCGCTTCCGTCATTAGCACAACAGATACAGGACATAGGCAAGAGGCCACTATAGGATGAAGGACCATCAGGTGAGTGTGAGACTGATCTCATTCTCATTGAGGGTGATGATATTGATATGGGCCCGCAAAGCACAAATCTCAAGGAAATCATTCAAGAGCAGCAGGCAGCCATTGATGCCTTGTCTACCAACTTGGATAGAGCCCAATGGACAATACAATACCTGGAGCAAAGGAATAAGCAGCTTGAATACCAATAGGTGGTTATGGAGTTACAAAACATTTGGGAGAATCGCCAAGCTGCCCAAAGGAGGAGGGTGGAGTTCACTTCACTTGAGCAGGAGGTTAATGCTAATAGGGAGTCATGGCTTGAAAGAGCCAATATCCACTTGGAGAGGAAGCTAGAAAATGCCATCAATGAGAAGAATATGCTTAGAAACCTGTCATATCATTACTTGTCAAGGAAGTTGGTGTCCCAAGCGAGAATCAGGAGTTTAAAGGCAAAGTTGAAGAGAGCATCAATGAGGCAAAAAGAGCATGAAGGACTTTAGATATTGGCTGAGGCTTCCTTGGCCCAACACAATTTTTGATGGAGAAAACTCAGCCCAAATTTCAAAAAATTTTGAGCACTTTTTGTATTTTTGAAAATTTTGGCACAAAAAACAGAATTTTCTGCCCTATGCACCGTGCCACGTGGCGCTCGCTTTTGCTAGGAGCCTCCAAAGCACCAAAACTCAAAATTTTTGGATTTGGCATGGAAAAATATTCTTTCCTACTAATGGCAAAGAAATGTGAACAGGTTTTGAGCCCTCAAAAAGGTAAAAAACAATAAAAAATGACCTCACTGCCCCTATTTTGACACACAGGAAGTAGTGTTGGGAGAACTGACTTTTGGGCGGGCAAATGGAGGCCAAATTGAAAAATTCCACTTGGTTTGGAAATCAGACACGTAGACATTTCCAACAAGCACACTTGGAGCTCATTTGGACACCGGGAATACCTCCAAAAGTGGGTCCAGATAGGCGCTACGCATAGAGAATCAGGCGCGGCGCATAGAGGAAAAATTGCCAATTTGACCAAGTATTGCTCTGTTTTTCACCCAACTTTGGCCAGTTTGACTTTTTCACTTTCTTAATGGAAAATTTATGATGTAATTTAATTTACATTGATGGATCATGATGTAAATATGTCAAATGTTCACTTGTAGAGGTAGATTCATCAGTTTAGAAGTTGTTTGAAACTGAATGAATCAGTTCCCTTGTTTCTAGAGGCATGTTGTTCTGTTGCCTAATTTCTAGTTCTCAGTTTAGAATTAGTTGAAATAGCTCCTAAACATGTGAGCTCGACCCCTAGAGGCAAGGATGAGCTATGGTTTTCTATATTATGTTGTTTTTCAGTCATTAGCATGGTTGGACTTTTGAGAAAGCCTTGAGCTTCATTGTACATTCATATCAGCATTTTGGCTAAGGAATTGAGACCAGGATTTGCAGCACTCTTTGGGATCCATGTGGCAATTTGTCTTGGTACAATGATTTTCTTTGTAATTGTGAATTTTCTTATATGTCATGTATGCCATTCTCTATCTTGTTTCTTCTGAACTAAACAAACAAGAGTGTAAGTAGAATCCATTGAAATTGCAGTGCTCTACTTGAAGTTTGCTTTAGTTTCTTGATGTTTTCAGCTGTTTGGGGAGGATCCATGGTTGCTATTGCCCTCTTCAACACCTCACCTGTCTATTCCTTCCATCTCATTCAATTTTAAGTGCCAAAAAACAATTTCCTACCTTGCCCCATTGAGATCTCTACAGGACTGAGCCTCAATCCCCACACCCAAAATCTATCTTTCCATCCGAGCCAACAAAACATTATTTTTATTAAATCAAACTCTCTTGCACATATACCTAGCCTAAAATCAGTATTTCTATCAGTAATCTAAAGCCCTCATCGATCATAATTTGCTGAGATTGACCCGGAGAGAGCCCTCTCCTGACCTAGTAGGGCTAGCGACCAGGCTGAGCGTTGTTTGATGTTGGCCCTGGATCCTACCTTTTCAGCCTGAGGTAAATCTAGGTACTAATAGGTGCCATGATAATCTGCTTCTACTGAAGAAGAGAAATGGCACTTTGTTTCTTACAAGACCATGTAAAGGGTCCAGAACCAAGAGTGAATACATAACCTGCAATAGACTTCCAATCATCAAGGTCACCAGCCAAATCGGAATTAGTGAAACCAACCAATAGAGGAGATGTTTCTACACTGTAATGAATCCCAAACTGAAATGTACCTCGAACATAAGGAAATATTATTTTTATTTGTTTTCCAATTACTTTCATGTGGGGTGTTGCATAAACCAAGCAATAAAGGCCAACAACAAAGGAAAGGTTAGGATGGGTATGGGTCAAATACAAAAGTTTTCCAACAGGCTAATAGTATAAAGGTAGAAACAACTTTAGGTGAAGTACAAGTGACTGAACTTTTGGCTCCAGACTAAAAGGGAGAAGGGGATGGCTTACAATCTTCCATGTGAAACTCATAGGCATACTTGGACTGGAAAAGGAAAATAACTTCTTTGGATTGCAAGACTTGAAGACCAAGAAAATAATGCAAGTGTGCTAAGTTTTTCATTTCAAACTACTTTTTAAGGATAGACTTCACATGGTTTATAAGGTTGGGATCACTACCAATAGGGATAAGATCATCAACATAAAGAACACGAATGATAAGAGACTTACCCACTTTCTTGGTGTAGACAATATTGTCATAATGACACCTAGAAAAGCCAGTATCTAAAATAAAGCTATCCATTTTGGAATACCAATCCCAAGGGGCTTGCTTGAGACCATCTAATGGAGTTCCCATTTGAAAGAGGAAGCAAGGGAAAGAACAAGGTAGATAGAGTTAATTTTGGCAATAGGGAAGAAGGTTTCAGTATAGTCAATGCCTTCAACTTGTGAAAAGCCCTTAACAACAAGATGAGCAAAGTTGGTTCTGTAAACCAATTTGCATCTAACAAGTTTTCATCCGTTTGGAAGAGGAACAAGGTCCCATGTATCATTTTCCAATAGTGAAAAATATTCTTCATTCATAGTTGCATCCCAATCTGGATGGCCTGAAGCTTCTACAAAGGTGTCAAGATCATAATTCGCTGAAGCTTGAGATAGTAAAGAAGAGGCTCTATCGAACTAAGAACATGTATGATGTTGATCAGTAGGATCACCTACAAGAGAACCTGATGCATCCCTAGTAGCACGAACCCATTTTGGAGGATGAGGAGATGAAGGAGGATCCTAAGAGGGTAGGGAAGGTTTTTCATCCTTGCGTTCATCATCTGAAAAATAAATATTTTCAGAAGTAGAATGGATTTAGAGAGGTGGCACATCTGCTGAACTAGGCTTGTAGGCAAATATATTTTCAAAAAACTTTACATATATTCTAATGATAACATCTTTAGATTTAGGTTGAAGAAGTCTATATCCTTGACATCTTCAGAATATCTAACAAAAATACATTTTTCACTCTTAAGATCTAAGGTTTTATGTTTCTCATCTATAATATGGGCCCATGCTTCACTTCCAAAAACACGAAAGTGACTTACGTCTGGCTTAATTAAGCTCCATGCTTCTTCTGGAGTGATATTCTTTAAAACCTTAGTAGGAGTGTGATTTACTATGTTATTTTCACAGTTAATTACTTCTACCCAAACTTTACGACTAAGTCCTTTAGATTGAAGCATACAATTATCCATTTCTTTTAAGGTGCGATTATTCCTTTCAGCTACACCATTTTACTATGGAGTATGTGGAACAATATGTTGCAATTGGATTCCATGCTCAGTGCAAAAGTTGATGAATTTGTTGTTAACATATTCTCCACCATTATAAGATCTTAGCTTGTTTTCCTATTTGGCTAGATTATGTTCATCTTTAGGCTTAGATTCTTGGCCTGAAGCTATTCTATAAAGACCTTTACTCCTCAGTAAATCCACAATGTAGGATAACCATTGAAAGCAGTTGGTGGTGTCAAGAATAACTAGGTATGGAATTTCCATTTTAAGAGAAATTGAAGTTGAAGATGCTGAAACTAAGTGTTCCAATGAAAATGTCTCGAAAAATTAGGTCGATTAAAAAAAAAGGGCTCTGAAAACGACTTCTAGATGAAGAAGTTATGGATTTTTGAAGAAACGTTGGTCGGCGAACTATGTGATGTTGGGAAGTGAATGCTAATGTTATATTTAACCCCCCCCCCACCTCCAAACTTAATCTAATTAGCTCAATTTTAAAAAAATATTACTTTATGTGACCCACTTTTATAAATAAGTGAAATTCACTTTTACAATGGTACTTTATGAACTACCCACTAAATTGTAACTTAAATAAAAGATAAAGTGACTTAGGAATTATAAGTGACTCAATTTTATAATGGGGTGAAAACTTTTACATAAAGTAACTTTAAGACATAAGTTACACATGTTTTTTGGAAAAGTAACTCAACAAAATGAAATACTTGAACCAAAACCTCTATATTCTCATAAGGTATCTTTGGACCAAGTGAGCTAGTTTAAAAGGTTAGTAATTTTTGGATAGGAGGAAGGGCTTTCTTTCTTTTTTTGCTCACTGAATCTTTGGAGTGCATGATTACTTGAGAAACTTCTTTTTTTCCTAAAAAACAAAAAAAAACCACAAACCCAAAACAAACATACAAAATAATCCAAGTCTTACGGCTTAAAGTTAGATTTGGCCACAAATTAAATATTTTCCTCAATGTTTCTGATTTTCCAAGATCACATAAGGGCGCAACGGAAAAGAGAATACACATGAGAAAAATCCTTTCTTTTTGTTTCTGGTTTTCCCAAATCACACACAGTCGCGGGGGTAAGAAGATACATAGAAATGAAAGGTATAGATCTAGTGATAATTTTTTTTATAGGGGACTATAAACCGAAATAAACAAAGAGATAAATAACTGTAACTGGAAATAAATATTGTATACCTCCAGATCTTAAAAATGACATAGCTAGGGCTACTGAAAACCTTTTCACAGGAAACGAAAGGGGTTCCTCACCGGAACTGATGCTCCTAACACAACAGAGTTGTCCTCTCGACCTAAAAGTAGTCAAAATAGTAGATCTAAGAAACAATAGTTGGATGCAGTTGTAACGGCTTCAGATTTGGATCATGAATGAATGAGTACCTTGAATAGCTCTGATATCATGTAGGAATTTCCAGGGTAAGTTCCTTAAATATAACACCAAAGGACACCGCTCACAAATAGGTCACAAATCAGTACACCAATATTCTTGACGTGGTTAAAACCATCAAAGAGGGAAACAATCCATGGCTTGAGCATTGCAGCCACTTCAAGAAATTTATTAATGTAAAAGAAAGAAAATTTACATATGCTTCTCTCTGTTAGTGTTAGTCTTTGCAGCCTTCCTCCAGTGATCAAACATGCTCTTACAAAGTGATTTTAAGGTGTCAAGGTCAAATTTTGTCATTTCAATGAGTTTTCAAGCAAAATTTGGTCACTAGGTATTAGGTCTAGGGTTTGTTTTCCCTCTTTTCAAAGTTTTCCACATGTCGGTCCATGTCACCATTTAGCTGAGTGTACCATCATTCAAAGGGTTGTCATCATCATGTTAGGTTCCAATGGGTCATTTTACACCTTGTTCATGCTTTAGTTGTGCCTAGGTAGGGTCCATTTCCCTCTCCCAGAGCTTTGGAGGTAATTTCTCTTGGATGGTCAAATCATCAGTAAACATTGTACATCCTGATGTTCATATACCTTCCTCTATCCATAATGTACCTTATTAAACACTTCCCATCACTAAAATCCCCCAAATTCCTCATTTTCGCATAAACCCTAGTTTCTTGCTACAACTTGGCAATTTTCCAGGCTAGGCCTATGTTTTCCCTTTTGGACCCGTTCCCCTCACTCAATCTCTGAAATTCCACTTTCCCCTACTTCCTAACATCCCTCCCCACCTCCCAAAAGTTTCTCAAGAATTTAGAAGCCACTTATCCCCTTCATTTCGATTCATTTCGACAAATCCCTTGTTCCACACATCGGGATAGGTTTCACTCAAATGATGTTTCGGAGAAATAAAAGATGAATTTGGGAAAACTGAGAGATTGTTTTGTCCAAAATAGGCAAAGGAAGGAAAACCTCCTTCACTTTTTACACAAGTGTCATGGTTTTAAAGAAATGTCAAAAATATCGTTGCCTCAAGAGAATTGAATGCACCTCTGAAGTGACCTTGGGAAAATCAATATTTCTCCTAGCTTGGTTGGCCAAATGACCTTCTTGATGATTCAAATGATGACTAGACACAAATATATTTCCAATGAGCTATCATGAGCTCAATTTGGAGTTGAGTAACACCTTCAAAAGTTGACTGCAACAACAATCTGCTTTGAGGCAGCCTCATTTTGCACATTTTGACTAGTCTTGGGAGATTTCACTTTTGACAGGGAAAATGAATTCCAAATTGAAAAATTCAAATTTGGTTGGAAATTAGACTAAAATACCTTTCCAACGAGATATCCTTCACCCAATGTGGACACCAGGAAGGCCCTCAAACGGGTCTGCAAAAAGGCACTATGCACATAAATTTTTAACACAGGGGTTTTTTGCTCTATGCGCCGCGCCACGTGGGCGCTCGCTTTTGCTAGAGGCTCCACATCAAAAAAAAATTCATTTCTGGATTTTTCATGCAAAATTACACTTTCCTACCTATGGTCAAGAAATTTGGGCACGTTTTGAGCCCTCAAAAAGGTCAAAAACACTGAAAAAATGACCTCACTGCCCCATATTTTGACACACAAGAATCAGTGTTGGAAGGATGGACTTTTGGAGGGCCAAATGGAGGCTAAATTGAAAAATTCCACTCGGGTTGGAAATTAGACAGGCGTTTCTTTCCATCAAGCTATCATGAGCTCAATTTTGACTTCAGGAAGTGCCTCAAAATCAGCTCCAAATTGGCGTGACGCATAGAGAATTTGGGCACAACACATAGAGAAATTTGGCCTCATTTTCACTCCTCAGCTCAGAAATTCACTCAGTTTTGACTAGTTTTACTTTTTGTTGTAACTATTGATCTACCATGATGTAATTTTATGACCATGATGTAATATTGGCACATTTTTACTTTTTTCTAGAGGACTCATTCACTAAAAAGTGAAAATTAAATGAATGAATCAGTTTCCTAGCATATAGAGGCAAGTTTTTTGATTGCGTAGATTTCAGTTCCTTGTTTAGAATTGGTTAAAACAGCTCCTAGAATGATGAGCTAGACCCTTAGAGGCATGGAAAGTAGTTTGACTTGTCTATATCATGTAATTTCTCAGTAATTTTTAGGGTTGGACACTTGGGATTTCTTGGCACTTCATTGTACATCTGATTTCTGCATTTTTGGCAAAGGAAAAAACCAGGGTTTTGTAGCACTTGTTAGGATCCTTGTGGCTCTGTGTTTTGATGGTGTTTTTCTTCAGGTAATTGTAAGTTCATTGATGTTTTATGTATTCCATTTCCTTCTCTTTGCTTCTGAAACTAAACAAATTGAGTGACAAAGGTAGAATTCATTAGCTTATGGTATTCTGCCTGGAACTTTGTTAAGTTTTACATATTTTCATCTGTTTGGAGAGGATCCTTGCAGCCTCTTTCCCTCTTCAGCTCCTCAACGGTCTTTTCTATCCATTCATTTCATCTAAAGCATCAAATCTACTACCTACCTTGCCCCAACTGGAACTCTGCAAAAAATTGGCCTCATCCCCAGACCCAAATTTTCCTTTCCCTTGATTCCAACAAAACCCCCAAAAAATCAAATTAAATCCTTGTACTTCATACCTAGCCTAAAATTAGTTTTATTTAAGTCATATGAAGCCCCATTGATTATCTTTTGCTGAGATTGACCCGGAGAGAGCCCTCTCCTATCCTTGTAGGGCTAGCTATGAGGCTGAGCGTGGTTTGATGTTGGCCCTGGATCCTACCTTTTCAGCCTGAGGTAAATCTAGGCTCTAACATAGTGGCGACCATACTGGGGAAGAAAGTTTATTTTCATTGTTTGGCTTTGTAGACTATAGATGGAGCCTGAAGTTAGCCAGGTAGCCTTCGAAACGCTCTTACTTTGCATTAGCGAAAGTAGATGAAAGCTGCTTCAGTCAATCTCCGGTCTAGTTTATAAACTGAACATCTGATCTAAACGATCACCCCAGTACATGTATCAAGTTAGATGTGATTGTTGGTGGTGGACAACGCTCAGACATAAGAAGGCTGAAATCATTCACCTGGTGACTCCAACTCAATGTAGAGACTCCACTAGAGGACTAACTCTTTCTCTGAGAAAATGGAAGGATTTTACACAAAGTTCGGGTATCCAAAGTGGAATGGTATTCTGGATCTAGTCTGCTTTCTTGTAAATTACGTCTTTGTTGTTCTTGAAGTTGTCCTGAAAGTTTTTCAGGATTCTTTGTATGATAAAGGTGATCAAAATCTTCACTCAATCTATTCAAAAGGTGTAAATACTGAGTTTCCCTTTGATCCTGGCCTCCTTACTTTTCCCACATCTTATGATGACTCTCTTCAGAGTGATGAGCCTAAAGAAAACAAAATTGATCCCATAGCTCTTGTATATACTCCTACACCTTTTATAGTCCCAGATAGGTATAGACCTCTTGTTTTACCTTCTGTACTCCATGCTTTCCCTGCAAATTATTATCTATATTTACCAAGATTTGACGGTGAATGTAAGAATGTCAATGCTGAGCAACATGTGCAAAATGTTGAGACTTTTCTAGACCTTTTTGAAGTTGATGACGAAGATGTTAGTATTAGGCTTTTTTCTCTTTCTTTGCAAGGCAAAGTCAAGAGTTGGTTCAAAGCCCTGCCTGATGCAGCCATCTCAGATTTCCAGTAGTTCGTCAAAGTTTTCCTCGACAGGTGGGTGGTAAGACAAAACCCCTTCCTGATTATAGAAGAGTATAACCAGCTGAGAAGACAACCAAGGGAGGTAGTACAACAGTTTTCAGCCATATTTAATCAAGTTTATTATTCGATGCCGGTTGATATAATACCTCCTCCTAGATCTGCTCTTTTGCACTACTCGGGTGCCTTTGATCTAGAAATGGAGTTTCAGCTGAGAGAAAGGAATGTCGCAACACTTGAGGAGATGCAGAACAATGCAGTAAATGTAGAGGCTCACTTGCTGATCCGAAGGGAAAAGTTGAAGGAAGAAGAGATGAAAAAATAGATCCAGAGGAATCGACATCTCTAGAGGTAAAGCTTGACGTTTTGGTAAGTGCAGTGGAAGAGATGATGCAAAATATCACCGCAAGGAATGATTATGATGTTAAAAACCATGGCTCTCTGATTGAAGAAGAACAAGTTGTTGATCCAAAACATAGATCTGATAATGATTGTCCTATAGATCATCTTGGAGAAGAGAGATCTGTTGATATGACATGTATGCTTGATGATGTGTTTTACACTAACGATTTGCCTCAGTTTGATCAGTATGATGATGATGATTATGTTCTCCAAACAGAAGCTAATCTTGCAGACAAATCAGCAACTAGTTTGTGGGAGGATGAAGTTCACTTACAGCATCTCGAGTACAATGATCAAATGATGCATATCAGCTATGACAATGACGAGGAAAGTGCAGAAAATGTTGAAGTAAGTGAAGGATCTTTGCCTTTTTGTTTTGATTCATTTCAGTTCATCAGAGACAATTTTCATGCAATTAAAAATCAACTGTCAACAAGTCTTGATCTGGACCATCTTGAAGGCAATAAAAACCTTGTTCAAGACTTCTCATATTCAGATTTCCAACCCCAAATGCCATTGATTGTCAAGTTGCACATGAAGACATGGAAGCTAGCACATATGATCAAATGATACAAGAAGATTCCTACCTTTCTGTTTTGAATCATTTCAGTTTTTGAAGGGTAAATTGCATAGTAAATCTTCAAATGAGCAGCGTGTAGGAAATCAACAATCTCTCAGTTTTAATGTTGAGGATGAAGGTCAGATTACAGATGAAGGTGTGGCAGCCAAAATACATGATTTAATGATGCAAGAGGATTCTATACCCTTTTTTTTCGAAGCATTTCAGTTTATAAGGAAGAATCTTCGTAATATCTCTAAAGAAAAAGATGAACAACCAGTAGGATGTCATACAATTTTAATGGATACATCGCAGCAGTCTTCTCAAATTTTTGATGATCCTATTGCTCGTGTGTTGGATGATGTTTGCTGTAAAAGTTCTTCTCCATCAGCTAACCATGTGACATAAGAGAATGTTGATAATAATCTTACTCAAAAGTCACCTTCATTGTCTTGTTTAACAGATTGTTCATTGCATACCCCATACCAAGGTTTGCAGTCATATGAGGAGATTGATAAAGGAGACTTTTGTTTTGTTTGAGTTAGCAACAGAGTTTGGTTATTCACGAAATTCAGGATCCTTTTGATAGCCTGTTGCTATCACCAAAGAAAGGCAGCACAGATGTAAGGAAAATCTTAATATCCAGCTATGAAGACTACTTGGACCAGAGCAGTAGTAATGTGTTAATGGAAATCAATAGCAATGTTTATGAAGATCCTTTCGCAGTATTCTTGAAGTCATCCAGTCAATTCATGCTTTGCAAGTTTATCAGCAGTCAACTTGATCCCAAGTTTCCATGGGAGTTGCCTTTCAATTCTTCCCTTTTCCTGCGCATCATAAAGCATTTGGGAAGAAATCAAATACCAGTCAGGATGCTTACGTGGTTGCATTGGTTGTTTCATTTCACTTGATCAGGTGATGAATGAAACTGTTAGAGTAGGTTTTGATGAATAAGCTCTACTTTGAGCATCATTTCCAGTTTGTCGGTTGTGTTTAAGTGTTGAGTTAGTTTTTACTTGAGTGAGAGTCAATTTGTGTTGTCAAGTCATCATTTTTCAGTCATGCATTTCAGCTTGAGTTTTTTATTCCATTGCCCAATGGATGAAGGCACTGTCTGCTTTCCAAAGATCTGTAGTTCTTGGCACCTCCAAGGAGCTACCATCCCCATTGGATCCAATGTTAGTGTCAGTCTTTGCAGCCTTCCTCCAGTGATCAAACATGCTCTTACAAAGTGATTTTAAGGTGTCAAGGTCAAATTTTGTCATTTCAGTGAGTTTTCAAGCAAAATTTGGTCACTAGGTATTAGGTCTAGGGTTTGTTTTCACTCTTTTCAAAGTTGTCCACATGTCAGTCCATGTCACATTCAATTGAGTGTACCATCATTCAAAGGGTTTTCATCATCATGTCAGGTTCCAATGGGTCATTTTACACCTTATTCATGCTTCAGTTGTGCCTAGGTAAGGTTCATTTCCCTCTCCTAGGGTTTTGGAGGTAATTTCTCTTGAATGGTCAAATCATTAGTAAAAATTGTATCCTGATGTTCATATACCTTCCCCTATCAATAATTTACCTTATTAAACACTTCCCATCACTAAAATCCTCCAAATTCATCATTTTCGCACAAACCCTAGTTTCTTGCTACAACTTGGCAATTTTCCAAGCTAGGCCTGTGTTTTGCCCTTTTGTACCCTTTCCCCTCACTCAATCTCTGAAATTCCACTTTCCCCTACTTCCTAACATCCCTCCCCACCTCCAAAAATTTTCTCAAGAATTTATAAGCCCCCTATCCCCTTCATTTCGATTCATTTCGACAAATCCCTTGTTCCACAGATCGGGATAGGTTTCACTCAAATGATTTTTTGGAGCAATAAAAGATGAATTTTGGAAAATTGAGAGCGTTTTTTGTCCACAATAGGCCAAGGAAGAAAAACCTCCTTCACATTTTACACAGGTGTCATGGTTTTAAATAAATGTAAAAAATATTGTTGCCTTAGGAGAAAATGCACCTCTAAAGTGACCTTGGGAAAATCAAGATCTCTCCTATCTTGGTTGGCCAAATGACTTGCTTGATGAGTCAAATGATACTTAGACACCAATATCTTTCGAATGAGCTATCAGGAGCTCAATTTGGAGTTGAGGAACACCTTCAACAGTTGACTGCAACAGTACTCTGCCTTGAGGCAGCCTCATTTTTCACATTTTGACTAGTCTTGGGAGATTTTACTTTTGATAAGGAAAATGAATTCCAAATTGAAAAATTCAAGTTGGGTTGGAAATTATACTCAAATAAATTTCCAACGAGCTATCTTGTGCCCAATTTGGACACTAGTAAGGACCTCAAAACTTGTCTGAACAAAGGTGCTATGCACAGAAATTTTTAACACTGGGGTTTTTGCTCTATGCACCGTGCCCGTGGCGCTCTTTTGCTAGAGGCCTCCAAATCAAAAAAAAATTCCTTTCTGGATTTTTCATGCCAAATTACACTTGCCTGCCTATGGCCAAGAAATTTGGGCAGGTTTTGAGCCCTCAAAAAGGTCAAAAACACTCAAAAAATGACCTCACTGCCCCTATTTTGACACACAGGAAGCAGTGTTGGAAGAATGGACTTTTCGAGGGGCAAATGGAGCCCAAATTGAAAAATTCCACTTGGGTTGGAAAGTAGAGAGACGGGAAATTCCAAAGAGCTATAATGTGCTCAATTTGGACTTCAAAAAGTGCCTCAAAATCAGCTCCAAAGTGGCGTGCCACATAGAGAATTTGGGCGCGGCGCATAGAGAAATTTGGCCTCATTTTCACTCTTCAGCTCAGAAATTCACCAGTTTTGACTAGTTTTAATTTTTGATGTAACTATTGATCTACCATGATGTAATTTGAGACCATGATGTAATATTGGCACATTTTTACTTGTTCTAGAAGATTCATTCACTAAAAAGTGAAAATTAATGAATGAATCAGTTTCCTAGCATATAGAGGCAAGTTGTTTGATTGCCTAGATTTCAGTTCCTTGTTTAGAATTGGTTCAAACAGCTCCTAGAATGATGATCTCGACCCTAGAGGCATGGGAAAGAGTTATTCTTGTCTATATCATGTAATTTCTCAGTCATTTTCAGGGTTGGACACTTGGGATTTCTTGGCACTTCATTGTACATCTGATTTCTGCATTTTTGGCAAAGGAAAGACCAGGTTTTGCAGCACCTGTTAGGATCCTTGTGGCTCTGTGTTTTGATGGTTTTTTTCTTCATGTAATTTTAAGTTCATTTATGTTTTATTATGCCATTTTCCTTCTCTTTGCTTCTGAAACTAAACAAATTGAGTGACAAAGGTATAATTCATTAGCTTATGGTGCTCTGCCTGGAACTTTGTTAAGTTTTACATATTTTCATCTGTTTGGAGAGGATTCTTGCAGCCTCTTTCCCTCTTCAGCTCCTCAATGGTCTGTTCTATCCATTCATTTCATCTAAAGCATCAAAACTACTACCTACCTTGCCCAACTAGAACTCTGCAAAATTTGACCTCATCCCTAGACCCAAATTTGCCTTTCCCTTGATTCCAACAAAACCCCCAAAAATAAAATCAAATCCTTATACTTCATACCTAGCCTAAATTAGTTTTATTTCAGTCATCTCAAGCCCCATTGATTATCTTTTGCTAAGATTGACCGAAGAGAGCCCTCTCCTGTCCTCGTAGCACTAACTACGAGGCTGAGCATGGTTTGATGTTGGCCCTGGATCCTACCTTTTCAGCCTGAGGTAAATCTAGGCTCTAAATCTCATGAACGGTCACCTTACAAATGACCCTCCACACTCTTTAAATTAGAGATAATGGACCAACGGGTGTTAAGCCATTGGATCAGTGTTGATAATATCTATGAGAGAATGAACC